>OU744366.1:4565192-5098281 GCA_916610255.1 Lasioglossum lativentre
CTGGTTCAGTAATGCTGCATAGTATTCATGTATCTTAGGTGTTTCATACCTAAGGTTTACGCTACGATGTTTAATCATATGAATTGTTTCTAACAATATCCTTTGGTGCCAATATTTTTCACGATCAACAACTTTAGCATTATCAAAATCAAACGGGTGGTCCAATTCTAAATAAATTCCCCAGCCACGAAAACTGCAACTGAAAGCCGCGCCTATACGATTCAATTAAATTCTTGTCTATGAACGCTTAAATCGCGAATACAGTGATCATCGAAATAACGAATTTTTACACCGAAAATGACAGTTCACCTGCGGTAATAATGTTTCCTGAAACACATCGGCAACGATTATCCGACTTAATGGATACGCGAAGAGGTTCTGTCAACGATGATGCATCACGCCTTACGATTTCATGTTTAATTACGAAAAGGATAAGTGGCGTGAGAATATTACATCCGGAGGGCTCGCCGAAATAATTTCCGCGCGTCGGCGCACACCTGCGCTGCCACGGGTCCCCGCTCTTAATTCGCTAAATTATTGCTTCAGAGGTTGCGTCACCTGTCAGAAACCGATATTTCACAGCTAACAATGACGCAACACGAATTCGAATTCGGGGGCCTGCTATAAACCTTTTTTTCGGAGCGTTACGTGTCAAAGGCTCTTGTTTTCGATCTGTCATATTGCTCGTTACTTTTTCGTTCAACACTTTGGCAACCGATCGCGCGAATCTACTTGCACAATGTAACTTGAAAAAATGATCGAACTCAAAGATTTATACCGTGCAACATTAGCACTAGATTGCCCAAGGAAGTCATTTTGACTGCTTTTTAATTTCAATTAGAAAAACAATTATGTATATAATGACACAATTTCTTAGAATTTTGTGACTTTTTGTACAACATATAAATGCGTTTATTAATAATTGTAGTTACCTCCCCCCCTCCTTCATTTGCGGTATATATACAGGGTGTCCCAAAATGTCTTCAACTCCCGGAAATAGGAGGTTCCTGAGGTAATTTCAAGCGCCATTTTCCTTTTGCAAAATGTTGTCCGCGGCTTTGTTTAGGAGTTATTAACGAAAAACACGGACCAATCAGAGCGCGAGCCAGACGCTCGTTGGCATGTTCAGCCAACCGCTTGCCGGCTCGCCGCGCTGTACGTGCCAGCAAGCATCTAGCTCGCGCTCTGATTGGTCCATGTTTTTCGTTAATAACTCCCAAACGAAGCCTCCCATTTCCGGGAGTTGAAGACATTTTGGGACACCCTGTATATGTGTGTTACACCTATATTGCCCAAAAGCAGTCAGTCTTTCTAGTGTTAGTGACATGGATGCTCGAGTTACCGGTGGAGTTACCGATCGAAATCGATTTTCTACAAATGTTTGTTTAAAATTGTAGGAAGCTAAGTAACCTAGTAGTAGCAACCAAGCTTCGATGAACGTTTCAGTGGATGTAATTCGGATCGAGACGGCCCCGAAGCGTTGCCAATTGCAACGGTTTTACGGAATTGCTCGTCGAAGTGTAAACTTCGCGGAACAGAGAGCGGGGCCGAAATCGATCCGCGTGCCACGACCTCGGGGCCCTAAGGGCCCCATCAAGACAGGTGCTGCTGGGTCCTCTGGTGATCTCCCCATGGGCTCCTTTCTCGTCCCCACCTTCCTCGACTCCCGGCGACCCGTTCGGCAGACTCGTTTGATCACCGCCGCTCACGACTCTCCAGGTACGCCGGGACGATAATTATTATACTTGCGTAACCGCCCTCGGGGCGAGATATACGTGTACCATGATCGTACGCTCCTGAAAATAAATATACCTCTACGATCGAGCCCTAACGGTCCAAATAGTTGTCCGGCCAGAGCAATGAGCCGAGTCCTGAAAAAACACTTCAAACAGCGGATCATGCGCAGGATTAATGAGAATATTAGTTTTAAAATCATCAAATTCAGTGCCTACAAATTTGTGCACGTCAATGACGATTCGAATAAAGATCTTATCGACTCGTGCATCAGAGCATCATTTGTTTCCGCAGGCAGCGAATCACGTGGGCAGATAATTTCTAATAGACAACCCTTAGACCATATATACCTATAGTCTATACACGGCGTAGATAATTTTCCTTGTCCGAAAGATGAAATCAGCTGAAAGACACTGTGACGTCACATTTGTACAAGCTATGCTCATCGACAGTGCCTACGCTTGGCTTACATGGGGAGAGGGGGTCAGCGGGTGCGCCATCTACGCTTGGCTTACATGGGGAGAGGGGGGCCAGCGGGTGCGCCATGTACATAGTACATGGAAAGAAATTATCTTAAGACTTATCTTGTGACGTCATAGTGTCCCATCATCTTTCGGACACTGAATTCTCGGTTTTTCTATACACATACTATACCTATGCCGGGTCTATTAGTATATATGGTCTAAGAGACAACCGAATAGAAGTTAGCCGGGTACCGCCACATGGGAACATATCCTCTGCCGTCATAATATTATTTTAAATCATATTTATTTTAAAATCATCAAATTCAGTGCCCACAAATTTGTGCACGTCAATGACGATTTCGAATAAAGATCTTATCGACTCGTGCATCAAAGCATCATTTGTTTCCGCAGTCAGCGAATCACGTGGGCAGATAATTTCTAATGGACAACCGAATTGAAGTTAGCCGGGTACCGCCACATGGGAACATATCCTCTGCCGTCATAATATTATTTTAAAATCATGAAATTCAGTGCCCACAAATTTGTGCACGTCAATGACGATTTCGAATAAAGATCTTATCGACTCGTGCATCAAAGCATCATTTGTTTCCGCAGTCAGCGAATCACGTGGGCAGATAATTTCTAATAGACAACCGAATTGAAGTTAGCCGGGTACCGCCACATGGGAACATATCCTCTGCCGTCATAATATTATTTTAAATCATATTTATTTTAAAATCATCAAATTCAGTGCCCACAAATTTGTGCACGTCAATGACGATTTCGAATAAAGATCTTATCGACTCGTGCATCAAAGCATCATTTGTTTCCGCAGTCAGCGAATCACGTGGCCAGATAATTTCTAATAGACAACCGAATTGAAGTTAGCCGGGTACCGCCACATGGGAACATATCCTCTGCCGTCATAATATTATTTTAAATCATATTTATTTTAAAATCATCAAATTCAGTGCCCACAAATTTGTGCACGTCAATGACGATTTCGAATAAAGATCTTATCGACTCGTGCATCAAAGCATCATTTGTTTCCGCAGTCAGCGAATCACGTGGGCAGATAATTTCTAATAGACAACCGAATAGAAGTTAGCCGGGTACCGCCACATGGGAACATATCCTCTGCCGTCATCCTGGAACTGATGTCTTCGGCCTTGGTAGCCAAGAGTAGTGGTGCCGCGGCCACAAAGTCGGAAAGGAACACTTATCACTCGGTGCAATTGCAACTGTTGGAACTCGGGCTCCGATGGCGCAGCGTCCACCAGATGGACAGACGATTAGACGAACGTCTTGCATCCAAGTCTTGCAGCAATTAATGTCTGCTTGTGCTACTGGCTCCGGAGAATCTTTCCGTTTAATTCGATCAGGAAAGGGTCAATCCATCGGTGCTGTGTTTCCTCGAATGCGCGTGATTATTTCAAAATTCTAAAATAAAGAACCTCGGCCATTCGAAGATAAAAATACACCAAACAAGGTCGCTATCGGCGACAATATTTAACCGCTAATATTTTCCAGCTGGTATGATTTGCGAGTGTACGAACACGTATAGCATATTACCGTGCGTGCACAAGACCGAACAGCCGCGTGAAACGAAAACCGATATCAGCTGGGCCATCAAAGGATCCGGAGCTGGTACGCCTCCTGACCCCAAGGCGTCAAGTGATATATCGATCCGCGTTCACAGCCTAGCTACCCGGCAAGGTAGATCGATCGATAAAAGAATCTGTTTTGACAGACACACGCGAAGGGGTCCCGGGTTTTACGCCGGCGCAAATCGGCCGGCTTCCGGACTTTCTTATACTGGTTATCGCATCTGCAACCACGGTAATCGAAACTGTGTCAATATTTATTCGCAGGACTGTCGTATTTATGCGTTTATGATATTTGCAATCGAATAAATGACAATCTAACTACATCATTCGCTGTTACGTTTATCTCGCTCTTTTCATTATATTAACCCTTAGCACTCGAGTGGCGACTCAGAGTCCCCACAAAAATTGCTGTGCTATTACTCAAAATATTGTTTACATTATTAAACGAGTTGGTAGCTAATCAATTACTGAACATTTATGTATTGTACGAGGTGTTATATTAATTTCATATCCATAAAATAAAAAGAAATCATATGGAATTATTCTAGGTCGGAAGAAATGTTTAATTTTCCAGTTAAAATAGCTCCGAGTGCAAAGGGTTAATAAAAGCATTCGTTTGGACAATGCATTCTATATCACATTTTCTATCTTTCCTCATTTTATCAATTACTGAACATTTAAGTATTGTATGAGGTGTTATATTAATTTCATATCCATAAAATAAAAAGAAATCATATGGAATTATTCTAGGTCGGAAGAAATGTTTAATTTTCCAGTTAAAATAGCTCCGAGTGCAAAGGGTTAATAAAAGCATTCGTTTGGACAATGCATTCTATATCACATTTTCTATCTTTCCTCATTTTATCAATTTGTTTATACTACAACTTTGTGTGTACACAAAAGAACTAGAAACATGTAGCATAAAAATGATTTATTTCTTTTAATGATTTCAGTCGGTCGAATTACATCTAACAAGGCGAAATCTGAATGAAAAATGGACAGGAAAAGGAGCATTCGTCTTGCGGTTAAGCGATTTCGTGGAAACCGTTAATTCGACTGGAGAGACCGGCGATTCAGCGATAGAAGAACAAAAATCGTTTCGACGGCGCGGCGTGGCACGGCGAGTTAACGAGGGAAGAAAAATTAACAAGTTGCACCACCCATTCGCTGATAAATAAGACAGAGGGGCGAGTAGCGGTGGACAAACGGCACCGGTGTGGCGCGCCTTTTAATTTCCAGTGTCCAGCTTGCCGTCAGACTTGCCGAGGCCCGGCTCACTTATAACGTCTCGTCGTTTCTGACGTCCGTTGTCACGTCTTCACAGCGTCGATCGATCACCGGACCGACACACCTGCGGCTCTGCCGACGAGAAACGAGCGTTGTGAAATCGCACGTGCCCGTGCACCCCTTTTCTTCGGCCGGTTCGCGACATCTGCGGGTCTCCTGTAGGAAAGAAAGCACGGTGAAATTGTATTGACACAGTCCAAGCAAAATAATAATAATAGCATGTTTTTATTGCATCATCTGCAGAAATATTGTAAGAATTTGTGCGAAGATTTTTCTCGGCCAATTCTTTACGAATGAAAGTAATCTAATTAATGATATTGGCGCACTGGGACGATCATTTGTTACTGTTAAGCACTTTTGCAAATTGTTACATCAATCAATTTTCGACGTTTCGATCTAAATTTAGATCATTTTCAAGAAATAATTTTGTTGTAATTGCGTCTGTAAAAAATTTTTTTATTACCCATTGATTAATATGTGGTTGACTAAAACAGTCAAGAAAAATTGTAGGAACAGAAAACAAAAAGAAAAAGAATAAACTTACTTGCTTAACTAAAAAATTTTTAATATACATATACTCATAAGAGTTGTTAACCCTTAAGTGGGCGCGCAATAGCACTGAGTGCTCCGTTTGTAGTTGCTCCATTTATTGACATAAAATTTCATAAGAAACTGATAATGAACAGTGATATATGTAGTTTTAAAGGATGGTGCACAAAGTGCTCCGCGCGCCCACTTATGTAACAAAAATAGGCGCGCCCACTTAAGGGTTAAACCACATGTTGGTCCATTCCGGTGACAAGTGAACTGAGTAAACTGTGATGATTTGAAACGACCAACGAATCAAAGAACATAGATCATAGAACATAGATAAAAGGCGGCAAATACGAACGTTTTGAACAGTCAAACACCACTTTAGTTGTTCTTATGCCGATCGAAGATGTTGGTAATGAATTAATTGACATTCAATTTGCTTTTGTTGAGAAACTTCATTATTTGTTGGAAAGATGATTAAGATGACAAATAAGTCCTATGAAGTTTCTCAACAAAAGCAAATTGAATGTCAATTAATTCGTTACCAACATCTTTGATTGGTATAAGAACAACTAAAGTGGTGTTTGACTGTTCAAAACGTTCGTATTTGCCGCCTTTTATCGATTGGCCAATACATAGATCTATGTTCTTTGATTCGTTGGTCGTTTCAAATCATCACAGTTTACTCAGTTCACTTGTCACCGGAATGGAACCAACATGTGGTTTAACAACTCTTATGAGTATATATTACAAAATTTTTTAGTTAAGCAAGTAAGTTTATTCTTTTTATTTTTGTTTTCTGTTCGTACAATTTGGCTTGACAGTTTTAGTCAACCATATATTAATCAATGGGTAATAAAAAAAATTTTTTACACACGCAATTACAACAAAATTATTTCTTGAAAATGATCTAAATTTAGATCGAAACGTCGGAAAATTGGTTGACGTAACAATTTGCAAAAGTGCTTAATAGTAACAAATGATCGTACCAGTGCGCCAATAGCATTAATTAAATTTATTCAACATTGTCGATCGAAATAAGGAAAACCGTTAGAATGAAAGTAATGTTCTTTAATGGCAGTAATGTTACTAGACGAATATGCTTTTTTTTCTATAGAATCGATATTTCGAGACTTATGGACGGGGGTGTACGCGTCTCGAACAAATATGCAAAATGGAGGCGACAAAGCGACGCATCGACCGCGGAATGCGGGAACGGAAAACGCGGCGGAATGGTTAGCCAAGCGATTATGCGACGCGGTTATGCGCGTGTGTTCACCGCGACGCTACGTGGACGTCGTTTAAGGACCAGAAGGATCCTGAAAGGGACCACTGTGTTGCCTCGGCGCAAATTCAACCTGTGTTCCCGCGGGGATGGGAGAGTCTCACGGGTGCGCGTGGAGAAACGGATGCGTGACTCGCTCGGATGAAATCCGTTTTCGTCGTTTTGCCTTGCGGTGCTAGTTCGTTTGTCTCCCTGCTGCGTTTCGTGATGCGTCTCTCTCCCCGCCCGGGACTTCCTATCGGACCGCAGCGCGGCCGTTCACGTTAACATAGTTGCTAGAATCGAAGAATAGAGAAGCTCGTTTTGCCGATCAATGGCGAAGATTTTTTTACACGGTACCGCTGGAAATTACGTTGCCAGAGAAATACTTGCAAGAATTGATTGCACGGTGTTAAACTTAGCAGTCAGACTTTGCACGTTCGCAAACTAAAAGTAATAAACGTGTATTTTTTGGTTTGAAAATTAAAATCTAAAGAGTGTAACAAGTCTACGAGGTTCGTCACTGAATTACGAAGAATTAATTCTTACAGTAAAATTTCATATTATTGGGGGGCAACATTGAATTTATATGAAGAATTAATTTTACATGAATTAATGTACAAGAATTAATTTTACAGTGAAATTTAATATTACAGTGAAATTTAATATTATTGAAGAGTGATTAGTATTGTCTCTCCGATAGGCTGGTGTAGATTAACCCTTTGCACTCGGAGCTATTTTAACTCAAAAACGAAAAATTTGTCCATTCTAGGGTATTTCCATTCTGTACAAATTTTTCGCATTTTTTGCATACGAAACTGATGTAATATCTCGTGTGATATGTAAATGGCTAGTAGTTTATTAAATACGAACAAAAATAATAATGTGAACAATATTTTTAAGAATGGCACGTCAATTATCAGTGGCGCCTCAGAGTCGCCATCCGAGTGCTAAGGGTTAACTCGCTGATCTGATTGTTTCGTTTATTTAATGAAAATTTAGTACAATTTCCTGTGAATGCAGATATTAATTGCTGTTTATAAAGATTATGTTTTTGTACATTTTTCTCTACATAATTTTTGCAAATATTATGCATTTTGTATTTATCACAACTGATCTGTTCAGTTACGCTATTCAAATTTCCCGCTCAATATAGTTTTGAAGCACCATCGATCGATATCGATAAACCAATCACGATATAGGTCGTCTGTCATGACACATTCCTTCTCATGTTTAACTGGCACTTGCTTCAGTTACATATCTGCCACCATGGAACAAAGTCCATAATTTGTAACTCAAACAAAAATTTTTCTACAATGGGGTTAATTGTTGTCACAGCAAGTATGTGTTATTTTTAATTTTCTGTATTCCAGTTTGGATTTAAACGGCTATGTCACAAAGGTTTCTTTCTAACTATGTTTACTTATATATAATAAAATTTATTTTCCAGACGCAAAATATATCTCTTAGATAATGATCAGCATAATGATCGAAATTCTTCATTGCTGTTGGTTTAAAATGATCGTACTTTGCGCCGATATAATTATTAGTATTATATATTTAATCGGATACTTGGGATTCCTAATGCAATGTAATGCGAGGAATAGATCTAAAAAAAACATTAATAATTTTCTTTGTTAGAAAATAGCTTGGGTACTTATGGAGAACGGCCTCTGCGAGAGATTGATAATTTTCAGCAGAGGGAATCTCGTTGTCCCGGGATCTGCGTTAGACCGATAGAAAATCGAGAATCATTCGGAACCCGTAAGACGGCTACCGAGTTACCGGGACCCGGTGTTCCAGGAATAATAACAGGACGGCAGAATACAGGGGTATCAACAGCTTTCTCGTCGGAATCTCGCCGGACTCTCCCTCTATTCGTAGAGGCTTACGTTTTCATCGGCCGGTTTGATAAACGGCGACATAAATCCAGCGTGCAGCGTTCGTTAGAATGGATCTCCCCGAGCGGTGGTTCGCTCTTCATCATCGTTCCTGCTGCGGGATGAAAGAGTGGAAATGGCGTCGGACGGCCATGGGGGTTTGAAACGGGGGAGAAGGGGAGCAATATAGCGAACGTGATCGAGTAGAAGTGCGGATACCAGAGCGATCGCGTGGGCGTTACACGTTCTCTCGTTATGGGGGCCCATCGTATTCTCATGTAGATCGGGCCCTGTCCACACCTCGGTCTCCTGGGCATACGGCCCCCTTATACATTGATAACCAACACCCTGTAACAGTCGATACAACTCGGTACTCGATATCGGCCGGCCACGAAGAAACGCAGTTTCTATCGGTCCGTGCCCACTTCCATAAATATTAGGACAACAAATCTGGACAATGACCTACTCTATGGATATTCTTTATAGTTTTTAGTTGACCTACTCTATGATATTCTTTATACATTATAGCTCGGATAATTCACGATTCGAGAATAACAGCAGTGAAACCAATACCGAATTGCTTTGTCACGAATGAGAACACATCGAAGTAGTTGTCAGTGTATTCGGATATGCAGCATTCACCGTAGCAGTTTTATGAAACAGAATGTGGTGCATCATACATAATTTACTGGCGACCTAAATACACTTTTCGTATGTAGGATTACGTCGATATACCTTGAAATCACAGCTAATAATATAGGTTAAATTTTATTTTTGATTAGATCCTTCCCTAACACAAATGTATCAACTAGACCACAGAACTTTAACACTATTCAAGATAGTTTAATCTTTTGCAACGGACAGATTTATTTAATTATTGAATTATAGAACAGCGAGTTCAAGTCGATTCTACTGGGGTAAAATTTTTTATATTATTTTAGAATAATGATGTTTCACCGCCTCGGTGCCAGTCATCGACTGCAAAGGGTCGAATTGTATTCGAAAGATAGGAAGGAGATATTTAACCCCTTGCACTATAATACCGAATCGAACTCGTGACGAAGATTTCGAAGATAGTCTACTAAATATTCATGCTACCAATTTCCTTTGAACTTTAAATTGAAAGAAAATTATATTTTCTTGTTGTTGAAACCATTGGAGACTGTATAGGTATAAATTACATGACAAACTTTTTTTCTTTCTATAAAATTAGAAACGACAAATAAGTTCTAATCACTGCAACCGTAAAATTAAATCGTACTGCAAGGGGTTAATAAACGTTACACTGGATAATTGAATCATTGCAAAAGTAATATTAGCGCGTTAGTCGGTAAACAAGTAATTACCGAAGTACTGTTTTGCAGTGAATGCTGTTTCTTTTGTAATTGCTGTTAAAAAGGAAGAGTCGTTCATCCTTCTGGAGAATTAATTGACTCTAATACGCGCACCAATAAGTAATTCCAACTTCAATTATGCAGACTATAAAAACGTCTGCCCATAAAGGCTTCTGCTGTAAAATACCAGGTGCTTTAGCAGTAGTTGATCGGGCAGATAAAGCGAATGTTTATGCAAATATGGATTTTTCCCGGACCAGTTCATGAAAAAGGGAATTAGGTGGAAACTTGTTTACTTTATTGAAAGTTTTATTAAAATAGATTAAAAATGGCTAGTAAATTGAGAATATATTTATTGAGCGTACTATTCCGCGGTGGCTGGTACACACTAGCATGCTCGCTGGTAATGTTGCAAATCCGTAAAATTCACAGTTCATCGATCATTATTAAAATCTTTATAACCGGTATTTATCACGTTCCCCACCACGAACGTATTATAACTACATTCACGCGATCCAACGGTAACTAAGCGAAAAACAGGTATTTTCTAGAATATCAGGATCAGTACAAGAGACCGTGTAAATAGAACGCCTCGATTGTAAAACTTCGTAATTTCGTTCTCTTCTAGTTTGTTCTGATTTATACGTGAATGCAACGCGGTGACTCGAAAGATCGAACGCACGAGAGATAAAGTACGAAGAACCATGCAACGCTGTTCGAAAATTGCAACATGCTGGGACAACCAGCTTCACAACATTGGATGGTTAACGCGATATAAACCCACTGCGTTGTTCCTTTTCTGGTGAAAGTCTAGAGTCCCACAATAAATGCAAATAATACAGATTAATAGCTGTTTAATGAGATAAGGAGTTATTAATAATATAAAATCAACACGATATAATTACGAGGCCTAAGAAACAGACATTTCCTTAGACCATATATACCTATAGACCCGGTGCAGATAAGTCTGCCATGTTCCAAGATTAAACCGGCTAGCAGACGATTTATGTGGGCAAAGTGCTATAGTATGTTAAGAAATCGCAGTATGTACCACGAAACTGAAGTTGGAGAGGGGAAAGGGGAATCGTCATCGCATCTCATTCTGTATAAATATTTATGGAAACTGTAACTGTAATATACATATATACATGTATTTTATTTTATTACTCGTTCATTTTTACTTTACTCTTATTATTTTAAATATGGCTAACTCGTTTTGTCGATTATAATTTGGAAAAAGTTAAATTTTAATGTAGAAGTTGATAATATAAAATCTGTATTTACTTCTTCGCAACTTATTTTATTTAAAAAAAAGAATAGTAAGAACAATATACATATACCGCAACAGCCAGGTGCTTCGTCTCATACACTATCCTCCATTTTGAATTATCTCGTTCCGTGACATGTGGGCACCGGATATTTTTTAATCTCGGAACACGGCATTGTATGCACATACTATACCTATGCCGGGTCTATAAGTATATATGGTCTAAGGACATTTCCGATAGTAGACGCTGACTTATCATTCTGTTTAAACATTGTAGGGTCAAAGTGGTTTTCCTTTTTGGTGAAAGTCTGCTATATTCCACAATAAATGCAAGTAATAGAGATTAATAGCTGTTTAACGAGACAAGGAACGATTAAAAATGTAAAGTCAACACGATGCAATTACCGAACCCTAAAGAAAAAAGAACACTTTCGATAGTGGATACCGAGTTGCCGTTTTGCTGAAACGTTCTCCATAAATAATACAAAAGTGTCCCTTGAATCACGTGCTTACACGAACATAGATCATAACTCGGAAATTCTTATTATTTTCCCCCAAGTATGTACAACGTTCGAACGTCTCGCCCATTATGTTCGTATCGGATAAATTACTTAATAACAATGTTGGTAAAACAGTGTACGCGTCGAGTGGTTAGAGCAACTCGACAGAGAGGTATTAAAGCCGAAGACGAATAAGCTGCGGCGGATGAGAAAGTGCACCGGACCGTAATCATGAGCAAGTTCCATTCTTTTCTCGGTTCAGTGCAAAATGAAGACGCACGAAGAATGAAAGGAAGATCGAAATAGCTGTCAGGTGGAACAGCTTCTACAGGTAGACTCTGGCGAGTGGCTAAACTTCGCGTGGTAACCACGTCTTCGAGGTATCTACTGTACTTACGTGCCCGACCACGAAGAGAAATTGGAAACCACGAGCTTGAACCGCTATGGTCCACTGAGAAAGCCAACCGTAGACAGCCGGATCTGTAATTGGGTAAATGTGAACATGACGTTTTAGTACGAATTATAACAGACCGTAATCGCGCGCGTTTTACAGGTGGAAAAGAAAACAGTGGACATTTTAATAATTACGGTGTTAATAGTACCGCGACTTAAAATCGCAATTAATTATATTCAAAATTGCATAATATGAAAAAAATATTTTTACTTTAATATACAAATATCAAATATTTCATCTATCTCGCGGATATCATTTGAAATACCCGGGTAATTTTTGTATACGTGTATACATTATACAGGGTGTGCCACTGTATCGAGAACGGCAGGATATCTCGGAAGACGGTGTCGTTATCAAAAAAGTGTTCCTACAAAAGTTGTTCGGTATGACGGGCTAAGTTACGTGGTATTAATTGTTTTGTTGTGGGTGAAGTGGTGGAGGACATTTCAAGGTCACCTTGATTTTTTTAAATGGAATAGTATATTTTTTTCTTTAGAAAATAATAGCGGGCAGTGAGACGAATCCAAAGACATGCTACACGATATTATTCTGATTTTGATGAAGGTAAATTATTAGCTTGTGTTTACATACTGCATTGGTCGACGGCCAACAGTTAGCAGCCGCTGCTATGTGACGTCGACCGATGCAGTATCTAAACACAAGCTAATAATTTACCTTCATCAAAATCAGAATAATATCGTGTAGCATGTCTTTGGATTCGTCTCACTACCCGCTATTATTTTCTAAAGAAAAGAATATACTATTCCATTTAAAAAAATCAAGATGACCTTGAAATGTCCTCCACCACTACACCCACAACAAAACAATTAATACCACGTAACTTAGCCCGTCATACCAAACAACTTTTCTAGGAACACTTTTTTGATAACGACACCGTCTTCCGAGATATCCTGCCGTTCTCGATACAGTGGGACACCCTGTATATGTACGTTCAATATTGAGATCATTAGCCTTAGTGGAAACATCATATTCGGCAGATAATTATCTGGACAGAGGGCGAAGGCGAGTCTAGGTCGCGGAGTAATTTTCACACGACGCGTCCTGGACAAATCGCGGTTCTAATTGGCGAGAAAGCTTTTTTCCCCGGGTGCAAGTGTTCGAGGCTGTGCTGGTCCCCCTGTTTCCAGAATCGGCGATCCTGAACTCGCCGTGGAAGGTCATGCTCGACTCTTTCGAGAAATGAAATCTCCCGGCCGGGTCCGGATCGATGATGCTAAAGGAATCAAATCGCATTCCCGGCGTCGTCCCGGTTTCCCTAGGGAGTGTTCGCCGCCTACCCCGTCCCCCGTCAGCTCGATACGCGCCGCTGAATCGGGAGCTGATCGCGAACCGTGGGGACTTCGATTCCAGGTACAATGGGCTTCTCAGCTTCCTACACGTCGCTTTCGACCGGTCGCTCGGCATCGCTAATTGATGAAGATGTAGTACGCGCTTTTTTTCATAATTTCACGGCGAGCCGTTCCCCGCTCGAACCACGTTCCTCGTGCGTGTTGTCGGATGACGAAGAGTAGTTTCGCCTAGGCGTCGCACAGTGGGGACATTTCACCAAACTCGATTCAAAATCAAAGAACTTTCGATAGAAATGAGGTAGAGCGATGAAATTTTTTTCAAATTAAAGCTGAAACTTTACAGAATATGGGAAAAATAGGGAGATTATGGTACGAACCAGAGGTCGTAGACAAATTTTGAGACCAGATTTGAAATCAGCGTGAAAAAATCTACGGGAAATGATATACAACATGTTTAAAAAAAAATTTTTTCCGCGCGTAGTAACGGAGAAACCACATTTTCTTGAAATTCTACAAGTTTAATGAATTTTCTCAATGTTAAAAAACGTTCGCACCATAATCTCCCTATTTTTCCCATATTCTGCAAAGTTTCAGCTTTAATTTAAAAAAAATCTCATCGCTCTACCTCGTTTCTATCGAAAGTTCTTTGATTTTGAATCGAGTTTGGTCAAATGTCCCCACTGTGCGTCGCACGATGGTTGATTTTCCAAAATAATCGGTCAGAGGTCAGTGCGACTTGAAAATTTCACGTTTACATTGTAATTGGTCAGAATGGAATTCTGTATCGTGTTTTATTAGCGGAATTTTTTCTGACGAATGTGTTTCCCTTAATTTCGATAAAATAATACACGAGACTGACAGACGTTCCCGGGATCGGAGCTTCCACTATAATTTTCTAAACCGGTAATTAGTTTAGTCTAACGACCGTAAGTTTTGTAAACGCGAGCTTCGGTCAGTTTGACTTGCGCGTTGTTTCTCTTCCCTTGTTTCTGTTGTTGTGCTACGCGCTATCCGCGCGGATCGGCCTGCACACGAAGATCGAATATCATTTTACGTTACTCATTAGTTTGCTTAGACGGTGTAAGCTGTAATTACGCAACATCAACGCGATGATGGTGTACGGAGGATCGCGGTGCGGCGGAATGAATCAACGGAAACCAGTGGAACGACTTCTATAGCATCGTTGACGAGTAGAGGTATCTACAGCCAGGCCTCCAAATGTTTGCGCGCACGGCTTCTCTCTCTCTCTCTCTCTCTCTCTCTCTCTCTCTCTGCGCTGTATTAATCGTTAGCTCCTGGAAGCCGTGTGCAATTAGTCGATGATTACTGACGTCGCGTCGGTCGGGCAAGGAATCCAAGGTAAACAGAAATGAATTCCTTTGGGTGTGCGAGAGGACGCTTCATCATGTTTACGACGAGATTTGTTGTCGGTCTGTCGTTCCTTGTCACGGGGAATCGTTAGATTAATCATTGTTGTTAATTATTATTAATGAAACATTCGGGACAATCTGAACGGCGAACAAGAACCAAACTAACGCGCTTTCATCAGCATTTTACACGGTAGAAATATAATCCAACTTGATTAATCGTATTAATCATGCGAAAACCTCGACAAGCAAGAAACTCCTTCTCGTTCTATGTACTTGTTGCTTCAACTTTCTTCGTTTTCATTGTTAACGAGACGTGTCAGCCTCTTGCTCGCCAAATGTAATTGAACAAATTCAATTGATATTGTAACGATCGAAAAATGTACCTATATTAAAATAAAAATAATTGTTTCATATTATTTTCACCGATCAATTTTTATATAATTTTTATTTAAATCTTATTTCATATATTCCTCTGCGGCTCGCAACACCATTCGGAATAAGCTCCCATCTAATTCCAGTTTTCATCACTCGGCGGAATTGTTAACATGCATGGAGATCTGCAGTTTAATTATAAGGTGAGGGTTCAAATAGTGGTTTCTATGGTAGCGATCGGAGAATCGATTTCCTTTTACCGATCCGTTGGCTGCTGGGACTGCACGGTGCACCTCGCTATGGTCGGAACAACGGCCGTACGCGTTTAATTACTGCTTTCGATAATTGTGGTTTTTGCGAATACGCCGGGTTGTACGTTCTAGGTGCAGTATAACGCTCCAGTCACGGTTCATTTCTGGTGAAACTTTTTGCCATGCCATTGGCGGACTCATTAGACCTCGTTTGTCCATCAATAACGCGTTTATCTACGTTTCCACAGGAGTACAATCGGCTTTATGGCCGCGGTTTTAATCGGGCGTTGTTCATTGCCAGTCTTGGCCATTTCCGATCGATCGTCGATTAACCGGGAGGATCGCACAACGAAACCGCAGATGGATAATCGTCGGTGAACGTTCGATCCCAATTCGTTCGACTTTCAATTCCGCGCGCAAAAACTGTGGGACAGTATTGCGTTGCTAATTCGTGCACGCTTACCGATCGTAACGATCCACCGGGGAAAAGATGCTCTTTCTTTTATCCTCGCCTCAGAATTCTTTAATGAACGCTGTTCACGAAGAAAGCTACCATCAATAGTACATATATACGATATCGTGACCTGTGTTCGAATTGCGCAACACTTTTTCCTGTAGTCGAGATGGTCAAGCGACCAATGGGCCTGCGACTTAGTCATCGAGTCGCGAATGTTCATGCAAAATCATGCTGGCAGATATTAGCTTACGAAACCGGAAGATTGGGAGAAATTTACTTCCTCCATGAAAGTCGTTAGAAAACTGTTACTATTTCTCATAACTCCTCTTTCATCGCTATGTCCATATATACATCTTCTAGGTCCATGATTTAATTATGAAAATCATTTATACGATCGACACTGTCGTTTGTGATAAATGGCGTGTTTTACGCTATTGAATATAATTAGCGGACCTAGAAGGTAGTAAGGTCTTCGACACAGCTGGCAACGCGGAAAGACGGACAAAAATATTGGTCATTCGTATCTCGAGTTTCATCTACAGTTTTCTGCAAATATTGGCAAAGAACAGTGGATCGATCCTCGATCCAGCTAATAGCTTGCACTTTCATTTCGTGTGGATGCTGCAACGGAGAAAGCCAGAAAAGTTTCTGTTGCGAACGGTCGAATCCGGGTTAGAGGTTCCTCTCTAAACAGAAGGAGCGGAAACCCGGAGAAAGTGCGGGTCGCATCGAGAGGTATTCAGTGGAGCGGTCGATTCCGTACCCGCGAGCAATTATCTTAATACCGCGAGCAGACTCTAACGAATAGCGGGGCTTTTTGTGCGGTGCGGAATAAGGAGGCAGAAGTCGTACCATCCACCTTGCGCAGCCTGGCCATCAATCCCCCTCTCCTTCAACCTGATCTCCCTCCCTCTCTTTCTTTCCCTTTATCCTTTCTTCTGCGGTATCGTCCACTTTACTTTCAGCTCCTGATGAACCGCGCCACTACGTGAGGCTTGTTACCTCGCCGCTGTGCTGCGCTGCGCTGCGGTGAAAGAGATGGAAGAACAATCAAGACACGCGGAAAAGCTCATCAACGGGTAACGAGGGAGGGAGGCCCCGGAGATTGGGATTGAATCGATGCCAGTGCCGACGAAAAAATTATGAACTGACTGTGATTTATGCTCGACGAATTTTAGTGGGAGGTCTTAAGTAGGGGGTGGCAAGAATGGAGGATGCAAACTTTAAGGATTACAGGTGTAGTTCGTTCATACCAATGAGACTTGACCACTTGACCACTTTACCTCTTGACGACTTGACCACTGACCACATGACCATTGACCACTTGACCACTGACCACATGACTACATGACCAAATTACTAATTGACCACATGACCATTGACCATTGACCACTTGACCACTTGACCACTTGACCACTGACCACATGACCATTGACCACTTGACCACTTGACCACTGACCACATGACCATTGACCACTTGACCACTTGACCACTGACCACATGACCATTGACCACTTGACCACTTGACCACTGACCACATGACCATTGACCACTTGACCACTGACCACATGACAATTGACCACTTGACCATTTGACCACTTGACCACTTGACCACTGACCACTGACTACTGACCACATGACTATTGACCACTTGACCATTTACTACTTGACCACAAGACTACTTGACCACATGACTGCATGACCAAATTACTAATTGACCACATGAGTACTTGACCACA
The DNA here is from genome assembly GCA_916610255.1 of Lasioglossum lativentre. Classification (NCBI taxonomy): domain Eukaryota; kingdom Metazoa; phylum Arthropoda; class Insecta; order Hymenoptera; family Halictidae; genus Lasioglossum; species Lasioglossum lativentre. The sequence goes on from OU744366.1 coordinate 4,583,017, forward strand.
TGACCATTGACCATTGACCACTTGACTACTTGACCACATGACCGTTTGACCACATGACCACTTGACCACTTGACCACTGACCACATGACCATTGACCATTGACCACTTAACCACTTGACCATTTGACCACTTGACCACTTGACCACTGACCACATGACCATTGACCACTTGACCACATGACCATTGACCACTTGACCATTTGACCATTTGACCACTTGACCACTGACCACTTGACCATTTACTACTTGACCACAAGACTACTTGACCACATGACTGCATGACCAAATTACTAATTGACCACATGACCATTGACCATTGACCACTTGACCACTTGACCATTTGACCACTTGACCACTTGACCACTTGACCACTTGACCACTGACCACATGACCATTGACCACTTGACCATTGACTACTTGACCACATGACTACTTGACCACATGAGTACTTGACCACATGACCATTGACCATTGACCATTGACCATTTGCCATTGACCACTTGACCATTTGACCACTGACCACATGACCACATGACCACTTGACCACTTTACCATTGACCATTGAGCGTTGACCACTTGACCATCCAACATTATTTAGGAATTTCGTTTCTTGTGGTCTGTTTATTGCATGAATGAATTACAGGGAGGTCGTTCCAGTGGAAAATCACTTTTCCTCGAGTGCAGTTGTATCGATTCTCCGTGACGCGTCGACGGCCTTTTCCCCATCGTATGCTTGTCCTCCGAAGGGTCGAGCATCCTCGAGGTCGTCGACTCGCATGGTCCATCCCGGAGACCTCCGCGACCAGCAATCAACGTCATATCTCTCAACGGATACGAGCTGCGGAGAGACAACGAGGGATTTCTACGACTGCGAACGACCGGCGTCCGGAAGCTTTCCTGATCGATTCTCGATAACCAATCGAGCCGAACGGTAGTCGCTAACGAAATGGATACCCCGTCCCTCAATTACGATCAAACATCCCACCGCCTTTTGTACAGCTTTGCCCGATACGCCGTACACTTCGAATTAATCCTTTTGGCTGTCTCTACGGTGGATCGGTAGTGGGAACGTCCGCCGGAGAAAATTGACCGGTCCCTTGGGGTCAGTCGGGGGTCATTCCTGACATATTTACCGTTTGGCTAACTTGTTACAGCGTCCTTTGTCTTTTTTGAGAAATCTGTTGATTCGATCCACTGTCTCTCTTAAGAATAATATACGAGCTGGAAGTATTAGTTGCATGCGACAGGAATTGTCGTTATGTTTTTGTTGCTGGTAGGTATATAACTTTGCTGCGGGCCTCTGCTCAGCTGGTCGGTGGATATTGTGAACAGAGAAAGAGAAACGAATTCGCAATAGTAATCATTTTCTTGTGCTTTTCTTAAATATATAACTGTTGTTGAGAAATGAAGACGGTGACTGGTTTGGAAAAAAATGATGTGTTGTCACGGTAGTATTTATAGCGCTGCGTGTAACAGTTGGTCGAAGAGAAAATATTTTTACTGTACACAACAGTATCATAGTGTTCTTACAAAAATATCGTCCGCATCAACAACGATGAAACATATTCGGATAACGAGCGCGAAAACGCTGAAACGAGATAAAACGACCAGGAAGCGAGGAGGCGAACGATCAAACTCCGGCAAACTGTAAAAAGTATAATTAAGGTACGATTAACGCCAGCGTAAATCACCGAGCCGAGCACAAAGCGAGATTTCGTTTATCGCCGCAACTACGACCGAATGGAATTTTAATTGCCCTTCAATTATCTCCCCGTGGGGCCTTTCGCCGGTCGCCCCGTAAAATAGCGAAACCCCTATGCGCGCCGCGTGAAAAGTCGTGTAGCCGAGAGGTGTCCGGGTTTGTCATCAAAACGACACTTTAACATTCAATTAAAGAAACGCCGCGCGGCGTGGGACGATCGGCCGTAAATCCATCGCGTCGGGACGTTTCTATGTGAAAATAAGAAATACTACCTTGATTAAAAAGTTTTAGGACTTTATTGATAAAATCAAAAATACAAGTTTATTCATCAAAATCGATATGGTCCCTTTCAAAGTACTTCCCATCGAGTGCAACGCACTTACGCCAGCGCTTGATCCAATCCTCGAAACTCCAGTCTTCGATTACACTGTCCAACAGCCAAAAAGCTGTTCAATTCTCACTATGCAATTCTTATAGAGTTTTTTGCGCTGATTCCGAATCTGTCCTTAATTTTTTCCCTAGACGCACAGTTTTTGAGAAATTTGAGTTTGAAAAAAAGACATATTTTTAGACTTTAAACAAATATTGTGATGTTATTATAAAAGATATTGAATTGATCTTTACAGCAAAAGATTCCTTAGACTTTCCCGAATGCAGTGATATCCAATATTAATACATTACGATTGTTTAAACATGTTTAAACGATCATTAAAGACGGAGAAACACCACTTTTGGACCAATTTTTGACGATATTTTCGAATTTATCTAATAAAATAAGGGTCCAGCGGAAAATCGAACTATACCACGCGATAGAGCAGACTTTTATCGAAACCCCCAAAAAAAGTTGAAATTTGTTGGACCGTGTTATTTCACGACCTCTTCTCGGGTGCTGTATCGGGATAGTGTATTCGTGTTGTTTTTGGTGAAAAACTCACGGATAAGGATCGCATCGTGCGACGGTGCGTTATCGTTATTCCATTTTCAAACTTGTATAAAATCGAAAACACCCACAAAGGTAGATGTACTCGGTGCAGCGTAACTTTTACAAATATCAAGCTATCACGCTGAAATTTGGAAGGAAGTGTCAATGACAGATATGGTAATCCAACAAAACAAGAAAAAACTAATCGGGTGACTGACAGCGCCACACGGTGGACGGTCCTAGAACTTTTTGATCAAGGTAGTAAGAACGATCGCGTTTCGGGAGTTTTTGCCTCAATAGCGACCTCGGCTGTTTTCTTTTTGCGACAACGGACGAGGCGAACGATCGAATTTGTAAACTGCGCTGCGTCGAAGGTGCGTTCTGTTATTTCCGCGTGGACCATCGGATCCTATTTTCCATTTGTCAAATTTGTTTCCCATTTCCTTTGTCTCCCTCGCAGCACCTTGTATAAAATCGAAAACACCCACAAACGTAGATGTACTCGGTGCAGCGTAACTTTTACAAATATCAAGCTATCACGCTGAAATTTGGAAGGAAGGGTCAATGACAGATATGGTAATCCAACAAAACAAGAAATAACTAATCCTGATGACTGACAGCGCCACACGGTGGACGGTCCTAGAACTTTTTGATCAAGATGCCGGGGGGGGATCCTCGAGGTAGTGAAACAGCGGGAACAGTCGGTGGTTTCGGTTGCGAGAAATCGATTTCCATCGGATCGGGGGAACGGATGGAATCCCGGGAACACGCGTTTTGTCTACCGCTTCGGTGAGTTTGAGAGGATCGTCGTTGTGGCTCGAGCCGGACCAATAAAGTTCCATCCGCGGTGGAGATAGCAGCGGACTTTTTAGATAGGAGAGACATCGTAAAAATTAAAGGGTGGGGGGATGGGGGCGGGAGCAAAGGCGCCGATCCGACGGACGAATCAACTTCACGGTTTTTATTTATTTACGAGCAGCCGGGGCCCGGAGGAGTGGAAAGACGTCGCGGCGCGTCAGATAAAACGACGCTGAGAGGCGGAGAGTTTAGTGCGTGTTCGCCGAGCCTCGAGTCAGAGCGAGAAAGAGAATGAGAGAGTGAGAGCGAGAGAGAAGGACCAAGACAGTTCGTTCCCCTGGCAGCACCTTTACCCAAGGTGAATTTGTCGATAACGTCCCACGCCTACCCGTCCGAATAATTAATCACCTGTTCCCGATCGACTGACGTACCGTTAGAGGAAGCCTGACCCGAGGGGCGAACGGGCGCGCGGACCCTTCTAGCGGGTGAAAAAACAATTTTCGGAACGTAATGATCGCGGAACATCAAAGAAACAATGGCGCACCGGTGCCTCTGTGTGCGCCATGGAGATCGCTTATCGCGACCGCGGTGAAAGCTTTACTGCCCCGAGGAATGGCAATGTCGGGGGGTGGAAAAGGAATATTAGTGGGGTGGATCGAGGGTAATAGAGCAGAGCCATGATTACCGCTGGGAAAACGGAGGGGAAATGCCTGCTGGGAATATAAGGTGCATGTAATTATTGAGTCGCTCGAGCCGAGGAAGTCGGTCGTATTTTCTTCAAAGGAGAGCATTTTAGCGATAAAATCTTACTTTAAAGCTGGATCTGAATCGATGGAAAGTTCGTCGATGTAAAATTCATTTTAACATGGATACGTTTTAGAGCTGGGGTCACTTCCAAAATTTTGCGTGATGACACCGCTAAAAAGTGTAACGCTGAAATAGCCTCACCCCCCTCCCCAAAACATATCCATGATTCAATCCATGAAGTGGAGAACATTTCGGGGTGGGAGGTTTATGACTGCGTGAATAAAAAAGGACAGAGCATGTAAACACGGTTCGCACGGCCGAAGGAGCAACAAATTTTTTTCATTATACAGTTGCACAACAATCCTGTAGTGACATTTCGAGAGCTACTGTCCGTACGCCACAAGAAGTCCCTCGAGACGGCTGAAGGGCAAAGGGGTCATCGCAGCCAATGGTTATCTTTGACGTCACACACTGTAGCCAATAATTCGGCTAGAACCGAACGTTCGTCTGGAATGACCCAATCGGACGGTTTGTTGTCGAATTCCTGCCGGGAGACTTCTTGTGGCGTACGAACAGTACTGTACGCCACAACTAGTCCCTCGTGACGTCACAAGGGCAAAGGGGGTCCTCGCTCGCAGCCAATGGTTATCTATGACGTCACACACTGTAGCCAATAATTCGGCTAGAACCGAACGTTCGTGTGGAATGACTTGTCGAATTCCTGCCAGGAGACTTCTTGTGGCGTACGAACAGTACGTGGTACATATATCACCAACACAATTTTTTTAGCAAACTTGAAAATCAAATTTTTTTAGAATCTAGCAGGTTTGAGAATGTTACGAAAATTATTGTTACGAAGCAGATATTTTAAGGCGGGAACGAGGCGAAAATTCTTGACCGAAAACGTGGCCGGTGTACGGGTTCGCGTGTTTCAAGGAAAACTTTCGATGCGAGGAAACCGGGCACCGTCCTTAATGCGTTCCCAACACCGAGGATCCTCTCGGATGACTATAAAGTCCTGCATCCTATAGACCGTAACCCCGGAACCGGTAAGAAAAACTCCGGTAACCCGATATCGCCGAATTTTACCGGGAATTTTTATGGGGCCGCTTAATGGCGTTTTAATTGCGCGGCCTCACCGCTTCGACTGATTAAGCAGTAAATTCACGTATTTATAAAACACCGTGGTTTACGAACGGTCACGTTCCGCGCATATACCGGGTGTTTCGAAAACATTAAACGAGTCAACAATGTCCTTAGATTGTTTTCCTAATCCTACACTTTTTCTAAAGATTATTTCCGTATCGAACGATCGGGTCACAATGTCACGTGACTTATCTGGTACTGGCAGAGAGGGGGTAACCTTTCCCCTCGTTTTGAGTTAATTCCCCTGATCTGGCGACTCTGTCAGTTATAGGATTTTAGAGTGACGCTTGATACTTCGTAAAAAGAAGTCATCAATGTTAACCCTCGTAATGATATAATAATTTTATGATTAATTTCGTTGGGTTTTAATGGAGCATAAACGGAATTCGCGATTCGGCGAAATTCAAACTACAGGCTCGCGTTCGAGGAGAAAAAAAACCGTTCAGCGTTTCGGTCACTTAAATGAAATCCGGCCGTAACGTGTATTATTTAATTGTGAAACTGTTGAAATCCCTCAGGCATATTATTTAAAAACAAAATCGTCACCATTAAGAATTTATTAACGCGGGTAATCGTGTCGGGTATACGGGCGAACTGTTCGCGACTTTGGAATTAAGCCTGCATCATATGTATACGAAACTACCTATGTCAAAAGCACACTGCCACGCAGCTCGTATATGCGGTTATTCTTATTTCCGTGTGCCTCTGTTTTATGAAGTCGAGGAATTATCTTAGGAAGAGAGAGAGAGAGAGAGAGAGAGAGAGCGGGCGGTTTTCGGGTCGCGTAAGATCGCGAGGTATCGTTCGTGGGTTTACGAGGCGACGGATAACCGAACGGGGACCGGCGATTAAGCGAAAATCCGCTTTCGGTAAACCGTTTCGATATTATTTATAGAGATAATCAGCTCAATCATGCTTCCACTAACGACGATCGGCCCGGCGTATTTCAGGATATTTGAAAAATCGGTTACAATGTGCGGTGCGCGCCAGCTGGCCGATTTAATCCTCAATGTCCGTGTGCGTCGACGACATCTTTCTCCCCCGCCCCCCCCCCCCCCTCTATTCTTTTTTCTCGTTTAATGCACGGTTTTTTTGGTCGTACCCATAAAGGATAAGAATTTCGTCTGACGCATTTTAGAGGCTTCCCTTAGAATGCCAAGAGCCACAACCGGGCACGGTGCCTCGAAAATGAAGGAGGCGTGTGAACGAGAGAACCCAGCTATCTTTCTCTCTCTCTCTCTCTCTCTCTCCGCGGACCGTGGGGAAGAAGAAGAACACGACGTCGACGACGACGAAGAAGATGAAGAGTGGGAGCGAAACGGGGATGAGGGGGGTGTGTCCGCTTGGCGGCTACCTGCAAAACCACTCTCGGCCCGAGCTATATATCGCGAGACCCTCCCCCGCGCCGGTATCGCTTTAATTTTAAATTAAAATTCATGAACGGGTTATTACCTTTTTACCGGATCGAGTTACGCGCTTTTTCGCCGCGGCGTCTATGCGCGAGCCGCCTCAAGGACGTTCGTTTTAACGCCACCGTGAACTCTCGTCGTGAGTGCTTGTGAACAAGCAGCCGCCGAGTGCTTAATTGAATCGCCGCTACGGCAGTGGACTTTCCAGAATTAAGGTATATTTATACCGAAGAAAACACGGTGGGACCCCGGATCCGGGAAAAGTTTCGTTACCCTGGTTTTGTATCTAGCACTTATACGGGGACGGCACGGACTGATATACAGGGTGCGTCACCAAAAATCCGGACAAATTAAACTTCTTTTTCAAACATAATTTTTATTTGAAAAAATTGCGAAGATTATATAATTTTTTTTTTTTTGTAAATTATTTGTTGGTTCATAAACAACACATTTATTCTATATAGCCCCCTCCTGCTTCAATGACTGCCTCCATTCTCGGTCTGAAGAGACCGCATGCCCGCTTCAACGCATGACGGTCCATATCGGCGAATGGCGCTTCAATAGCGGCTTTTAAGAGGCTAGATCCCGCACTAGAATTCCCCTAGAATACCCTAGAAATCTGGCCGAAACATGGGTTACGCGGTACCACTTTTCGCCCTTATACGAGCATATTTCTTGCTGGACAAGGGCTCATTCGATAGAGGAAAGTTAAATGAACGGGTCTCTGCCCCTCTGTTATATGAAATTATGCATATATTTTGTAATATAAGTGTTAGAAGTAAGCCAAAATTGATGATGTTCAGCCATGTAATCCAAGCCATTTTTATGCCATTGGATGAATTTTCTGGATGCTATCGTGGGCTGAGCCCCGTTCATTTAACCTTCCTCTATCGAATGAGCCCTTGTCCAGCAAGAAATATGCTCGTATAAGGGCGAAAAGTGGTACCGCGTAACCCATGTTTCGGCCAGATTTCTAGGGTATTCTAGGGGAATTCTAGTGCGGAATCTAGCCCCTTAACGATGCGATATTTGGATGTCTGGACTTGTTGGACATCCTTTCAACAACGCTCCATACATAATAGTTCAACGGATTTAAATCCGAGCTGTTGGGAGGCCAAAAGTCTTTTGACCAGAACATGTCGACATTGTCCGACAACCAATTTTGGAGAAAATTTTTTTTTTTTTTTTGTTTCTCCTTGCCGGTGTTGCAGAACCTTCTCCGGACATCTCCGATTCATTATATTTCTTGACAACATCATAAACTGTCGATTTTGGATATCCGAAGAATCGAATAATTTCGGTTGCTGAGCGACCAGCGCGAACACTTTCGATGATCGCGGTTCTTCGATCATACTCTGCATTTGGCTTCGACATGGCGACTGTTTTGAGGTTATGAATGCTTAATAAATGCGTCAAGCTATTTGGACCTTAGACCATATATACCTATAGACACGGCGTAGATAATTTTCCGTGTCCGAAAGATGAAATCAGCTGAAAGACACTGTGACGTCACATTTGTACAAGCTATGCTCATCGACAGTGCCTACGCTTGGCTTACATGGGGAGAGGGGGTCAGCGGGTGCGCCACGTACACAGTACATGGAAAGAAATTATCTTAAGACTTATCTTGTGACGTCACAGTGTCCCATCATCTTTCGCACACTGAATTCTCGGTTTTCCTATACACATACTATACCTATGCCGTGTCTATTAGTATATATGGTCTAAGATTTGGACAACCAAGAGCGACCTCTGTAAGTGGTACAGAACGGCGGGAAATTCAAATTGAATTTTGTCCGGATTTTGGTGACGCACCCTGTAAGTGCTAGATACAAAACCAGGGTAACCAAACTTTTCCCGGATCCGGGGTCCCACCGTGTTTTTTTTCGGTATAAATATACCTTTAGGCGGCTACACAATTACAGTGTGGAATCGAAAAAGTATTTCGACACTAATTTCCCGATTCTGGAGAAATCGTCAATATTTCGACTCCGATCATTTCGTTAAAACAAATAGTACGATAATAAATTCGGACTAATTTTAAAGCTCGAAACCTCTTCTCAGACCGTCGTTCATTTTTTCTCTTGGATATTTCTGCACGAGATACAGCAGGTGAAAAACCGAGGACACGTTAAGAGAGTCTTCCCTGCAGACTCCAAATGAAGTCCGCGAGGCATTAAAACGTACAAGCATCCGTTCCAGCGATTTTATCTCTTGCGTTTCCAATTCTCTTATTTTATCACCGTTAGAAAAATTCCCGTAGTTTCATTAAGTAGCTCAATTTAGTGGCGCAGTTACGACATTTATGGTGTACCAAGATATTTATGCTAGATGCAGTTCCACCGTCCAGTAACAAATATTTCATAAATCGTTAAGGTATTTAGTAAAATATAAAATATCGGGTTCAAAGATTATCGCGACTAAATATTGCGGAAGGGAAATAGTCGGTCACCTTTTTCCCTCTAAATTCGAATAATTATACTGCAGATGCCATTACAGATATAAAGTTTTATGGACCGGTAAATACGGACTGAAATCTCAATAAAATTTCTTTATTTCCAAGATGGCAGTAAAAAAAATCATTCTTCCAACTATTTGAACTTAGTATCCCGTGTTCGCGTACGTAACAGGCGACGAAGAATTCGGAGGAATGGTAAATGACCAGGGACCCTAACTGTTATAACCAAAATGAAAAAAAGTCATGGAATAACAAGTATCGATGAGAGAAATTTATTTCCATCGCTCATAATAATTATCGATACGAGAAATTTATTTCGGTCGCTCGTAACAGTTATCAATGAGAGAAATTTATTTCGATCGCTCATAACAGTTATCGATGAGAGAAATTTATTTCGATCGCTCATAACAGTTAGCGATGAGAGAAATTTATTTCGATCGCTCGTAACAGTTATCAATGAGAGAAATTTATTTCGATCGCTCGTAACAGTTATCAATGAGAGAAATTTATTTCGATCACTCATAACAGTTATCGATACGAGAAATTTATTTCGATCGCTCGTAACAGTTATCAATGAGAGATATTTATTTCAATCGTTCATAACAGTTATCGATACAAGAAATTTATTTCGATCGCTCATAACAGTTATTGATGAAGGAAATTTATAATCGTTATTATACAATAGTACAATTTTCAAATGGTAGACAATCAATTATTTCATAAATTGTTTATTCATAAAATTAATTGCTACAATCAAAATTTAATGTGACAAACATGAGTTTTTCCAAATTTTCTCCTGACAAAACAGACTCCCATATTTATCAAAACTAACGTGCATAATTCATGCTGTGCCAGCAACTCAGGTGAGCGTTGAACGAGCCTTTTCTGCTCTAAAGTTAACGCTAGATTATTTGCGGTGTAATTTGTCAGGAGAAAATTTGGAAAAACTCATGTTTGTCACATTAAATTTTGATTGTAGCAATTAATTTTATGAATAAACAATTTTATGAAATAATTGATTGACTACCATTTGAAAAGTGTACTATTTAATAATAACTATTATAAATTTCCTTCATCAATAACTGTTATGAGCGATCGAAATAAATTTGTCGCATCGATAACTGTTATGAACGATTGAAATAAATATCTCTCATTGATAACTGTTACGAGCGACCCAAACAAATTTCTCGTATCGATAACTGTTACGAACAATCGAAATAAATTTCTCTCATTGATAACTGTTATGAGTGATCGAAATAAATTTCTCTCGCCGATAACTGTTATGAGCGATTGAAATAAATTTCTCTCATTGATAACTGTTATGAGCGATCGAAATAAATTTCTCTCATCGATAACTATTTTGAGCGATCGAAATAAATTTCTCTCATCGATAACAGTTATGAGCGATCGAAATAAATTTCTCGCATCGATGACTGTTACTTCTAACCAAAAAGTATAAAAATCGATATTTTTGTAATCATTTTGTTCTTCGATGTTTTTTCTTTATATTTTGTGTAGATTATCTTAAATATGAATAATAATCAACTTTTTATTAATGATTTTTATCGTGGAAAATTTTAGAATAACTGTTATTTTTGGTCCCTGCAAATGACGATTGCTGATCATTTAGAAAGAAATGAATGGGCGGAAATTTTTCGGGAATTCTATTAGCGTCCCCGTACGACCGTAAATCTTGATCCCGACGACTCACGAGCGAGATCGTCCGCACGGGTGGATCCCGTGGCCGCGTTCGCCAGGACGAAGCGTACCGCGTCATTAATTAGGGCCCGCGGGTTCTCGTGATTCATTTGGGCCCCATAATGAAACTCGGGCAACACGCAAGTGGCCGGCGCTGGCCCGACACAGTGCCTCGATGATCGAGGATCGAGAATAACTTCACCATCGATGCTTCTCTATGTCATCGCCGCACAATAGCAAACCGCAATAGGTGATATGGGTTTACCTTAATTCGAGGTAAGAAGCTTTTGCAAACCTACGCGGGGATTACTCGAGGCCTACGTAACTCCATTGTTGAACGATTCCGCAAAAATACTCGCCCGGGTTCACCGTCAGTCGCATTGTGCATGGAATGGGAAAAATCGCCTGATACGCAGACGATTGATTGCGAAATTCATGCTAAAATTGCTTCAACCCCCCTGCACTGTAACTATCGAGTGAGACTAAACATGGATTGCTATTAACCCCTTGCACTATAATACCGAGTCGGACTCGTGACGAAGATTTCGAAGATAGTCTACTAAATATTCATGCAACTAATTTCCTTTAAACTTTAACCTATACCTATACTATTTTATACATTTACCTATACTACTTATTCGTTGTGTTTAACCCTTGTACAGTCAACCAGAATGTTCACTGTTGTTGGATAACCGGGGTGCAATCTTAATTACTCAAAATATTTTACACAAATCATTTTTCACGAAACGTTAATCGACTTAAAATTGTACCAACAATTGGGATCCAGAATGATTTTGCAATATTTTTTCAGGAACATTACAAATTACTGAAGGTTATATAGAAATGGGTACCCGGTTGGCCACACAACGGTTAAACAATTCCTGAATTGGACAATATTAGAAAATGATGGTTTAAAAATATAAAATTAATTTAAGTCAATTAAAAAGTATTATTCGCAATACGTCGGAAGCAGTCCCGAGCCCGTCGACTTATAACGAAAGAAAACTATTATCCTGGTTCTAATAAATTTAAATTGTTGTCGCTTTCGAACAATTGAGAAATTTCCAACTCGATCTTTGGTGTTAAAAAGATTATTAGAAAATTGCCGGTAAGTTGACACTGAACCTACCACCATCGGTCAAACTGACTACCGGTTCCAGTTTGTTTATTTTACAATTATTGAAATAAGAAAAATGATTTCATAAGAAATGATTGTATAGATATCTTTAGCAGAGCACGTATTACAATAGGAGTCGCGCAAAGTCTAAATAAAATCAAACTTGTCATTTTTATAAGGGAATATATGTACCAAGTTACTTTTAAGACTTGGTAGGTTTAGCGTTAACCCCTTGCACTATAATACCGAGTCGGACGAAGATTTCGAAGATAGTCTACTAAATATTCATGCAACTAATTTCCTTTAAACTTTCAATTGAAATAAAATTATATTTTCATGTTGTTGAAACCATTGGAAGACTGCATGGGTATAAATTACGTACAAACTTCTTTTTTTCTATGAAATTAGAAACGACAAATAAGTTCTGATCACTGCAACCGTAAAATGAATCGTAGTGCAAGGGGTTAACGTCATTAAAACCGAAATAATATTTTGTTGTTGTAGATACAAAGCCATTGAGAGATACACAAGCATGCAAAAAAAATAATATTTCAGAATTCGTGCATTATTGAAAAATTTGATTTGTTTTATCGATCGTAATATTTTAATGTAAACGAAGTGATGTTCTCGGCGCACAGGTTCGATCATTAACAAAAAACTAAAGCAATTTAAAAATTTTTTTTTAAAAAATTGCTGGGGTTCTTGCCTGGTACCCTACCTCTCATTTACCGTAGCGGAAAATTTTCTGCGAGCATTTCCATTTTTGGGCTTTTGTCCAGCTAGCGGGCTCGTTTCGACCACTGTGCGCCGCGACTCCGTAAATCGAGATGAGAACGAGTTTCGAGAATTAAGGTAACCAAGCCGGTGCACCTGACCGAAGCTCGAGTTACAGTCGCCGGTGGACGCCGGTATTCGCCGTTCGAAGCATTTCCAAACCACCCACGCGGCCTAAGCGGCACTCATTATATCTGGAAACGGTCGGCGCGGCGTTTTGCCTCCCCCGGTTACGCGTGTTACGCGCGCCCACGCGGTCTCCTAGACACGGCGCGAACTGCGACGTGGGAACGAGTTTCCACGTTCTCCCTCTTCCACCGCGGGTAGTTTCACTTTCTGGCATCTGTATTATGCGGACACGATGGACGTGCGCGCCGTATATTTCGTCCAATTACCCCTTAATCGATAGGTATGCAAATAAACGCTGCGCCAAGGCAACGTTCCCCGTCCATTTTCGTCGCATAAAATCCGGACAACGAGTCGAAAAACCGATTACGCAACTCGGAAATTTATTGTAAAACTTGTTGCTCTCGAACGGTACTAGAAATAGCTTAGTAAGGCCTGCCAGTCAGTTGTTTTATGTTCACCATTAAACTTTGTAATTCTTCGCAATCGGGAAAATTCTCCCTCCCTTATACTTTATATCGAAAGCTTGGCTCGAGATTTTTCAATACTTAATAACATTTCAATAAACTTGGAATAATATTATTGGCGCAACGGGTTCGATCAAATTCTACCATAAATATAGCTAAATTTGTAGTAAACTCAAACTATCTCAAGCTAGATAGCCTTATTGATGAGTCTTCTAGCGGGTCCAGGACGAAACACCACCTTTCTTTTCCTCGAATAGAAACCAATTCTATAGCAAACGTGGTCTTATGACGCACTGATTTATATCTGAATCGATACGTTTGAGTTTACTACAAATTTAGCTATATTTATGGTAGAATTTGATCGAACCCGTTGCGCCAATAATATTATTCCAAGTTTATTAAAACATTGACGATCAACAAAATAAAGCAATTAATAACATTTCTTTAGACCTACGTAGAATTTTCAGGAAAGTAGGGATTCACGCCATATTTAACATACCGTCATATTTAAAAAAAAATGGTTTCCACCCATAAAGGATAGAGTGCCTTTATCAAAATGTTGTAACGTAGTATATGAAATTCCATGTAAGGGTTGCAGCTCAACATACATAGGACAGACTTCTCGACATCTTGATACACGTTTAACTGAACATAAACGAAATATTTTTTTGTCTCCCTCACAACACACAGCATTGACGAAACATATCAATAGAAATGGACCATGCAGTTGATTTTGAGAACGTTAAAATAGTTGACAAAGAGTCCAATTTACAACGAAGATTAATACTAGAAACTATTCATATGATTAAACAACAAAGCTTAAATCTTAGGTATGAAAAACCTAAGATTCATGACTATTACGCTACATTACTGGATCAGTAATGCTTTTTATGATGAAGTTTCTCATTCTTTTTGAAATTTTTCATAAGTTTGGGCTCTGCTATAATTACGTTTCTCGTTCAAATGATTTGAATGTTAATTTTTTGTCACCTTAACAATGTATAAGGTATAATCTACTATATTGTGTTTTGAGAAAGATAGATTTATTGAATATTGAACCCCGGCTGACGCATTTCAAATGAAAACATTTTTTAGTAATCCGATGTCGATATATTACGAATCATTTCTGTGATTCTCAATTCAGTTCCATAGATAAAGTCAAAACACTTTGGTCTAGCTAGAAAGTCCATTTTCACCACTGTGAGTCGTCAGGTATCGTTATACTTCGTATTTTAATAGCGGTGCGATAATAGAATAGTTATAGAATGATGCTAAAACAGTTCTGTCAGCTTTTCGGGTGCAAATGCCCAATTGCCATCACGATTTTTCGAGCATTTCTGATAATTTGACAAAAAAAAATGTGTCCAATAAAAGTTAATCGACATTTAGTCATCTATAAATCCCAATAGAAAAAAATTACAAAACATTGTTTGTTTAATAAAAAATTATGGTCACCTTCATTTTTTAAACACCACCATATATTTATTATTACATATTGTTGTAGCTGACGTCAAGACGAGTCCAACGACCTACTTTACTGTGGCTTTAAGTTTGAAAATAATGCTACAATAGTTTTGTCCAGCTAGCGAGCCCGTTTCGACCACTGTACGGCGACGAACTTGTTCCTCCGCGACTGTGAAAGAAGGACGCGATATCCCTTTTGTTATTTTCATTCCACGATGCGCTTTGATTTCGTCGAATAGTCGCTCGTATAAAACGCAAGAAACGCTTAGGTGTGAAGCACTCGCCCACAACATTCTTGTCGAATCACGAATACCAAACCTTCCAGACGCGAAGAAAATGATCGCAACAGGCCCGGAAAATACCGAACCGTAGCACGCATTCAATAACTACTCGCGAATAAATAATAAACCGTTCGACACGGTAACCCGAGGATCGAAAGAGCCTAACGCAGCCGCCAGTGGTCGCGCGGGCACGCCCTAATTCAACACTTCTGCGCAAAAACCGCTAATGACTGGCTGGAAAGCGAAGCCGCGTAAATCCGCTCGGCTCCGTAAATCGGCCAGAAATAATTTCCACTCAATATTTTGATAGACTCGTTCCGACCGAGCGAATACCGGTAACGCGTCGCCCGGCGAATTCCGGTACACGAGCATAATCGACCCGGATCAAAAGAGAAGCAAAAATAAATGGGAGGCTATTCGACGGCGTAATGACTGCCCCCACGCCTGCCCCCCCCCCCTCCCCCCGTGATACCCGTTGTGACATTAACTGCCCAGTAGATTAACCATCGCACAGTGGGGTATTTGGCCTGAAAAAGTGGAAAAAATTATTGTAGCGTTATTTATAGGCTCAAAGTTATAATATTATATATCGTTGGATTCGTCTTGAGATCAGCTACAATATTATGAAATCCAAAATATATTTTAGCATTTAAAAAATCAAATTCACTTCAATTTTTTGAAAAAAAAAAAATTTTTTTCCAACTTTCATATATTGAAATTTGTAGACGTCTGAATACTGTTC
Organism: Lasioglossum lativentre; assembly: GCA_916610255.1. Taxonomy (NCBI): domain Eukaryota; kingdom Metazoa; phylum Arthropoda; class Insecta; order Hymenoptera; family Halictidae; genus Lasioglossum; species Lasioglossum lativentre. The sequence continues at coordinate 4,598,867 of OU744366.1, forward strand.
CTCTTTTGTTTCAAACATTTTTTTTCTCAGATTATCGAGAACCCATAAAAGACCGTTTCAATAGCGCAATATTTGCACCGAAAAGCTGAAAAGAATTATTTTTGCACATAAATTATATTGAAATGATGTAAATTATTATTTTATGCAGAATATGTGAATCACGAAACTTTTTAGTAAATAAATATATATTATAAGAACATTTTTAAATTATTACCATTAACTTTGACAGAAGAAAGAAAAACCTCAGTCGAATGCTTATCTGGAACCTCTTATACAGGGTGTCCCAAAATTCCTTCAATTCCCTGAAATGGCCGGTTCCTGAGGTCATTTGAAGCGAGATTTTCCTTTTCCGAAATGTCCACTGCGGCTTCGTTTAGGAGTTATTAACGAAAAACACGGACCAATCCGAGCGCGACCTAGACGCGTGTTGGCAAAGATGGTCCGGCGCGCCAGCAGTCGTATGGGTCTGTCGCGTCTAGGTCGCTCTCTGATTGGTCCGTGTTTTTCGTTAATAACTCCTAAACAAAGCCGTAGCGAACAATTTGGAAAAGGAAAATTTTGCTTCAAATTACCTTAGGAACCGCCCAGTTCAGGGAGTTGAAGGAATTTTGGGACACCCTGTATACAACCAAGTGCCAGTAATATAAACAGTTCCGCAGAAGAGACTGAAGAACCTCACGCAGCCCAAGCGTAGCCGAACGTGCAGGCGTACGCGATACGCTGCTAAACGCTTAATACTAAATAAGCTGTAAAATTTGAAGGCAGACATATGCAGATTCAAACTTTCTTGGCTTATAATCACGAATCTTTACCGAATGTAATGACACCAAAAAGAGCACGCAGACTCGCGCAGAACTATAACAAAATTGTCAATAAAGTTTTGTAATCGTCAAAAAAAACCTACAGAATGATTGGTAATATTCAAATATTAATAACTATACTAATTTAGATGATAACAAAATGAAATTTATGTGAAAGTGCTCTGTACACCTACCTGAACAACTTTTGTAATACAAGAATTTACACAATTTTCCTTACACGCAGACTCGCGCAGAACTATAACAAAATTGTCAATAAAGTTTTGTAATCGTCAAAAAAAACCTACAGAATGATTGGTAATATTCAAATATTAATAACTATACTAATTTAGATGATAACAAAATGAAATTTATGTGAAAGTGCTCTGTACACCTAACCTGAACAACTTTTGTAATGCAAGAATTTACACAATTTTCCTTAACACACTGGAAAATCGCCAATGAATGGACGCTGTTTTAGAGACTGTTTAAGAACGCCAAGAGCGCCTTAAGATCTCTCGACTTTCGATGAAGTTTACTACTTCACGGGTGTACAAATAGAGAAAACAATATTGTAGCCTTATTCTTCAGACCTTTAACTACAACGAACATACAAAATTTTATGGCATACGCAAAAATTTAGAAATCGACTTTTTTCCACTTTTTCGGGCCAAATACCCCGCTGTGCATCGTGAAATAAGTCTCGTAACGCCGGCAACGGATTAATCCGTACCGGTACGCGCGTAAGAGCATCTCGGGAGCCAGCTACGTGTTTGTCCATAGGGTAAGGCTAGAGAGAGCTTGTTAAAACTTTAGTTAATCACGGCCAGGACATCGGTCACACGTTGTCGTACTTAATTCGCGATCTGCCGTTCCGTGTCCCCCCTTGGTCGCCCCCCATACTCCTCGGCTGGTCCTCGGGTTCTCTATCAGGCCCCTCCACCCCCTCCGGCCCCTCTCCGCTCCAAAGCATCCTACATAGATGTATCTTGGTCTTCGCATCGCGGAGCTGAAAACTCAATTACAGCTTAATGAATTGGCGCGGACTGGACACGGGGAGAGGAGAACAGGGTCCTGGGGGAAGAAGGTCCGACACACGGGCTCTCTCTCTCTCTCTTTTTCTTTGTGGAACGATTCTCGTTGGCAACGTTGGCCGGCTGGTAACGAGCCAGCCGTAACCTGCACGTACGTTGCACATCGGAGATACCAGATTCGAGATAGGAAGATCTTGAGAATCGATTTTCCCTTAGCGGCTCCAAGATCGGCCCGCGAAGTATCGGCCGCGCATCGCACGCGGTATCGATCGCACGCGATCATCGCCTCGCTGCCGCGCCGCGCCGCGCAGCAACGCCGGACGATCCATCGGCGGATCTATCTCCCGACACTGCGGATCGCGGGACTCGGGAATTCGTTCGGTTTCAACGGCCCGAGAATGCATCGAGGATCGTTTCGTGCCGGCCTTTGTGCCATTCCAATCTTCGCTCAGAGCTCTGTTTCGCTTGCTCGCAACTGGCAGATTCCGAGATTTCGCGGTGTTCGTTCCAGATACGAAATTCTGTATAAATAAATTTATTCTTTCTTCACTAACTCAGTATAAGAGCGTGCAGAGCTTAAACGTTACGATTTTTCGTAGAAAAGTCACATTGACCAACTATCAGTTTAATTTAAGAAGTGAGAAACACGCGATAACACGGCCATATTGCATGGAAGTTATTATTGAATGCGTCTACATTAATATGCAAAAAGAAAATTTTGCCGAAGTTTACCCAAACAAAAGATACACGTGTTTTAAGTGTGAAAGACTTGTCCTGGATTTACTACACTAACGTTTGTATATGGCATAGATGCAATAAATCCAGTCAATAAGTATACTCACTCGCAACTGGCAGATTCCGAGATTTCGCGATGTTCGTTCCAGATACGAAATTCTGTATAAATAAATTTATTCTTTCTTCACTAACTCAGTATAAGAGCGTGCAGAGCTTAAACGTTACGATTTTTCGTAGAAAAGTCACATTGACCAACTATCAGTTTAATTTAAGAAGTGAGAAACACGCGATAACACGGCCATATTGCATGGAAGTTATTATTGTATGCGTCTATATTAATATGCAATAAGAAAATTTTGCCGAAGTTTACCCAAACAAAAGATACACGTGTTTTAAGTGTGAAAGACTTGTCCTGGATTTACTACACTAACGTTTGTATATGGCATAGATGCAATAAATCCAGTCAATAAGTATACTCACTCGCAACTGGCAGATTCCGAGATTTCGCGATGTTCGTTCCAGATACGAAATTCTGTATAAATAAATTTATTCTTTCTTCACTACCGTGATGACTGTCCAGGCAGCAACATGCGGTAATTTTTAATTTTTGTAACCTTTCTAATTTGAAGTTTGTTTTGTAACACACTACGCAAGTGAGTAACTTTTTTCTTTCTATAATATGGTTCATCGTTTGTTTTTTTGATGTTTAATATAAACTGAAATGATTTTCTTTCGTTTCATTACAGACACAAATTTATTTTTATAAATCTCTTGAAAATTATCTGAATTTAGATCGAAACGTCGAGATAAAATTTTGTGATAATTTGCAAATAGTGTTTTTAAAGTTGTTAACTGATCGAACCAATGCGCCAATAACATTGAAATTTTGCTTCTGTATAAATAAGTATACCGAAGAAATTGCTCGCGAATACAGTTTTTATCATTTTCATGATTCTGTAATAATATAAATTTTGATTTGTTTTATCGATCGTAATATTTTAATATAAATAAAGTGATGTTCTCGGCGCACAGGTTCGATCATTAACAAAAAACTAAAGGAATTTTGCAATTTTAAAATTTTTTTTATATACTCAACGTTATTTAACTGCGTCTGTAACCAAATTGTATTGAGAAAATTACTTGAAATTGAAATATGAAATGGTATTCAAAGTAGAATGAATTTGTTACGTACTTGCTAAAAACAAGAAAATTTAAACAAGTTTGAATTTAGAATATGCTGACTCCATGCCGGCAGCAACTGAACTGAAACTTTGTAAAGGTTACAGCGTAGACACAAACATATATATGGAAACAAACGTATTGAAAATCGGCCAATCAAGGCCAACTGATTCATAGAACAACGAGTCGATAATTGGCGGTAAATTCAAAAATTCAATAAATCTATCTTTCTCAAAACGCAATTCTGTAATAATTGTGAATTTTCGTTGGGAAAGTAAACGTCCCCCCATCGACAGGCAAATAATAATAGAAAATGAAAGCTTAAGGATGACCAAGAAACCTGATCTACAGAGATTCGAACGTGCAACGCATGGCTTGTCCCGGAATCTAAAACACTTGTGATATCGTTTATATCTTGAATCCCCTTTTTTCATGCTACATCGTTTATTACAGGTTGTTAAATTATTATTTCGCGATCTTTCGGACTACGCCGCGCCGCCGGAGATCTCGGGTCGATAGTAGTCGAAAAATCAGCCAACGGAGATAAGAATGATGGTTTATAGGACCACCGGTTGCCTTTTTCTAGCTACCGGGAATGGGCACGAGTTTGTCAACGCTTGAAATGTTGAACCTGATCGCATAGTACCCTGGCAAAAGAGAATTTCAACGCGGCGACGCGTACGCGCGTTGGAAATGAGAAACTTGTTTCGATCGTGTTGTCCATATATTATTACTGTTGCCTTTATCGATTTTGTGCGGATGATTTAGATATCGCCGACGCTCGGTGCTTTCGATAGAGAAATCAGGTCATCGAATTAGGCGCTACATGGATGTTCTGTGTACCTGCTGTCTGCTTTTCGATCGAACACTTGATCGCCTCTGACAATCGCTACTCGCGTTGCTCCGCACGCGTTGCTCCATGAAATTCGTTTCGACCATGAAATTTGCTGTGTATCCAAAGGTTCGAGTTTATACATACTTCTCTTATTCGGTTAATAAATCATACCGCGATTATATTCCAAGATTTATCTGGCCAGCCTCGGAGAAATACGATTACGAACCGCTCAATCAATGCGCTCAGAGAGATCTGTATCAATTTAATTTCGCCGTTCGTCAATTAAGCGTCGGTTAATTAAACGGGGAAACGATAATGCAGCTTACAAACGAGATCAGTACGTCCGATCAAGCTCGACGCATCGGCAACTTCAACGCGCGGGTCGATCGACGCGTTGGTGATTTCAACGCTGGGTAGACAACTAGCCTAACGGATAATACTTGCCTGCTTACTACCATATTTATTTAGTAAATCGTCTTCCTCGCTTGCAATTGAACTAGAAGATTATTGTAGAAAGGTCCACGGTCTATTTAACGGTCGTATTTGTCGACACCGTTAACTATACGGTTCGTTTAGCATATTCAATTCCTCAAGAAACCGACTACCGAATTAATCCTTTGCGGTCCGCGCTGCATTCGCAATTTCGTACCAGATTTCAGATGCACGCATTCTTTGAAATTGTTATTCTGTGTCCTCGAAACAATCACCATCACCACTTTCAAATTCATTGTCACGCACCGTTGTACGTCGACTCTGTTATCTAGCCATATTCTTAAAAAAAAGAAATTATCTTAGGGAAATTTAGACTTTGAAAATGCTTGCTAGTTGTGCTACAAATTCGAACTGTACGCCACGATGGGTTTGAAAAGACTAAAACTAAGCCCTCAGTTTCAAGAGGCATGGCCTAATCCGGATATTAGAGTAAGATTGAGACATTGTCGAGTGACACTCGACATAGGACCGCAAAGGGTTAATGTTCACGACGATACAACAGCGGACATTGAAATTTCTTTTCTCCGCACAAGCTTTCATGTTCGTCTAATAACTCGTTGTGTACATTGGAACGCAATTACAGGTTGATAACCGTTCCAATTATCTTTTCCCGAACACGGTCATACAAATGCGATACGAAGGTAGCAATTAGGCGAGCACAATAGCAGGGGTTGAGCGTTAAAACTGGCCGAGGCGTGAGAAAAGCTGCGAACGGAGCCTCCCTCGGACGAATTACGTTGTTGTTTCGTGAGGATTTCACCGGAGAAAGAACACAAGCCTCTGATGTTTTCGTAGTTGTGCCAAGTTAGCGTTACGTATCGCAATCCGAGTCTCGAGGCCAGCGGATTTTAGGGGATGCGGTCCGCGAAATTGCCGGTACCGACGCGAACGAACGATCCTGGAAAGAAAAGTTGCAGTGCGAGGCAGTTGCAGAGAAAAAAAAAAAAAGAGGACCGAGCGCAGCTGGTTTCCTTGGTCGGCGCGAAGAAACAGTGCTTCCTGATGCGCCTCCTCTCCTCCCGCTCGAGGGCAGCTCTCTCACCTGGGATTTATTTTTCGGCGAAGTGAAATTAAGTTTTATATCCAGAGGCTGTAACGAGGCTGCCCTCTGCTGGTGGCCGCCGCGCCGCGCCGCGCCGGAACGGCCACGAAACACTACCGTGCGATGATGATGACTCGCGCCGCGTGAACCAAGAAGGTGAGACAAGGCGAGGCAGGGCGAGGCAAAGTGGGACGAAGCGAGGCAAGCATTTGCGGATCAGCTGGTTTGCGGTTTCCAGCTTCCTCGCGCCGCGGAATCGAGGATAACGACGCGCAATCCCACGGAACGATAAAAACGCGTTCAAGTTTAACGTAGCCCGCGGCGGGGTTAATTAATGAACGGATTTAGGCCGGCGTATAAACCCGGGCTGCCCAGGTGCATTATCTCCGATGCGGCCCGAGATACGGACGGCAATTAAGGTATTCGGGATTATCTTCGTTATATCGTTGCGAATTCAAGTATATTGCGCAATTTCGGCCGTTTTCGGATCGTTTCAGATAAACAGCTGTACGTGCCTCACCACCGGACCCCGTACGAAATAATAACAAGACGTCGTTATCACTGCTAATCGTCGACAATGTTTTACGGTTATTGTTTATATTTTGTTTTCGTGATTTCGGGTTTCACCGAGGAGCCTTGTTGCCGGGTGTAATTTATATTTTTGACATTTTATGTCTTTACTTTGGCACATAGCAGAAAAAAGCGTTACCGAAAAGCGTCACGAAAAAGTGTCACGAAAATTTCGAATGCGGTTTGGTCTAAAACCTTCCAGAGAGAGAGAGACAGAGAGAGAGAGAGTGAGAGTCAGAGCGAGGGAGAGAGTGAGAGAGAGAGAGAGAGAGTTTATTAAAAATTTAAAGTTGCTCGGAAGTACCCCTTCCGGGTACTCCTTCGAAAGCTCTCGGCGAGCTGAATCTACACATAAAGTTTCAGCTCTCTATTTTTGATAGGTTATTTTTGTTTTAAATAAATCTTTCCACATGACGTAAGACGTATGACGTAAGACGTATGTTCTCAATTGACCTATACACTTGACCAAATCGTATAGGACAGCAAAGGAAGAAAAGCGGGAGCGGGAGGGGGTGGGGGGGGGGGGAGCAAAGTAAAGACATAAAATGTCTCACTTCTTTGCGGACTCGTTGTTTCTCGCGCGCGTTTCGCGGAGGAACAAGTTCGCCAACGATCAATTAATAAAATTAATGACGAGGAAAATTTATTTATATGTCGATCGCCGCGCCACCGATAAAAGCTTTGAATATTTACAGGCACGCTCGCGAGACGAGGTGCTCTAGCCAAGGACGAGAGTGATTTCTAAGAGATTATAAGCTTGTCCCGGGTGGGGAACTATAGGCATTTATTGCAAGCGCGTTAAAGGTTCGTGGCCATCGCGTGGGCGGCCACCGATAGAGTCTACATGCTTCTCGGCATGTGCAAGCCAGACCTCGTGGTTGCTCGACTTTTTCGATTAGCCCGCCCCCCTCACCCCCGTCCTTTCTCTTTCTTTCTGTCTCGGTCTTTTTTAAACGTCGTGCCCTTCGTTTTTTCTCCCTGTTCGAAAGGTAGAACGATGCTCGAAACCGCGTGGGAGGAACGTACGAGATGCTCCGCAACGGAGAGTCGAATTTTAATAGCCTGCACACACCTTCGCAACCGCTCTTCCCGATCGAGCTCTCGCTTGCATTCGAGTCGAGCTTTAATGTCGGTGGACCGCGAAAATCAGTCTGACGATCGTCTCCGATCAACCTCCAACTCTTATAACAGTTGATAAGATTGTAGTTTTTACAGCGTTATTTTATATGGGATTTTATATTGGGTTCGATATTTTGTCAATTTGAATTTGCCGCCAAGAATCGATTCAACAACTTGTCGATCATCGTGTCTGATTGGTTGAGTGTCAATACAGGGTGTCCCGAAATGTCTTCAACTCCCGGAAATGGGAGGTTCCCAAGGTCATTTCAAGCGCCATTTTCCTTTTGCAAAATGTTGTCCGAGGCTTCGTTTGGGAGTTATTAACGAAAAACACGGACCAATAAGAGCGCGAGCTAGACGTTCAACGCGGCAAGCCGGCAGGCGGTTGGCTGGACATGCCAACGAGCGTCTAGGTCGCGCTCTGATTGGTCCGTGTTTTTCGTTAATAACTCCTAAACAAAGCCTCGGACAACATTTTGCAAAAGGAAAATGGCGCTTGAAATTACCTCAGGAACCTCCTATTTCCGGGAGTTGAAGACATTTTGGGACACCCTGTATACGTCGTTTTCAATTGATGTGTTTGCTCTATCCTAACGGCCGGTACCTCAGTTCAATGTAGACCAGCATGAAACTCAGTCAGTCTATAATAGTTAATTAACATATTTTGATACTTAGCAAGTACGTGATTTAAAAGTTTAATCGATAATCAGTTTGCCCCACCTGTTAAATATCCAGAATATTAATTATATATATCATTTCAGACGCATCTCTCTTGAGGATGATCCAAATCCGGATCGAAACGTTGAGAATTTAAATATTGCAAAATTGCTTAGTTTTTATTATTGATCGAAACCGTGCGCCGAGAGCATTTTTCAGTTTGTTATTTTATATGGTTTAGATTGAATTTCGGTAAATATAGCTATGAGGGGACCCACCTCGTATCACTTTGACCTTCGCATATGTTGTCAAGGACAACATTCTGAACAACTTTTGTCATTATATTTGTCCGTCGCTCGATCATAGTTTTCGAGAAAATTGCAAGAAACTATTGCTAGTACTGAATTGAATTTTCTGTATTGCGTACGCATACTTTCGATTTTTTTATGGGTGGTCGCCCCCTCTGCAAAACTAACCACAACTCATTCTACTCGCATAATCTTTGTATTGTAACTGTCATCTAGAATTTGATCTAGTAATTAAGACTAACCAAACCCAATCCTAACCACACCACAACTCATTCTATTTGCATGATTTTTCTATTACTAGATCAAATTCTGGATGACAGCTACAATGCAAAGATTATGCGAATAGAATGAGTTGTGGTTAGGTTTGTGGAGGGGGCGGAGACCACTCATACGAAAATCCAGGAGTAGTATCTCACTCTCGTCATACATATACATATAGGGTGAACTTAAAATAGTCAATAAGTATGGAAAATAATAATTTTAATTACATTTCTAGATTATTTAATGGATACACAGTGACCGCTAGATGTCGTATCGGGCAGAACTACCGTTAAAATAAAGTGTAGTTGCAAGCAAAATTTAACAAAGCTTTTTCGTAATTATCTCAGTAAGTCCGAGCGACGGATAGTTGTATTGCCAAAAGTTGCTCAGAATGTTGTCTTTGACAACATAATGTGAAGGTCAAGGTGATCCGAGTTGGGTCCCCTCATAGCTATACAGGGTGTCCCAAAACGACTGCGTAAGCCGGAAATGGGAGGTTCCTTGGGTCATTTGAAGCAACATTTTCCTTAACAAAAATGGCGTCCGTGGCTTTGTTTAGGAGTTATTAACGAAAAACACGGACCAATCAGAGCGCGACCTAGACGCTCGCTGGCACGTTTAGCCAACCGCCTGCCGGCTCACCGCGCTGAACGTGCCAGCGAGCGTCTAGGTCGCGCTCTGATTGGTCCGTGTTTTTCGTTAATAACTCCTAAACAAAGCCACGGACGCCATTTTTGTTAAGGAAAATGTTGCTTCAAATGACCCAAGGAACCTCCCATTTCCGGCTTACGCAGTCGTTTTGGGACACCCTGTGTTTACCTGAATTTCTTGAAAATCGAGAATTTAATGTGGCGGTGTTTTTGAGAGCTACGGGTAGATAGTTGTGGGGAGAAGTAGTTGCCCCGAGCAGGCCTCTTTCCACCGAGCAGTTCCGCGTCGCAAGTAGCGAAACAGTGACTCGCGGAATCGATTAGCGTCGAGCGAGAGTTCAAGGCACTCGAAAAATTATGCACGCCCGTCCTCCTACACCTCCCGAATGGCGAAGTGGAGCATCGACTGCGACCGCGCTGGCGCTGGTATGAATATGCAACGGGCAGGCTCTATAGAGGCCGTCGAGGACCGTATAAAGGCGCGGTTACACGTGTGGTCCGGTGACGAATGCGTGCAGGTACATCGGTAAACACATGTGTAAACCGTGCGTGCGTGCGTGCTTTACACGTGCGTGCCGAGGGTGGGGCACGTGGGTGACTTTCCGTTCCACCCACACGTCACGTTCGCTGCTCGGTCTTTCGACAGTCGCGACGTGAACGGCAATAAATATCGCAGCCGATGTTGTCCTGCAACCGATACACCCTGGCGGCTAAGGACTCGACTCGACTCGACTCGACTCGAGTCGACTCGTCTCGCTTCGTGAAATTGAAGCTTCTTAATTAGCCGGGCTGCCTCTCCGGCTGTCTCCCGCCGATTAAGCGTCCGTACTCGATGAATATTAAACGCCTCATCCGGATGACATTATCATACTAAACGCCAGAAACGAGGAAACATTTTTTTCCCCTGCACCCGACGACGACGTGACGTCGGTGATCGAACAGAGAAACCAGCGAAGGTATTTCTTTTTTTTTTTTTTTCGTTATTTGTCCGAGAAATGTGGGCGGGTTACCGCTGCATTCATAACCGAGGATGACCATCGTCTTTATACTGTTACATTATGTACATAATACTAGTTACCCTCGTAAAGAATTTCCACAGTACCAAACACTTTTGCCCCCACGCTGTTTTTAATCGAATAGCCTTGTTAATTGAGCAGGTAGATTTTTAAACAAATGTTCCAAGACAGGAATTGCTCGGCGAAAACGTATATTTGCATAGGAGTCTACAAACTAGCAATTAGTATTAAGTTAATAGGAAACAAATGGCCGGTGACTATCCGTGTATGTAATAACTATAATTTTCTGGCGTATAGTTTACATAAATAAAATACTTCAAAATCTTATCTATCGAATAATCATTCATTTTCGTTCAACCGTGTTTTCAGACTCGCTGTCGCGCAGACACCATTTTACGGGGGACGATAAAGACGCTATAAATGACCGTTTTCCTGCAATACCATATATTTTTTTAACTTGCAATAATTCATCCTGAAAATGACTAGACTTTTATTACTGTCCTGATCGTAAATTTAATATTGACTCTTGTGTAATAATGTCATTATTACGCAGTCTACTATTATATTAAATATTTATGCCTGGGACTGTATATTTTACGTACGTTCCAGGTAGGGGTGTGCGAGAACCCGAAATATCGGGAACCCGATGGTCGGGACGAGTCGAGAAGAGGTCGAGTCGGGTCGGGTCGGGTTCCCGAAAATTTCGATATTCTCGAATTTATCGGGATTCCCGAAAGAATCGGGATTCTCGAATTTATCGGGATTCCCGAAAGAATTGGGATTCCCGAAAGAATCGGGATTCTCGAATTTATCGGGATTCCCGAAAGAATTGGGATTCCCGAAAGAATCGGGATTCTCGAATTTATCGGGATTCCCGAAAATTCCGAGAACCCAGTAATTAATAGTATTCATTAAAACGAATATAAATGATTACTGGGTTCTCGGAATCCCGATTCTTTCGGGAATCCCGATAAATTCGAGAATTCCGAATCTTTCGGGAATCCCGATAAATTCGAGAATCCCGATTCTTTCGGGAATCCCGATAAATTCGAGAATCCCGATTCTTTCGAGAATCCCGATTCTTTCGGGAATCCCTATAAATTCGAGAATCCCGATTCTTTCGGGAATCCCGATAAATTCGAGAATCCCGATTCTTTCGGGAATCCCGATAAATTCGAGAATCCCGATTCTTTCGGGAATCCCGATAAATTCGAGAATCCCGATTCTTTCGAGAATCCCGATTCTTTCGGGAATCCCGATAAATTCGAGAATCCCGATAAATTCGAGAATCCCGATTCTTTCGGGAATCCCGATAAATTCGAGAATCCCGATTCTTTCGGGAATCCCGATAAATTCGAGAACCCCGATTCTTTCGGGAATCCCAATAAATTCGAGAATCCCGATAAATTCGAGAATCCCGATTCTTTCGGGAATCCCGATAAATTCGCGAACATCGAAATTTTCGGGTACCCGTCCCGATCCCGAAAAAATTTCGTGTTCCCGACCCGACCCGATATTTCGGGTTCTCGCACACCTCTAGTTCCAGGAGTTCCGTAGCACAAACGATTACCACGCGGAACACGGAATAAAGGAACACAATATGGGGTTAATGTCTAGCACAGCTGAAAGCTGGTTGATCAAACGGCCCTCGAAGACAACGAAGATCGAAAGTAACGAAAGAAAGGAGAAGTTGGGGTGAAGAAAGGAGGAGAGAGGTATATATACGCGCCGGCTGACAATGGAGCCGCAAGAATAAAGAGGATAGGGAGGGTATATCTGCGTCGGAACGACAATGCCCGTGCTCTTTTATGCGTCTTGCGTTGGCGATCCTCTTGTTCGCATAAACTCCGTCGCACCAGATAGGCTTCGATGGCCGAACCCTCGATTAAAACTATCGATCGATACGTCCCGGCCGGGCGTATTCTCTCCCTTACCATGGTGATACCTGTCCGGCCACTTTTTTTCTTTTTTTTTATTTATCTCATCTTGCATCCTCTGCTAGGGTATTGCCGGATCCGACTGCGGATCTTCATGGATAATAAACATTTTCAATTACAACAAACCGGAGCGAAGTAGAAGTTCGTTTTCTGTTTTTTCATGGGTTTAATAAAATGATCGTAAAATATTCTGGCTGTGCACATTTTTGAAGGTTGAATTTTCTATGGTAAAATGAGTACATGCAGCGTACTTTAATTACAATTTATAGTTATTATATTTAAATTGATAATTATAATTTATCGTTCCTTTAATTACGTGAGAATTTACAATTCCCATTTTTGGCGAATATTCACGGCGTCCTATCGGTCCAATTCCTCCCCCCCCCCCCCTCCAGCAAGCGTTATGCCTCTGATCAGCCTTGTTCGGTCCTGTTTCGCCATCGGGAATCGTGGTCGTTTTTTTCACGGAGCTGGGAAGACGAGGTTCGTCCTTAAAATCACGAAAGGAACGCGTCGCGGAACGAGTTTTTTTTCCTGTCGTCACGGGGGAACCGTTCAAACGAAACCGCGTTAATTATTATTAATGAAATACCGGGAGCGGGGACGGCCGGGGGTAGCGGGGGACGGATCCTGGTGACCGAACGAGAGTGAAATTGCCGCATTAAAAGCTCGCCTCCCGGTTTGTAATTAAATTACGGGTCTCTCCTTTGGCGGATGAGTCAGCGTTTACTCCCGCGGAGCGTTCTGAGCGTGATTCAACATTGAACGTAGCATGTAAAAGCCGCGCTCACATACTCGCGAGTTATGCCGTGCGAGGGAGCGCCGGATTTATACAGGAATCGTCGGCGTCGATCCCGGCGCGGCGCAGCGCAGCTTGCCGGTGCCTTTATCGCGGCGCGTTCAGGTTTTCAGGGTTGTTGAATCGCTTTCAGTTATCTAAATTGCATCGGAATCGATGTCGATGCCCACGGTTTCCACCGCGCCGTCATAAACCAACACCTGTTGATACCGGACGCGTGTGCGGGGTGGTCCCGGCCGTTTCTCTCTGTTCCGCTCGCGAGCCAAAAACCATTTTTTTTCGAGCCTCCACTTAGCCTCGGATCGATACGACCTCCTTTTCTTCTCGTCGTTCAACAGCAACGTCGCACAGTGTTCAATTTCGGCCGAAACGCGGCCAAAATGCAAGCGAATGCCGTTTTTCAAAGTAACAGATATTGTTTATATGAGTTGTAATATCGTTAGTGAATAGTTCAAAGTATAAGAAACCATAAAAGTTAATGAAAAAAACCGATTACAACATTATGGAATCATAGTTGTATGTCGATTTTTATTCGTTCAAATGATTTGAAAGATAACGAGAACATATTGTACCTGTCTCGAATGTGTACGCTTGGGTGAGTTCTGTTTATTGAAAATGGGTACTTCTGTGATTAAATAATGAGATTATAACGTTAGAATGACATTCCTAACTCAGTATAAGAGCGTACAGAGCTTAAACGTTACGATTTTGCGTAGAAAAGTCACATTGACCAACTATTAGTTTAATTTAAGAAGTGAGAAACACGCGATAACACGGCCATATTGCATGGAAGTTATTATTGAATGCGTCTATATTAATATGCAAAAAGAAAATTTTGCCGAAGTTTACCCAAACAAAAGATACACGTGTTTTAAGTGTGAAAGACTTGTCCTGGATTTACTACACTAACGTTTGTATATGGCATAGATGCAATAAATCCAGTCAATAAGTATACTTAAAATATTATTTAATAATTTCTACTAACAAGAGAGTATTCTTAATCTGATCACCAATGAAATGTATATGCTATTAATAAATTATTCATGTTTTTAATGTAAATGTAATATTATTAGATGCATCCTGTTACTGATTTGTGTTGCCGTTCGAGAATACAAAGTTTTAAACTTCGATTTATAAATAACGTTCGTATACGCACTAGAAGCCTGTGTTTTTCTATCGATAAGATAAAATCGGTAGATATCGTGTAACACGGGTCCTAATTGCCTTTTTCGGTGCAGAGCAGATCACAGTCGAGAGTCGCGAGTCTCACTCGCCAGTTGATCGTAGATTAATTTAAACATTAATTTGGTATTAGATTCTTAATCAGCAGCACAAAAAACATTAGTATACCAAGTTTCGTGAAAATCAAACAACGATTTCATATTTTGTCCGCTTTTGGGGTGAAAAATGATATTAATTTTACATAGTTCTGCTTAAAAAAAATAAACTATGAATATTACTGTTTGAATTTATTAATATCCTATCACTTGTTCTTAAATTGTCTTGTATTATGTGATAATATGTTAAAATTTTAATACAGAATCCAAAACTTCATTATTTTATTAATGAAAATTAATAAACGGTTAAGTTCAACATTAATTTGGTATTAGATTCTTAATCAGCAGCACAAAAAACATTAGTATACCAAGTTTCGTGAAAATCAAACAACAATTTCATATTTTGGCCGCGTTTCGGCCGAAATTGAACACTGTGCGTCGCGGGCTCTTATTTAAACGGTTCATACATTCCGGTTTAATTGACATGCATTCGCGCTTATTGAGCGATAAACTCGCTGTTTATTCACAGAGTCGAGTGAGCTCAAGTTTTTGAGTGTGGCGTTTTGAGTATTCGAATGCCGTGCGTAAAACGCACAAGCGTCTCGCAACAACGAACAAGCGCGTATGACGGGAAAAAAACGCATAAGCTTTTTGAAAAAATTTTTTTTAAATATTGCATTGTCATCCGGTTCTGAGCTATGTTTAAAATTTCATGTCTCTAGCTCATCGGGAAGTTAGTTTAAAATCAATTGCAATATTTCTACCGAACAGACAGACGGACAGACAGACAAGAAAGCGAGCTAATAAAAACGTGGTAATAATTGAACGAGCAACGAGACAAACGCGCGTACGGTTTTGTTTCAATAAAGCAGTGTTACATTAGCCATCAAGAACGATACACGTTTTTTCTCAGATCCCTCATCACCTCCATTTTTCCTCCGAACAGCGGCGCACCCAGGATTTCATCTTAAACATAAAATTTATAGAATAAAATCTAGTTTTCTTTTCTTTTTACATAGCTCTTCAATTACTTCGGTTATAGTTACATGAATGTCTCTGTGCATGTCTAACAAAGTATATGGTGTATAATGTATAACCCTATCAATCGTGGTTGTGTCATTGTGGATCTTAAATATGTTTTAAAAATTCTTAATGTAGAAAATGATCTTTCACTGACGCACGTCGTTACCGGAAGCGTTGCAAATATATTTAATAAATTATAAATATTAGGATATATCGTTTTATCACATTTCAAAATCGCATAAATGGCATTTTTGCGATATTCGGAACAGGAGGAACAGATATTTTTGGATTCTGCGTGTCACCGGACGAACGTATTTTATATTGCAGGCCAAAGAGAAAATTACGTACATTACTTTACGTTACTACACATCTCAGTATGAAAATATAATTAATTTCCGTTTGCTTAGGCCTGAATACGTACGAGTAACGAGCACGAAACGTTGTTCGTATCACAATCAGTTATGTTCGTCACAATCGGAGCCGAGACGGCTTTGAACCGAGAACAAACGATTAATTATACGGTGGCCGAAACCACTCGAGAATGCGGTTTCGTTCCTCAGCATCGTGATGTAAGTCCGGCGCATGATAGATCACGCAGCTCGATCAAGGGTGGCAAACTGTCCGCGCGCAGAAGGGTGCGGCTTTTCCATGCGCCCTTGATGGCTCAAGACACTACTACACCAGCCGCTGCGTGAACCGGACGCAAGCACAATCACGCACTTTTACGACTCGTCCTCGATAAATTGCGCTACGTGGAAACCGACAATAGCTCATAGGAGGGGAAAAGCCTCGGGGTCGAGAGGAGGCGAAATTTATCCGTATCCAAAACAACACGGTCACCCCTTCGTGGCGAACTGTGGGAAACGCGGACAGCTGAGGACAGGAACGAACCAAGATAGGACGGAAGGAAGAGGGACGAGTCTTCTGCGAAACAGAGGAGCTATAGCAAGCTGATGCGTTCTGCCACCCCTTCGTGCTAAGATTATTTGCCTGCTGAAAATACCAGGGGGTGATCCCACCCCTCGAGAAATTTTATTAACGACCAGCCAACAAACATGCTGCAACAACTCATTGTTCACTCGTTTCCAACATATTTCCAGTGGATTTATTTTATTCAATTACTACTTTTTCCATGAGTTATGTTTACTTTATCTTTAATATGATATTATTAGACTGCGGATTTTTATGCAAAATAAAAATTTTCTGTTTTAATTATAAGGTACTGGCACGAAATAAAAATTTTTTTCTTCGTATAATAATTTTAATCAGTAAATGATAATATATCCACACTCTTAAATTCCTTTTATCTTTCTCACGTTTTATGTTTCAGCTAGTCATTCTTATTATAAATGCATAAAATCCGCAGTCTAGATATTATTGTACATTATAAATTTGTACTTCGCACTTTATAACAATATTTTTAAGAACCGCTCGAAATTCGATACTCGATAATACAGAGTGGGGCAATATCTTTGTCGACCTTGAATATTTCCGTTACTTGTAATAATATGAAAAAATGATGTGTACAAAAGTTGCATGGTACAGAAGGGTAAATATTGCGATATAAACAGTTTTTATGTGCCCGAAGGCGTTCCCGTAGATTTCAAGGTCACCTTGATTTCTTTAAATAGAAAGACCTATTTTTTGTACCGTGAGTCGATAGAGTATCGAATTCTGGGTAAAAATGGATTGACCTTCGTATGTCCTTGATTTAATAGTTAACTAGATATTATCGAAATAATTGTCCATATGTACTCGCCATATATTCTAGATGAGGGACATCAGTTCGAGCACCTACTAGCTTCCAGGTAATAGCTACGTATTAAGAATTATTTCAATAATATCTCGTTAAGAAGGTCAATATAATTTTACGCAGAATTTGATACTCTATCGATTCATGATACAAACAATAGGTCTTTCCATTTAAAGAAATCAAGATGACCTTGGAATCGCCGAAACGCCTTCGCGCACATAAAAAGTGTATACATCACTATATTTCCCCCTCGATACCATGCAACTTTTGCATACACCATTTTTTCATATTATTACAAGTAACGGGAATATTCAAGGTGGACAAAGTTAATGCCCCACCCTGTATATTGGAAAAACTAAAACGTGAGCCACTCTTTTTAATTGCCAAAAAACTGCTATTAAATTAAGTTTTTCATCAAATTTCAACGCTAAATGTTGTAGTATGAAGATTTACCTTTCTTTTAGACACAATAGTTTAATCGAATATCTGCAAATTAGATGATTTTAAGACTATTACAAAAAATTTGCATTTTCTTGAATTTGCAAAATCTCGGGGAATCGTGAGCCACTTTCGAAATCAAATAAAAATTACAATTTCTGTTATGAAATGTTTATTCATGTATCTGAATGACAAAATAATTTTTTAATAATAAGAAAAAAAGTTAAAAATAACCACAATTAATCTGAAATGCAAAGCTCACAAGTCCAATTTCTTGCGGTCATTCCGGCGCATTCCAAGTGGATGGCACGATCGCAGACGTTGCAATGAATGATGACGTTCCAAAAAATTTATATCGTGCTCGAATATTGCATAAACAATCATTGAGAAACATCAAATACGTGAGGTTAGCTCGTTAAATGTCAAAAATCGAGTGGCTCATAATTCCCCGAACCCTTATTTTTACAACTTGACCACAAACAAATAACACAAACCTAACCTAATTCAAATTTTTTTATTTATTTCGAAAGCTTGAAGTCACACGAGTATTATAAACACAGTTACCTGCTTAGATCCACAGAAAAATGTAACAATAATAGACCAAACACGAAATGAAAATAATACTTCGAGCGCAGCGAATTTGTATCTGCTAACAGAGCAAAGTAATGATGCGGGTGCGTACTTCAACTGATCGTGGAAATATTACCTTATTATGAGACAACTAAAAAACAGTTGTTCGCAGCTGTCAATATTTACCAGTAAAACAAAGATGGCGCTGGCTCACGATTCCCCGTGGCTCACAATACCCCGCCTTCCCCTACTCCATTCGTGATTTTCGAATATGGCCCGTTTTTCCGGAAACCTGCTAAATTATGTTTGCACGAAGGGAATGCGCGAACCGCGCGTAGTTGATAGTAATAGGGTAAGGCTAAACCACGAAGTCACGATCGGTATGAAAGTTTTTGCGTACGTGTTAACGCGACACGCTCGAATCAATTATTCCTCATCGATCTCCGCAAGCTGCTTAGCGAGGATATTACGCTGATATAGAGATCGTGGCTGACTCGGCCCGATGATTGCCTGCTTTCGATGGTCGTCAGGCGTCAACATTGCGTCCCGGGGATCATTCGTAATCGAGAACAGAATTAAGCGCTCACCGAGCACACTCGCGCCGCTGATTGCAGTCATTAATAGAGAAAATTAATGAGCCGGTGGAACCGACTCGCTTCGTCTTTGTCCCGCGCTGTTTCGACGTGCCTCCCGAGAGCTAAGCGCGTGTGTTGATTCACAAATAAATCATCGGCGTTCTCGCGCCTGCACCGATCCTTCTTTGAAACGAAACGGATTTATTCGACCTCCCCACCTCGTCTCTGTTCATTCATGGTTCGTCGAGAGAGCCGGTATGTTGATTCGATCGAGCGTTCCGTTTCGTTTAATCCCGGACGAACTGTTTTCGATTTGTCGTTCCTAAGAAACGAACGGTACAATCGTCCGAAAATTAAATGATACGTAGCTATTAAATAATTTACGAAAGTTCGTATCTGACTAAATAAAGGACCCAGTGAATTCTCTATCGTATTTTATATGGTAGAATTTATTGAAAATTTTCATAAGGCATAAATGTATAAAGAATGAATAAAATTGTCTGATCGTCTCGTTGGATCCGAGAGCTGAATTAAATAATTACGAAAGTTCGTATCTGACTAAATAAAGGACGCAGTGAATTCTCTATCGTATTTTAATATCGTAGAATTTATTGAAAATTTTCATAAGGCATAAATGTATAAAGAATGAATAAAATTGTCTGATCGTCTCGTTGGATCCGAGAGCTGAATTAAATAATTACGAAAGTTCGTATCTGACTAAATAAAGGACCCAGTGAATTCTCTATCGTATTTTATATGGTAGAATTTATTGAAAATTTTCATAAGGCATAAATGTATAAAGAATGAATAAAATTGTCTGATCGTCTCGTTGGATCCGAGAGCTGAATTAAATAATTACGAAAGTTCGTATCTGACTAAATAAAGGACGCAGTGAATTCTCTATCGTATTTTATATGGTAGAATTTATTGAAAATTTTCATAAGGCATAAATGTATAAAGAATGAATAAAATTGTCTGATCGTCTCGTTGGATCCGAGAGCTGAATTAAATAATTACGAAAGTTCGTATCTGACTAAATAAAGGACCCAGTGAATTCTCTATCGTATTTTATATGGTAGAATTTATTGAAAATTTTCATAAGGCATAAATGTATAAAGAATGAATAAAATTGTCTGATCGTCTCGTTGGATCCGAGAGCTGAATTAAATAATTACGAAAGTTCGTATCTGACTAAATAAAGGACGCAGTGAATTCTCTATCGTATTTTATATGGTAGAATTTATTGAAAATTTTCATAAGGCATAAATGTAGAAAGAATGAATAAAATTGCCTGATCGTCAAGTTGGATCCGAGAGCTGAAACATTAACTCTCTCTTGATTACACTATAAATTCTGGCGCGCCTAACCTACGCGCATAATCTCAACAGTTATATAGTCCACGACGGATATCATGTTACACTGTGCAGGTTTCGAATTAGTGAAGGGCAATGGTAATTAAGCTCACCGGCCGGAACAAAATTTCCAGCAACAATCAATCATCCTGTATTCCGCAAAGATAAGAAAGTATTTAAATCGATCTGAAATTGCTCCTTCCATTTCTCTCATGCATGTAATTGTGTTCCCTCTTCCGTTGCGAGCGCAAATAATTTTTACCTTAATCACCTCAATTAGTGAATAAATATTGCTTGACAAGTCGACGGTGGTGCAACTATTTATCGCGTTTCGCGCATCGAGATTAACTACTAGATAACAGAGTTTCCCACAATGATTCACTGGAGAAACTCATACATATTTTACTGAAATCTAAGATAGTTTGATAAGATACTGATAAAGTACTTTGTTCAAGCTAGGAAACCAGGTTGAATCTGTGGATATTATTTAGTTGCTCATAAATGAAAAATACGTTAAGAGTGTGCAGGTTCAGCAGAACTACAAACGAGATCGATCAACTTATCTGATACATTTACAAATTTCTTTTTCACTCATTCATCTTTGCCACGAGTGATTAAAATCCTCGGTCTAATTATAACACCTTTTGTTACAGCGATGAAAACAATTAGCAAAATAACTGCTAGTATGAACATGTTCAGCTTATACGCGTCGTTCATTGTTAACATAAATAATGTGTAGAACATATTATTTACACAAAGTGTTGGGGTTAAAGTATCTTTTTGACCCTGTGTGTTTAGGGTATCCGATCAAGAAGAAGAATCTGAGGGTCCATGCATTTCTAGAATTCCCTTCACTGATTTCTATGAGTCATTTAGTAAAGCAGTGTCGCCAGAAAGGCGCCCAAACGGGCGCAGTAGGGGAGTACAGCTACCCTCTCTCCGATGACCGTGGCACGTTGCGCGTGCGCGACGGGGATTTAGTGGGGCGACTGGGAGAGTCGCGCACGCGCAACGTGCCACGGTCATCGGAGAGAGGGTAGCTGTACTCCCCTACTGCGCCCGTTTGGGCGCCTTTCTGGCGACACTGCTTTACTAAATGACTCATAGAACACTTTGGGTGACCTTGAATGACCTTCATAACAGGTCATTGTATTCGTCTTGAAACACTCTATCAGAATCACTCTAACACCTACAGAAAAATTGGTAATACCAGATTATGAGCCCCCCGATACCAAGTAAGTTTGGTCTAATGCATTTTCTCCTATCTTCAAAAACAAGCGAGTTATTCAGGTGACCTGTTTAAAATGCCCCACCCTGTATAAGGTTGAAATAAATCTCTAAAGAGATTTTCTATAATACAAAAAAAAAAAGAATCTGAGGTTTTCCAAAATGGCGTACCGCACTTTTGGCCAAGTGTCCATTTCGCGGGTGTGTGTGTTTCCCATCGTGCAGTTTGTTCGTTACCTTGGAAGGCCGCCCGATGACCTCGACTTTGAAGGCTCACCCACAAGCCCCGATGGTTCTCGCGCGACCACGACGAACATCGGGACCATGCGAGTACGGGGACAACCAGACGAGCCGGTGGCGCGCCTTTCGCCTCGCGTAATTATTCACAGTTCATTATTCAGTGTCAGATTATCGCGACGTGACAAGTGTTGCGCGACGAAGCTCGCGAGAGAGCGCGCGCGCGCGCGCCCGGCACTCTGGGAACCGGGCTTAAGCCGCGAACCGGGGCCCCGTTCAGAAGAAAACGCGCGTGTGAGTGATTAGAGTCGGTGCGTTAATCAAACGATGAAATATTCCACAAAGGACCCGAGAGCTGGTGTTGCCTTCTGCCTCGAATACACGCACTGAAACTTGAACGAGCTCTCTCGACCGGTTCGAAGAAGACGGGCATATCGACGTCACCAGATATCTCGTGACGCGTCTTCAACGTTTCTAGTCTACTTCTCGGTCGAAAGGGTTCTATCGCATAGAAACTAAAGGTCTGCTCAGAAGAGGATCGTTCCATTGAGTAAACTGTCGATTATCACTGGAAAACAAAAAAAAAGTTTAACGCATATCAGGATCTTTTAGCATAAATATGCCAGTGATTTTATTTACTACTCGTACACATCCATCTTCGTGTTGTAATTCACGATCGAATGCACCGTGTGCACAAGAACACCGAGCAACCCTATGTAATTTTCAATGATAAATGCGTGTAATAGAACACTGCGCGGGATTCAAATAATAAATCAACCGACTTTTACACACAGCGGAGAGCATGATAAATGTCATGCTAAAGAGAAATCTCGAAGAAAATGTCATGAATATTCTGAAACGAATTTATGAAATGATTTTAGACTGTACGGTATGCGCTTTGTATCCCGTTCTTCGAATCGTCGATACAGATTAATGACAACGCGGGGATTAATTGGAAGTCGAACTCGATCGCGATCGCGAAGGCAGCGAGCGAAGCTTCTGGTATTAATTCGAGTCATTAACGCGTGGTTAATTATCGTCGATCGTTTACCATCGGTTACGAACGATATTTCAAGTGGCTCGTTTATCAAACGAGTCTCGGGGCCCCGTTCTCTTTCCCGACGCGCAGGGTTGCGGATTGATAATTGAAGAGAGATATCTGTCGCGTGTGGGTGTGATAAATTATTCTGAATGGACTGGCTGGTCAATAATAAGAGATTCATGGCGTGTATGTGTGTGTGTGTGGGTAATCTATTCGCGCGTTGCGAAACGCACCGTGAATTTTATGTTATTAGTGCGTGTAACACAGACTGACCTATTTGCGATCGATGTGTATGCAGGTATGGACGTTATTAACCCCTTGACTCGCCATTCTTTTTCCATCGCCGACAGTGGCGTCGGGGCTTGCTTTATCGTTGCATTGTACACCACTATTTATCAGTGGCGTTGAACATTGATGATAGCGAAAAAGTATCGCCCATTGTGTTACACATACTGCAGAATTAACGATATCCGCGACTTTTAAATTACTGAGAATTGTTCAGCTACGCTCGGGAACACTGTAACCATTCCTAACTGAATTATTGTGATAGCTGTCTGTAGTCGGGGATATTTAAATTTTTCTTATAGACCAAATAATCGATTAATTCAGTCCCGTTTAATACAAGCTGTAATTATCGAATGTTGTTAGAACTGTGCGAGACCTTAACAATGACCACAGCCTTGTGATCAAAATTAGCACTCGGAAAATTAAACAACAGCGCTGTTGGGCTTAAATGTCTGGCTACTGGAGCAACTACCAAATTGAAAATATAAATGAAGTGATGTTTTCGGCGCACCGGTTCGATCATTAACAAAAAACTAAAGCAATTTTGCAATTTTAAAATTTTTTTATATATACTCAACGTTTCGACCCAAGTGTGGATCATTTTCAAGAGTAAAAATTTACTGCGTCTGTAACGAAATTGTAGTGAGAAAATTACTTCAAATTGAAATATGAAATGGTATTCAAAGTAGAATGAATTTGTTACGTACTTGCTAAAAAACAAGAAAATTTAAACAAGTTTGAATTTAGAATATGCTGACTCTATGCCGACAGCAACTGAACTGAAACCTTGTAAAGGTTACAGCGTAGACACAAACATACATGGAACAACATACAGGATTCATAGAACAACGAGTCAATAATTGGCGGTAAATTCAAAATTCAATAAATCTATCTTTCTCAAAACACAACATAGTAGATTATACCTTATACATTGTTAAGGTAACAAAAAATTAACATTCAAATCATTTGAACGAGAAACGTAATTACAGCAGAACCCAAACTTATGAGAAATTTCATAAAAAATGAGAAACTTCATCATAAAAAGCATTACTGATTCAGTAATGTAGCGTAATAGTCATGAATCTTAGGTTTTTCGTACCTAAGATTTACGCTTTGTTGTTTAATCATAAAAATTAAAAAATTGCAAAATTCCTTTAGTTTTTTGTTAATGATCGAACCTGTGCGCCGATAACATCACTTCATTAAAATATTACGATCGATAAAACAAATCAAATTTATACCAAATTGAAAGTTTCGATTTACCAGTAGGTCGCAGCGACTCGAAAGGGCCCAGGCGTCTTAGGGCCGGGCGGCGCATCTGTCCGGAAATTCCTGTACACGCACTATACATCTGCTCCCGTGACGTAATCTGACGTACACCAGGTAACGGGTCCCTTTATGATGACGTCAGAAGGAAAGGGAGACCGGTGTGTCGGAGCAACCCTCGAGCCTCTCGGACGCGACCATATATGAAGAAGCATCACCGGCGGAGACAGAAACGTCCAAATTGTTCATCTTCCCCGAAACCGATTACCATTTCTTATCCACGGTACCGTACGGGTCCGGGCGGGTGGTGGGCCCGGCGGGTTGCGGCGAGGGAAGTTGGTAAGCAGCAGCTAGGTTTTTGCCGGTTTTAAATCGCGATAGCGAACGATCGAACGGGGTTGGCCGAGCGTCGCTGCGGCCGCAAGAAAACCGGCAAGTGTTTGCACGTTCGAGTGTTCGTACGAAGCGGAATGTCGTTCGGCGAAGCGAGGACGGGTACGCCGAAGAAATCGTCCAGGGAGAAGAGGAATCGAACGATTACCGAACGTGACTCCTCGGACGACGCGACGCGACGCGACGCGACACGACGCGACGCGACGCGTAACTTATGTTAGAACCTGCCGGCAATAAGAATAACAGTAGAATTCCGTTTTTCTAGCCGCGGCGAATTGATGCGTCTGCCGCGTTCCATAACCGTCACTCTCATTTCACTCTCGCTGCCAATTAACACGTATACGGTCGCGCGTGACCCACCCTTCGGGTCATTCGGGCATCATTGCACCGAGAGGTCTTTCCTGCATCACTTTGGCTGATTACTGGTGTTACGTGTGCAGATAGTTTGTGACCCTTGACCCTTCCGGAGATATGTGCCGAAACAGAGGGCCTATTCATTAGAAGAAAGGGGTTAATGAAAATTGAAAGATCTGGGGCTCTTTTGACGATGCAGCGAGTTGCATAAATTCCAAGAATCCTAATCTAATCGGAAGTAGTACGTGGCGCCCACTATCGTTTAGGCCGATTTTGGTTCTATATAAAGGACATGGATCCTTCTTAACCCATTGCCCTACGATTTATTTTACGGTTTCAGTGATTAGAACTTTTTCGTAGTCCGCAATTTCCTATACATGCTGTCCAATAACTGTACATTAACAAAACCAAAATCGAATTTAATCCCGATTTAAAGGCAATGAATAACATACATATTTATTAGACTCTGTTCAGAATCTTCATCACGAGTCTGACACGTTATTGTAGGGCAAGGGGTTAACGTAGTAAAAATCGCATCACGTCGCGAGTCAGTTCGTGCAAGATCGGGTAATCAAAGCCCTTTTAAAGCAGTTTTACCAGACAGTGCCTATAACGTCAGTGATCGCCCCCGCATTTCTCGGTGCGTTAAAACTGAGAGTATCAGATAGACATACCGCGACAAATTACACGAACCAATTGTATTTCCCGTAGTTTAACCCTTTGCACTCGGAGCTATTTTATCTGGAAAATTAAACATTTCTTCCGACCTAGAATAATTCCATTCTATATGATTTTTTTTTTCATTTTATGGATATGAAATTGATATAATACCACATACAATACTGAAATGTTTGGTAATTGATTACATAGCATCATATTTAATAATGTAAACAATACTGTGAATAATGGTAGAGCAATTTTTAATGGCGTCTCTGAGTCGCCGCTCGAGTGCTAAGGGTTAATACAGAATATATCGTTCTATTTTAATACATTAAGGTCTATCTTTATTATTCACATCCTTATTAAAAATCGAACAATCCTCGGTCGCGCATAGCTTGCCTATTAGGGTGGACCTTAGCTATACTTGGTGAAATTTGTTTTGCGAGATTTTTTTCACGCCCCCTCCCCCAAAATTGTGCTACTGGGTAAGAAAATAATTCTTGCAAAAGTTGAAGTTAATCGAATAAGTGGAAGGCTTCCCCTTTGACGTTGAAGTGGCGAAAAACATGAAATTTCGCAGGAATAGGAATATTTGAAGGAAATACTTTTTATTATGACTAAATGTTCTTCTTGTGTCAAAATATTGATTATAATAGTACCAAAATGTAATATTTTCAATATAACAATTAACTAATTCTCATATTTTTATATATATATAGGTATACGCTAAATTTTATGTATTTTATTGAAAGTACCAATTCTTTTACTTGTATTCTTATACTAATTTAAAAAGTATAGAAATTAAGGTTAAACATAAATATGTTATATTTAATCAGAGCATAATATTTTTAACCGGACGAGCTTCGCGAAAACGGATTTGTTAGAGGGAAGGTGGCGGACATAAATTAGACAGGCTAATTAATGTGAAATAATCTTAATTCGTACAAAGTACACATGTACTTGAGTGCATGTAAGGAATTACAATATTTTTGGAGGTTTAAAATACTTAACTTGAATTTTCAATATACTCATGACATTCGTCACAAATACTGGTCTCCCGACATGTATAAGGTTCTTCTTATGCGGCCCAGATATTAAAGGCCTGCTAATCATCTTTGATTTTATTAAGCGATGTGCAATAAAAATTTAATTTCATCAAATTAATGTAAACAAGCAGAAGCTACAATATAGTCTAAGTTAAGTGGCGCATTAAGATATTATATACTACGTTAATATGTTTATGTATTGCATTGTATATGCTACATAAACCATACCTGGTTTAAAGCAATAAATAAATAATCAATAATACATTGAGCGCGCAGTTACTTCTATTTCAAAACTTCGCGCTCGATTAGGCACGCCTTCCCGACGTCCGATTGATCGAAAATTTTGGATATATCATGCCCAAAATTTGCCCGAAAAATAAGGTCCACCCTATTGCCTATCCCTCGGCTCGTAACACTAGACTGCGGATTTTCTGCGTTTATCAGAAAAACGAGCAATTTGTTGGACATTTCTGAGACCAGAAGGTTCAAAGCGAAGAAATCGCTTGGTTGATTCATCGCGACGATAAAACCCCTCGAAGGTATCGCACTAGGACGTGGTGAGGCCCAAAAAGGCTCTCAGGGAAACTAAAGCCGCGATAATTGAGGCGTACGGTGGAGTCGCTTGGCTCGCGTTGACCTCGTCGAAGACACTTGTCTACCTTCGAAGGTCCTTCGTGTCTCGGCCAGGGGAACGTTTGAATAATGCAAGCACCGGAAAGTGAATATTGACGGCGGACGATCTCGGGGAAGGACAAAGCCGACGCGAACACGGAGTATGGAATCGATGGTCGGATAAGAGAGTTTCGTTCGCTCGTCTCTCGGGGAATCGAACGTATACGCGCGCGTTCTCTCTCGCCCGCATCGAAACGCAAAAATCTCGACGCTGTGGGCGTTTACGAGGATCATTTATATTTTTCGCCGGCGGCCTAGCCGCGCGATATAAACGCGGGAGCTCGTTAATGCGCGTGCAACGCCGGAACATAATGCGCCATCAGCCACGCTAATAGTTGTTCGGCACCGTCGACAACTCCGCGAAATAGGTCCTGTTGCAAAGCGAGTCGCCGCGCGCGTCGTGTAGCCGCTCTTCACGGCTGCCCACGTGTTTCGGGATGATTCACGCGACGCGACGCCTCTTCGACGAGAGCGAGGCGATGGTAAAATTTCGGCATTTTTTCCCGGATACACACGGCACTCGTAAATGGAAAACAGAAGCGCCGGCGAGACCGTCCTTTCTCTGGTTCGTAGCTGGAGAGCAGGTAGAACGAGGGGAAGAGGACGCTCGACGAGTACCGGGACGAAGTACCGGGACGTTAAAGAATTTTTACATCCATCGTTCGTCGGTTTTCAACGTCGCGTCGCGTCGCATCGCGAAATCTTAACGGTGGACAGGGTAAACGAGGCGGTTCGTGAGATACCGAACGCGAATCGTCCACCGGGATCTTTTCTCTCACCGACGCGACCGGGATCGAGGTGCGTTTTTCTGTTCGACCGGGGCCCCCGGGGCCCGTCCACAAATCTCAATTAACCGACCGGGTGAACAGCATTATCAATGTTCATCACGGCGTACCCGATAAGACCCGCACTCGCTCTAGATCGTAGTTGAGTTTCACGACCGCCCGAACGATCCTGACTGGGGCCCGAACGACACCACGCCGTTCGCCTCCAATTAGCTTATCTCGGCAATTGAAGAGAGCCCTGGCACCTTGCTATCTTAATCCACCGGATCGTCCCCGGTCGGTATTCGATGAGATCGGTATACACATTGGTGGAACGATGTCACGCGAGAACGACGTCTAGCAAAGATAGAACCAGCATGGCTCTCGATAGAGGGTCTCTCTCATCTTGGTGGATAGCTGATCCACCCGAGACTCGTCGATTCGCGCGCGTACGCGTGTAACTCTTGTTGTAACGAGCAGCGTTACCACGTCGTAACGGCGGAGTAATGGGACCTCTTACTAGAACAATGGCGCTGGCGACACGCCGTGTACACCGACACGACGGTTAGACACCTTCGGCCGTGGGCAACCAGAGTTTCTTTTCCTCGCGCGCGCGCGCGTGCGTCCTTTCGTAAGGAGACACACCGGTGCGAGGCAGACGCGCCATTGTGTCCCAAGCGTTGTCAGCCACCCACGCGTCCCGCGAGACCCTCGAGACCGAGCCGCGAGAACCGCCTGTTAGGCTTGTTAATTTAATCTGCGACTTATACCGAATTGACGCGTCACAGAAATGGCACGAAGCTTTTCCCTTGCCCCCACCGCTCCCCCGTGTCGATGATGACGCTTTAGTGTATGTATAGTGTTCCTGGAACGAGGACTTGCTGCTCTTCTCGGTGGGCAAACATAACGTTATTCGCTAAAAATGTATTCTGATGGTGGAAATTCATTTCTTTAACCGTTAGTTTGTTAACCATTTGCACTCGGAGCTATTTTAACTGCAAAACGAAAGATTTCTCCATTCTAGAATATTTCCATGCTATAACAATTTTTGTTCATTTTTTGCATATGAAACTGATATAATATCTCGTGTAATATGTAAATGTCTAGTAGTTTATTAAATACGAACGAAAATAATAATTTGAACAATATTTTTAAGAATGGCACAGCAATTTTAAGACTTATACCGAATTGACGCGTCACAGATATGGCACGAAGCTTTTCCCTTGCCCCCACCGCTTCCCCGTGTCGATGATGACGCTTTAGTGTATGTATAGTGTTCCTAGAACGAGGACTTGCTGCTCTTCTCGGTGGGCAAACATAACGTTATTCGCTAAAAATGTATTCTGATGGTGGAAATTCATTTCTTTTACCGATAGTTTGTTAACCCTTTGCACTCGGAGCTATTTTAACTGCAAAACGAAAGATTTCTCCATTCTAGAATATTTCCATGCTATAACAATTTTTTGCATATGAAACTGATATAATATCTCGTGTAATATGTAAATGTCTAGTAGTTTATTAAATACGAACAAAAATAATAATTTCAACAATATTTTTAAGAATGGCACAGCAATTTCAGTGGCGCCTCAGAGTCGCCATGCGAGTGCTATGGGTTAGTGCAGAGATTATCAGATTTTATTGGGAAGAATGGCAATCTCATTCTTCCTACACGAAGATTTCAAAAAATTTCAGAATATCAATGCGTTATCTTCATCTCGTTGAAATTATAAACAAGAGAATGACTAAAAAATTGTCATTTTGTCGCAGTTCTGCCGATTTGTACAGGCGACAGAACACAAAATCATACAAGTGGTGAAAATTGACATACACCATAAAGTACCTCGTAAAAAGCTGTACATCTTCAAGAAATTTATCACCGAATTATTAGGGAATAAATTTTCGTCCTTCCAAACGTAAAATAACGAAGGCTACCAAAAGATCGTCGGACGCAACGGAATAAAAGCCATCGAATGTGTGTTTTATATCTTCACAAATCACTTTTATCGGCCATTAATCGACCGAGAAAAAGAAAAAAGAGTCCAGGTGTGTTCTCAGGAATCGTTTACCGTAACGACAGGCGGCGCGGCGCGTCGCTTAAATTCGGCGAAGTTAAACGACGCGACCGACAGATTTCTCAGCAGCTCCCTGGGTCGCAAGGTGGGGTCGTGACGTACCCTGTTGCAACGAGGGTGTGCCATGAAAAAAGGCCGGGGGCACCTCTGTCGGCTTCGTTCCTCTTATGCGCCGCTAAAGCTGCTTACTTGCATTCCCACATGTGCTTGCCCTTCTGCGGAATATGCTGGGGGTAGCGACATACCCCACGTGGGAGTGCATGCTTGAAAAATTTCTTCACAATACTCGTTCCCCCACGAGCCTGGATCCAAAGAAATATCATTGTCCTCCGGGTAACGCGTTCAGTTATGCATTGTTTGAGAGCGCGAAAACCTGAATTCCCATAAGAGCGCCTCCCGGGCATCCTAGGATTACGAAAGTATTTTTCGAATACCCCGGCTAGATCTTGTCTATTGTGTCGCGAGACTCCGGCATCCTACTTCGTCCTTATCAGAGACAAAGTAATCCTAAGCGTAGCCCCCCTCCCTCCACGGATTCCTCGCGAAGCTATAAAAATCTCATGGAAATGTTAGTAACAAATGTGTAAGAATAATATAAGTATGCATGTCATGTGACTGAATGTGAGTGTGCATGTATGTTTATAAGAAGTATACTTCTTAAACATCCGAATTCTACCGCGTTAGTCGAGTAGGTAAAGTAGAGTATTGATAAAATAGGACTAAGCAGACTAGAGAGTAATTAGCACGTTTTGAGCGATATAAAAGTTGAAATAATTTTGTAATCTGTGAGGGACAAGATTGTAATTAATAAACATTGAATGTTGTTTCTCATTTTTACAGGTTTGTAAACTATCTTATAAATAAGGGGTAAGGGGGGAATATTGTAAATAGCTTTATAATATAATAAAACTCATTTTTACAGAGAAACGTTTCGGTTTGTGGTTATATTAATCTTGCCCCAGATTAATAATAATCAAATCACATATTATATGTTTAACTGTTATATATGTTTTTATTGATTTATATGTTATATATATTTTTATTGATTTACGTTGTGTTAATGTTTTGTTAAATGAATGTTCTGCACGTTGTGATTTTGTTAAAATAAAAACAGTCCTCTACGAGCGATTGACGAAATATCACGTCGTGTCAATTCTGTGTCAACTCCTTACAAATGCGAGAATAATCTAGGATTGCGAAAGTATTTTTCATATACCCCGGCTAGATCTTGTCTATTGTGTCGCGAGACTCCGGCATCCTACTTCGTCCTTATCAGAGACAAAGTAATCCTAAGCGTAGCTCCCCTCCCTCCACAGATTCCTCGCGAAGCTATAAAAATCTCATCGAAATGTTAGTAACAAATGCGAGAATAATCTAGGATTACGAAAGTATTTTTCGAATAGCCCGGCTAGATCTTGTCTATTGTGTCGCGAGACTATCCTACTTCGTCCTTATCAGTAGACTGCGGATGTTTATGCAAAATGAAAATTTTCTGTATTAATTGCAAGAGTCGGAAGCCACATAGAAGGATCATTCTTGTTTCAATTATTCTAAGAAGTTGAAAATAATGTATTGACGTAACTAAATATTTTTTTGTCATAAATGCATCAAATCCGCAGTCTACTTATCAGAGACAAAGTAATCCTAAGCGTAGCCCCCCTCCCTCCACAGATTCCTCGCGAAGCTATAAAAATCTCATCGAAATGTTAGTAACAAATGCGAGAATAATCTAGGATTACGAAAGTATTTTTCGAATACCCCGGCTAGATCTTGTCTATTGTGTCGCGAGACTATCCTACTTCGTCCTTATCAGTAGACTGCGGATGTTTATGCAAAATGAAAATTTTCTGTATTAATTGCAAGAGTCAGAAGCCACATAGAAGGATCATTCTTGTTTCAATTATTCTAAGAAGTTGAAAATAATGTATTGACGTAACTAAATATTTTTTATTGTTCCTCTGTTTTAAATTGCACATACCCAATTTTGTCATAAATGCATCAAATCCGCAGTCTACTTATCAGAGACAAAGTAATCCTAAGCGTAGCCCCCCTCCCTCCACGGATTCCTCGCGAAGCTATAAAAATCTCATCGAAATGTTAGTAACAAATGCGAGAATAATCTAGGATTACGAAAGTATTTTTCGAATAGCCCGGCTAGATCTTGTCTATTGTGTCGCGAGACTATCCTACTTCGTCCTTATCAGTAGACTGCGGATGTTTATGCAAAATGAAAATTTTCTGTATTAATTGCAAGAGTCGGAAGCCACATAGAAGGATCATTCTTGTTTCAATTATTCTAAGAAGTTGAAAATAATGTATTGACGTAACTAAATATTTTTTATTGTTCCTCTGTTTTAAATTGCACATACCCAATTTTGTCATAAATGCATCAAATCCGCAGTCTACTTATCAGAGACAAAGTAATCCTACGCGTAGCCCCCCTCCCTCCGCGGATCCTAGATTCCTTGCGAAGCTATAAAAATTTCATCGAAATGTTAGTAACAAATGCGAGAATAATCACACGCCGGTTAAAACTGCGTTAACGGTGAAAGAGTACCGTACCGTGCCGATATTATCTCTCAAGGATCATCGCTCCCAGGTCTTCACTGTTCGGCAAGCTCCCTAGTGGAATTTTTGGCGGGAAATCTGGCACCCTCACGAGGGTACGCGCACCCTCGACCTTAATGGATCCAACAAGACGGATCTTCCCCATTGTTCGACAATGGACGATGACGCGACGCAAGTGTGTAACGAGGCACGGTGACGTAAATAGACCTCCACCGGCTTTTTGGCGGGAAGGAATAAGGTGTCCCGGTTCAGGAGCACTGCTGTGCCGCGCCGCGCCGCGCCGCTCCGGCCAGCTTGCGCGATTCCCACACGAGGAGGCTGCATGCTTCGAGATCCCCCTCGTCGTTCCTCGTTAATAACTCCCTCCACGACAATAGAGGGGGCCGCTTCTCGTGTTCTTAGGGAGGGAGATGCTGACTGGAAGGAGATTGCCAGTTACCACCTGGAGGCACCGTGCGCTTCAACGTGGGAGCTCCACACCTATGCCACCCCAAACAAAAACCTCGCGCACTAGGGACGAGAGTTTGCCCGTGGTATTTCTGCTAAATGTCAGGTTGCGGAAGCTCGGACGCTTTGGGCATTGCGAATGAATCCGCCCACTAGTTGCTTCGGAACGAGATATATTCAATGTATACAGGGTGTCCCAAAATGTCTTCAACTCCTGGAGATCGGAGGTTCCTGAGGTCATTTCAAGCGCCATTTTCCTTTTGCAAAATGTTGTCCGAGGCTTCGTTTGGGAGGTATTAACGAAAAACACGGACCAATCAGAGCACGAGCTAGACGCTCGCTGGCACGTTCAGCGCGGCGAGCCGGCAGGCGGTTGGCTGAACGTGCCAACGAGCGTTTAGGTCGCGCTCTGATTGGTCCGTGTTTTTCGTTAATAACTCCTAAACAAAGCCGCGGACAACATTTTGCAAAAGGAAAATGGCGCTTGAAATGACCTCAGGTACCTCCCATTTTCGGGAGTTGAAGGCATTTTGGGACACCCTGTATACTCTGCCCTACTTGACCAGAGATGCACTTCCGTAAAAAGAAAACCGCATTGCAGGATGATACAGCTTGGTAAACCATGCACGACTTTTCTACACGATTTTCTCGAATTTTCGATAACCACCGAGTTATATCTCGGCCTCTTTACAACGGCTCGCCTAACAATATTTTTGCGAGAAAAACCATGAATAATAAGTAGGGGGGTGAAATGCAACGGTCGAAGTTCGGTTGCAACGAGGCAGCAACAATTGAGACTGCGACGGGGTAAATTTGGCAAGACATTGTTTAAAAGGCCCGCGGCTGAAAGCTGTACATTTCGTGCATGGTCGACCGACAATCGGAGGTCACGAGGTTCTGACTCATGCGGATCGTTATCGGGCCTGTCGACTCTCTCGTTGCACGGGGAAAGGTATCCGAGACAGGTAACCCTCCCGTAGCCGGAGATAAGTCACTGCATGTCTAAGCGCCGTACGATTATCGTCCTCGTCGATCGTGCTTGATTATCTGCAATTCAAAATGCCACGAAGACGTCGTGGCCGAGACGGCGTAGCGGGCACATCCGCCTTTATGCGGGAGTCTCGGTGCGCCACCGTCGCGTCGCGTCGCGTCGAGTCGTCGTGAAAACTTTCTTGTTGGCAATCAGCCGCGGTATTACAACATCGAGGCCCAATCTGTGCACGGTTGTCGTAACGGATTTCATCATGAGCATGGCTCTGATTTCCTGCGGACACGCCGAATGGAACAAGAGGTTTGTTCCGTGCGTCGACGTAGGCAAACGGGAGAGCAGCTACCTTGGAGCGAGCCAGCCTGGGTCGTTAATAGAAAAGCGTTGTTGAATTAAGGATCGGTACACGGGCCACTCCGGGATCTTTTATAAGTGGGAACAATTACAAAACTCGCCGGGCCCGACAGCTTACAATCGTATTGTTCCTCTCGAGGAGCGAGAATATTGGAACTTAATTAAAATACACGGGGGCAGGCTCTCGGGGGGCGGTCGTGGGAACCAGCCAGCGAGAGAGGGATTTTCGAAAAAGGATATCGAGAAACTACGCTTTCTTTCTTCTTCTTCTTCTTCTTCTTCTCCTCCTCTCGTCCCTCTTCTTCGTCTTCCTCCGCCGCGTAGGACACGTAGCAACAGTTCTGAATGCGCGAGGGTCGCAGGGAACCCTTTACCGAAGGCGAACCCTTCCGAGACGCGGACGTCTCTAATTTGCATTCGCAGGGCACAATCGGCCCTCCTTTGCTCTCGCACGTGTAGCTCCTCTCCTCTCCTCTCCTCGTCCGCAATACTCCTCCTCCTTTCTCGCCGAGTAAACGACGAGTAAACGTGACGTGACGTCACCGTGCCGCAAGCAAAACCACCCCACGACGTGGAACAGCTGCTCGCGATTTCTCACGCGCCCAAAAGCCACCGCGAGACAATTGAACTTGATTCCGGTTCGGCCGGGCTGTCTCTCTCTGGTTCCCGTTCTCTTGCTCTACCGATCTCTCTTCAACTTGAGCCAAATATATATATATATATATATGCGTGAGAGGAGAGGTAGAGAAAAGAAGGTCCACCCATATGGGCACGCACC
Organism: Lasioglossum lativentre; assembly: GCA_916610255.1. Classification (NCBI taxonomy): domain Eukaryota; kingdom Metazoa; phylum Arthropoda; class Insecta; order Hymenoptera; family Halictidae; genus Lasioglossum; species Lasioglossum lativentre. Next base: position 4,634,439 of record OU744366.1, read on the forward strand.
TACCTTCCACGCGCGGAAACGCTCTCCCTCACGCTTCCGGAAAAATCGATAGACAGGTGGCGCAGATGTAATCACAACGTCGCGTCGCGTCGCCCCTCGCGCAGCACCGCGGCGACTTTAATGCTTCTTCTAGATGGAAGACCTTATTGTCGACGATTACCTGCTGGATGATGTTCCCGGTCATCTGCTCCGGGACATGAGAAGATTCTCGAGGGGTGGGATCGACTACGGTGTTTTCCGAGATACGCGTTCGAGCTTGATCATCGATGCGACAAGATCGTACGAAAAATATTGGATTGGCAAGAAAGTAATTTCGGTTTTCACTAATAGATGGGGTTATGTTTTGTTTGATTGACTTCTGGTGATGTTGCGTTTGTTTTCTTTCTGACATCTAATAACTGCATCTTTTAGGTTACTTCTGAAGAAAATTACACGTAATTTTGATTAAAACTGTTAGTTCTGTGTGAATTTGAACATGGAATGCAAAAACGAACATTATAGGCACATATTGCTTTTTTATTTCCGTAGAGGTAAAAAAGCTGCCGAGGCTCACAGAGATATATGTGAAGTTTATGGTGAGGATTGCTTAACAGAACGCACGTGCCAGAATTGGTTTAAAAAATTTAAAAAAAAATTAAAAATAAAAGAAAAACTGCCAGAATTGGCAAATCGCGAAGGAATCGTGTTCCACCATGACAATGCTAGGCCACACACATCTTTGGTAACACGGCAAAAGTTATTGGAGTTTGGTTGGGAAGTGATGTCACATCCACTATATAGCCCTGATATTGCACCATCAGATTACCATTTATTCCGAAGTTTACAAAACTCTTTGAATGGTAAAACATTCACTAATGATGATGATCTGAAATCGCACTTGGATCAGTTTTTCACCGAAAAGGATCAGAAGTTTTATGAGCGCGGAATTACGAAGCTACCAGAAAGATGGCAAAAGATCCTAGAACAAAATGGAAAATATTTTATTGATTAAAGTTCATTGTTTGATAAAAAAAAATTGGATTTTATTTCACCTAAAAATACCGAAATTACTTTCTTGCCAACCGAATAACTTCGAAGCTTTCGCATGGATTCTACGAAAAATAGAATCGAAGCTTCCATGTGCGTCATACGAAAAATGAAGTGGGAGCTTTCATACGAAGGGCTCGGAAAGCATTCGCTGTCCTTCAGCATGCAGACTGAGAAGTTTACTGATTTTCATATTCAAATATCAGTATCTTTTTTATGTCTATTTATAATTACTGTGAAACCTAATTGCAATGTAAGTATTTTCTAATAAAATACAAAAAAACGTAAAACGGTAAAAACGTCAATTTTTATAAATATGTAACGAAAGTGTACTCTCGTTAATTTAAATTTCGCCGCGCCTCTCATGCTCCGCGCGTCTTTTAATCAACTACCGCTAGATGGTAGGAAATACGATCATTGGAAGATAACGGTTTCCTTTATTTCGATCGACAATGTTGAATAATTCAAATTAATGTTATTGGCGCACCGGTACGATCCTTTATTACTAATTAAGCAATTTTGCATCTTTTTCCAACAAATAGATCCTATGAATTTCAACAAAAGCAAATCGAATGTCAATTATTTCATTACCAACATATTTTGTTTGGTATTTCAACAACTATGCTGTGTTTAACGGTTCATAAAGTTCGTAATTGCCGCCTTTTATCGATTGGCCAATAGATAGATCTGTGCTCTCTTATTCGCTAGTAAGTTTCGAAATATCATAGCTTACTTAGTTCACTTGTCACCGGCATGGAACCAACATGGTTTTAACAACACTTGGAAGTATATTTTGAAAATTTGTATTTAAGCAAGTGAGTTTTATACATAAAATTCTTCGTAATTCTTTTTCTTTTTGGTTTTCTGTTCCTACATTGGGCTTTATCAACCTGATGATATTTAATGGATAATAAAAATTGTTCACAGACGCAATTACACTAAGTTATTCTTGAAGATGGTCTAAATTTCAGACCGAAACGTCGAAAACTAGTTGATGTAACAATTTGCAAAATTGCTTAATTAGTAATAAAGGATCGTACCGGTGCGCCAATAACATTAATTTGGATCATTGGAAGAATTGAGGAAAGACCGAGAGAGAGAGAGAGAGTGAGAGAGAGAAACAGGCATTACGTAATAGAGCACATGTGCGAAAATATAAAAAGATAAAAAGTACAGAATAAAATTGATTAGGATAAATAAAGAAGAGATAATTGTAAACTGTAATTGTCGTTTCTTTGTTTAACAGAGAAACATATTTCGGTTTACGTACACACCTAATAATAAAAGGCTTATAAATATCTTTAGTCTGTTTGTCATCGTTAGTCTGCGAAGCTTCGCGAAAAATAAAAATGTTCTGTATTAATTGCAAGAAAGAAGAAGTAGCGTTGCAAATTCGAAGTGGCCGAGTTTCTAGAAAAAATTCTACGCCGCTGCTCCATAAATGTATCGCCGAATCGTTGTATTATTCGCGAGGCGATCTCGAATCGGGTTTACCGAACGCATTGCGGAATATTCCGCCTTGATTCTTTTTGTAGGCGACGCGGTTCTAGAAACCATGTGCTCTTCTCGGATCCAGGATCTGGATCCTGATCAAGGCGGCCGGACGGGCAGCCCGGTGTTTATCGATACCGAACTATCTCCAGACGATTCGGCGGTTTGGTCTCATATTCAGAGCGGAGGTCCTTGCATCCTGATTCCTCTGTTTGGCTCGGCTAGATATCCTGAGGTAATATGCATTCGCCCGGCTAACCGAATGAATTATGCAGAATCCAACAGACTCGATCCGCAGTCTCTCTTTATGCATCGATCTCCCTTCCTTGTCCATTTTTGTTTTTCATTCTTTTCTGCGCGTCGCGATCTTGCTGACCTAGAACCCGGCCGTCTAGGACTCAACCTCGAACAATTCCACTATTTTCTATCCAAAAAACTAAATACACTGACAAGGGTAGTTATCGAGTAAATACTGCAGGGTATTATTGTGTCTGCGAAACTGTGTACAAAAAATTATTATTATTATTTATTATTTACGGACCGAAGTCCTTTTATACAAATGTTTACGATAGAAGAAATTCATATAAAAAGAAAAAGAAAGTCTTAGCATAAAGTTACATAGTAATGGACATGACAGTTACAGGAATACATTATATCACAATTAATCATATAATCGCACGCAACTTTTTCTTAAATGATAGTAACGAACCATTAAAAAAGTCAATATCACGATATATAATGTTAGGTTTAGCTGTGATGCGATCTAAAGGATTTATTAATCCATATGTGGATTTGGATTGAAATGTTTGAAATCCTGTCCTAGTTCTCGATACGCGTTCGGGTACATAGAAATTGATTTGCCTCAGGAGAGAGGAACAATCAATATTGTTATTAATGAAATTAAAGATAAAGCTCTGGTCGGATACTGTTCTTCGAGCTTTCAATGTTTCTAAGTGGACTGTGCTTAATATTGTAGAGTAATCATGATCAAATAATGACATTGGGCTATTTATCCTATATGAACAGAATCTGAGAAATTTCTGTTGCACTCTATCGAGCATGATTTCATACTTGAGGCTTCCTGGAGACCATATAATTGAAGCATAGTCTAACAGGGGACGGACAAGGGTAATATAAAGCAATCTAAGTGTGTGGAGAGAGAATGGAAATCAGTGGAAAAACGAAGTATGAAACCGACCATTCTAGAAGCAGAGTTTACAATGCCATAAACGTGGTCGGAAAAGTCCAATGTAGAGGAGAATTGAATTCCTAGGTCCTTAGTTTCATTTATTGCGGAGAGAATACAGTTATTAAGATGGTAAGGATACATGAAAGGTATAGAATGACGGGAGGACCTCATAACATGACATTTATTAATATTGAGATCCATACCATTCATGTGACAGCAATCACAGAAGCGATCTAGGTCTGTCCTGTAATCTGAAAGCATCATCTAGGGACGAGATGATGCTAAAGATTTTTAAATCGTCTGCGAATAGGAGGTACTTACAATATTGAAAAATGGTATTTAAATCATTAATGAAAATTATAATTAGTAGAGGACCTAGGTGGGAGCCTTGAGGTACACCGGATTTTTTATATTTTTTCATTCTAAAAAATTTTTTTACGCAGTTCGCCAGACGCTGCAACTTTCGTTTCGACTTTTTTTTTAAATATCGTTTGTCGTTCTTGAGATATTTCACGAAAAAGAAAATATTTAAATTTTTTCAAGATTTCATCTCAACGTGTTCGAGGACGTCAGAAGAAAGTTCTGCATTTAATAAAAGGATAAAGAGAGCTTAAGGAAACTAACGCGTAATTGGATTATCAGAGTCATGTAGTAGCTTTTCGTTGAGCCTTGTGATTAAAATCAGTCTCGGGACCGTCACGGAAAATGGACACTGATATAGACGGACGGCGGCCGGCGGAAAGCAATTAATTCTGTCCGCGACAAGCGACAAGCCAGCGTCCATTTTTCTAGGTGCTCGCGCACCGCACGCATGTTGCTAAGCAAATATCTAGGCCCCATCCGCTAGGAACTGCACTCGGGGCATCAGTCCCGCGAAATCGAGATTCATATATTCGTCCGGGGCCGGTCGGCGCAGTCCGATTTCCGCAAACGATGCTAATGCCGATGGAGCAGAGAGCATACCGAATTCGCCGGTTCGCAATTGCCTCCCACTCCGAACTTTTTAACGAATTCGTGAAAAGCGTTCGACGCGTCTCCAGATATCTGACTATCCCGCGTCCGGTTTGATTCACCGTATATCTTTGACCTCTCGTTGCCGCGCGCTTAGAGAAGAGGAAAAAGGAGTAGGTGTTGAGAAATGGTCCTGTTGCAATCGCGCTCGCCTGGAACTGATTGAAATGCAGCTCGTATATAGTAGACGACGTTTTCAAACGCCGTTTACAGACAAAGAGACAAATTATCGATTTTACACCTGTAATAGAAATTCTTTGCACAGCTCACGCGTATGCATGACATTTCGCCGAGATCGTTGGTAATAAATTAATCGCGGAACGAACAGCGGTTGAACACAGTTTCCGTCCTTTTTTTTTTTTTTTACCCTATATTGATCCAGTTCGCCCCTAACATCCAGTTTTTTTCCACCGGTGGCCACTGTTATCGAAATCTCTGTTGCACCGGGTCGAAAAACATAATACCGGACAGGGCGCTCGATGCCGATCGATCGATCTTGACCAAGGCTCGTAAAATGTCACGGGAGAGAAGGTGCGGAGCCGCAATATCCCATGCATATTAAGCCGCTCTCTAACCGTGGCGGATTACTGCAACGCGAAAAACGGTTAATTGCTGCCGCGGCCGACAACACACGCGAAGGGCAATAATTATTGCAGGTGTCAGCAACTATGTTGCCGGGCCGGTAATCATTTATCGGGAGGAACGGTACCAGGAATTTTTCAGTCGCCGGACCGATACATCGCTTCGATGCTGTTTATCAGGGGAGATAGGATCGTTAATTCTGTTCATCTAAAGTAATCCTTCTGCCGTGAGCTACAGGAAGCAGCCATCGTTACAGAGTTTTATGGTTTTCGTACCGCTTAATACAAGCACAATAAATCGATTGTGTATTAAACGCATTTTTCACCGGCGGAACGATCATTCTTCTTCGTGCTGGAATTCCATGGATCGCGGACGGAGTTATGAACGTTTCTGTTCAAACCTTTTTTTATCCCCCCTTTACAGCGATTATACATGGGTGAGTCACGTAACGTTTGCATCTCAAATATCTTTGTTGTTTCTAAAGGTTGACACGATGCAAAAAAGAAATTTTGTTTTTATGTCATTTTTTTTAGAGATATCAAGGTCACCTTGACTTTTTTTAAATGGAACCACCCTTTTTTAAACACCTACAATGATAGTCCCTTTCATTAGAAATTCAGTGACTATAATTGTTCCAAGGTCATTCAAGGTCGCAGACAGAGAAAACGTATATGATTTAGAATATGAAAACAGAATACGTTTATCAAGGTTGAGACTTGTAGTAAATAGTAAACATACTCTCAGATGATTTGAAATGTTAGATCACTGTAATATAAACAATATTAACAATCAATATCAAGTTACAAAACGCTACGATGCGTATCTACCGAAACATTTAGAGCTCATATTCTAAATCTTATACGTTTTCTCTGTCTGTGACATTGAATGACCTTGGAATAATTATAGTCACTGAATTCCTAATGAAAGGGACTATCATTGTAGGTGTTTAAAAAGGGTGGTCCCATTTAAAAAAGTCAAGGTGACCGTTGATATCTCTAAAAGAAATGACATAAAACAAAATTTTTTTTGGCATCGTGTCAGTCCCATTGTACAATTCAACTGTGTCCTTACCATATTTTACGTATCATTAGAAACAACAAAGATATTTGAGGTGCAAACGTTACGTGACTCACTCTGTATAATTGTTATAATTTTTTCCCGTCGATGACACGTTATGGTATCTTTTTATTCGTAAATTCTCGTAAAAATAGGTATGTACATACGTTACCACTGCACTATGTTTATGTAATTTGTAATTTTTCTAGATGAGTTGTACGAAACTGAATGTGCACGAACGTCAAGGGATCTATAATAAAATTCTTGCGCCAAAATAAGCAAAGTAGTAATTCAGTTTCAACCTTAACGAGGATGAATATAATCGAATGAATGAAACTGTGCTAACAAAAAAAAAAAAATGCTTCGCAAAGCGGTACAAGCAAAGTATTCGCAAAAGTGACTCGGGCCGAAGAACCGAGTCACGTGCACGCAAAACTGTCCGTTAAAGTACAGTATCGTAGTCGCTAGAATTTCCAATGTAACGTTCCCCAGCTGACCCAGACGCCTCTCGTCAGACGGTCAAGGACCTACTTTGACTGGTAGATGAAGCCAGCCGTCTATCAAATTCGCGATCCTCCGAAACAACATCTGGCGCGATAAATCCTGGATCATCGATCACGATCTCCTCGCGTAGATACATACGTACGTATGTATATAACAATTAATAAATGATTTCGGCGCTACGGTTCGATCATTTGAAAAATAAAGTAAATTAATCAAAAGCAATTTTGCTAATAGTCAAAAAAAATCGACGTTTCGGTGCTGATTTGCACCTCTTATTAATTAGAAAAACGTTGAAACACAACGGCTACCCTGAGAGTTTTACTTCTAGTATCATCAAGGAACGTATTTTTGAACTATATCACCCCTTTCTCATTGAGAAACGAAAAGAGGATAGAAGAATAAAATTGGGTCCGATCAACTGGAAAAATACGGTAGTATTACCCTACATAGAAGGGGTTTCTAATGATTTAAAAAGAATTTTCAGAAAGGTAGGAATACATACAATCTTCAAAATTCCTTGCTATCTCAAGTCTTTGTTTCCACCTGTTAAAGACAAATTACCACAAAATAAAATTTTTAATGTTATTTACTCCATACCTTGCTCGGGTTGTGATTCGGTTTACATTAGACAAACATCCAGAAATTTAGATACACGTATTAGAGAACATAAACACAACGTCTTTTTACCACCACCGCAACACACGGCATTGACTAGACATTCTTTGGAATTGGATCACAGGTTTAATTTTGACAACGTTAAAATAGTTGACAGAGAGGAGAATTTATATCAGAGATTAATATTGGAAACTTTTCATATAATTAAGAACCGTAGCGTAAACCTTAGGTATGAAACACCTATAATACATGAATTTTACGCAACATTACTGTGTCAGTAGTGTTATATGAAGAATCTTTTCCAATATCATATTTGATTTTCTCTTATTAGTTTAATAATTACACATACATTTTAATGTATGAAAATTGATTTCGTTTCAATTGAATGTCAATATCCTTGATCTTACCTTTTGGTATTTTCATTATGTGGGGTTTAAGACTTATGGTGTCTATTTGAATTTACCGCCTGTGTATCGATCTATATAACCTAGATCTCTGCCTAAAACGATCAGTGTCGTGCAGGCAAACATGGTGAACACAGGTGTTCACCAGTCTCACGACTCTCAATTTGTATTTAATCACACCTAAGCAAGTGAGTAAGAAAAGTTTTGTGTTAAAATTTGTTTTCCCTTACATTTAAACATACAATAGTTGTTATTGTGAAAATTGTATTTTATTTTGTGTTCTAAAAATTCTTTTTTCATTTTTCTTACAGACGCAATTTCAAAAATTATCTTGAAAATGGTGCGAATCAGCACCGAAACGTCGATTTTTTTGACTATTAGCAAAATTGCTTTTGATTAATTTACTTTATTTATCAAATGATCGAACCGTAGCGCCGAAATCATTTATTAATTGTTATAAGCAATAATACGATCGATATAAACTACTTTATACAGGGTGTCTCAAAATTCCTTCTGCTCCCGGAAATGGGCGGTTCCTGAGGTCATTTGAAGCGACATTTTCCTTTTGCAAAATGTTGTCCGCGGCTTTGTTTAGGAGTTATTAACGAAAAACACGGACCAATCACAGCGCGAGCTCGACGCTCGTTGGCATGTTCAGCCAACCGCCTGCCGGCTCGCCGCGCTGAACGTGCCAGCGATCGTCGAGCTCGCGCTCTGATTGGTCCGTGTTTTTCGTTAATAACTCCCAAACGAAGCCTCGGACAACATTTTGCAAAAGGAAAATGGCGCTTGAAATGACCTCAGGAACCTCCCATTTCCGGGAGCAGAAGGAATTTTGAGACACCCTGTATACGTATGTATCTTACTCGGAATATCGAGAGTCATCGGGCAGCGTCGAATTCGCGTCGCGCGTTCCCGGGCGAGCCTAAATTCATTCATTATCGGCCTGTAGAGAGATAAATGAACCGAGACCGAAGATTTCGATAGATAACCGTACCCCAGAAACGTTGAGGTTCCTCTCTCCCACGCGGTGTCCCGGGGGGGGATCGAGGTTACGAAACGGCTTACCGTTAACGAGATCGTTAATGAATTCGTTTGACGTAGAGGCAGGTGGATATTCCGGGAGAGGTCGTCCTCTATGATCGCTGCCGCGCCGCGGACCCGTTAATGAAACGTCCGATTGTCGCGATGCTGATTAATCGACGGTCTATCGGCGGGGCGAGATCTCGCTTTAATTTAATTGCCATCATCGAAGGAGGAAGCGGCCTCCATCTGGCCTACTCGCGGGGCCGTTCCTTTCTCCGCTCCGGTCGGAAAGGGGGAGAGCTTACCGGCCCCTTGACGCGGTGGTTAATTAACCGAGGAGCCAGCAAATGAATGAGAAATAAACTTTCAGCCGATGACGAAGGATCCCTCCGGTACGCGCCGTGATTTAAGGTCAACGGGACCGCACGGTGAAGGAAACGCTGAAGAACCGTTTCTGAACGCGAGAGATACACCACGGATTCGCGAATTTCACATAATTCGCGCGTACGCGTGCTGCGTCCGCGATGATTCCTAGTGAATGCCGTGTAAAACAAGAGTTTTCTTTAGGCTGCATAGAAAACCGTAGAAAACGAGCACGGCCGAGCTGAAGAAGAAGCGTTCTATTCACAGCGTCGACGAGTGAAACGGATGACTGCGCGAGACCGAGTGACACGGCCGACAGGTCCGTTTGTTTATATCGGGCAAATTAGATTAATATTCCGCGAACGTAGCCGCGCGGCGCTCCGTCTGCCCCGGGAACGATTCTATGGATTTCACGCGTGCCTGCCATGCTCGCCGCGAGGCTCGCGCTCGGTTCCGCGAGCGATCTAGTTGTCTCTCGGTTCTTCCCTTTCGTTTTGTCCTCCTCTGTCTCCTTCTCTTTCCTATGAGAGCATCGCCGTGCCGCGCCGCGCCGCGCCGTCGCGTCGCAACAGGAAGATTACACAGTGTCGTTGGTCGCGGCTCGACAACGCGACACCGTCGGAAGATGAATGCTCCACGCTTTCGCGAACTCGCTCCCTGGGCGGGACGCGTGTTCCATCGGGGCCGCGAGCCGCGCATCTATGATGAATGCCCGATGTTAACTGAAACAATAATTCAGTTAAGACTACCGCCAGTCGCGCCTCGACACGGCTCTTTCCGTTATATATTGCGCCGCGCCGCGCCGCGCCGACCGGCCCGGTTCTCGTTTATTGTTGCGCCGATGTAATAGATGCGGAACGACGCTCGCGTAATTTATGCCAAGGGTGGTGTCGGAAGCGATGCTACGCGGAATCAGAAACCGTATCATCCACGGAGAATTTACAAATCAATTCACTAGTACCGTTCGACAATGTAAGAGTTTGCCGGGCTCGGGTCACCTGGCCGTAATTTATCTTGCGCGGTATAATGAAATTTAGAAACCTATCGGATGAATAGAATTTACAAACGAATTCATTGCTTGCGTTCGAGAACACATTTGACGATGTTTCGCTTGATTCCGAGGAAATGTCAACCAGTTGATTTTGAAATGACCAACTTGGAAATGAAAATAGAAAGAGTCACATGAAAAGTGCATTACAATTTCAATTACAGTGTGTATTTAACCCTTTGCACTCGGAGATATTTTAACTCAAAAAACGAAAGATTGTTTCATTCCAGAATATTTTCATTCTATACAATTTCTTTTCATTTTTTGCATATGAAACTGATATAATATCTCATGTAATATGTAAATGTCTCGTAATTTATTAAATACGAACAAAAATAATATTCTGAACAATACGTTTAAAAATGGCATAGCAATTTTCAATGGCGCCTCAGAGTCGCCATCCGAGTGCTAAGGGTTAAATAATTAAATAGCATTGAAATGGATGGTATATGCATCGGACATCGTCGCTGAAATTTTGCAGGAAATAACATACGTCGTACCACGATGAGTCAGAAGTAATATTAAGTACAGATAGCAATTATGGCAAGGGTGGTGTCGGAAGCGATGCTACGCGGAATCAAAAACCGTATCATCCACGGAGAATTTACAAATCAATTCACTAGTACCGTTCGACAATGTAAGAGTTTGCCGGGCTCGGGTCACCTGGCCGTAATTTATCTTGCGCGGTATAATGAAATTTAGAAACGGATGAATAGAATTTACAAATGAATTCGTTGCTTGCGTTCGAACACGTTTGACGATGTTTGACGATGTTCGACGATGTTTCGCTTGATTCCGAGGAAACGTCAACCAGTTGATTTTGAAATGACCAACTTGGAAATGAAAATAGAAAGAGTCGCGTGAAAAGTGCATTACAATTTCAATTACAGTGTGTATTTAAATAATTAAATAGCATTGAAATGGATTGTATACAGGGTGGGGCATTTTAAACAGGTCACCTGAATAACTCGCTTGTTTTTGAAGACAGGAGAAAATGCATTAGACCAAACTTATTTGGTATCGGGGGGCTCATAATCTGGTATTACCAATTTTTCTGTAGGTGGAGGCGTCAAGGTGATATAAAGGTCAACTCTGTTTTTTTTTAAACGGAACAGTATATTTTTTTGCTTACATTCTGATAGAGTGTTTCAAGACGAATGCAATGATCTATTATTAAGGTCATTCAAGGTCACTCAAGGTCAACTGCAAGAGAAAACTGATTATCTCAAAGCACACTTCGAACACTTTTGTATCTTCCGTAGTTGTTCGCATATCGCTCTTGTAATTACTAATAAGGGTCACAGAACATAAACAAACATTCATTCACCATGTAAGCTTGTTTATATCAACGAATGTTATTATACACGTACTGCTTCCCTCATAATTCTATGACATTCACCATAAATAAGAACCATTTCTACTTTCTCTGCTATCGTGTAACGCATTTTAGAAAACTGATGAACACAGACTCAATAAATATTACGAAGCTGTAGTCTAGTCGTGTGATTGTATGTTTATTTACGTTCTGTGATCCTTATCAATACTTACAAGAACGGTATGCCAACAACCAGAGAAGACACAAAAGTATTTGAAGAGTGCTTTCAGACATTTTATTTTCTATTGCAGTTGACTTTGGGTAACCTTGAATGACCTTCATAATAGATCATTGTATTCGTCTTGAAACACTCTATCAGAATGTAAGCAAAAAAATATACTGTTCCGTTTAAAAAAAAACAGAGTTAACCTTTATATCACCTTGACGCCTCCACCTACAGAAAAATTGGTAATACCAGATTATGAGCCCCCCGATACCAAGTAAGTTTGGTCTAATGCATTTTCTCCTATCTTCAAAAACAAGCGAGTTATTCAGGTGACCTGTTTAAAATGCCCCACCCTGTATATGCATCGGACATCGTCGCTTAAATTTTGCAGGAAATAACATACGTCGTACCACGATGAGTCAGAAGTAATATTAAGTACAGATAGCAATTATGGCAAGGGTGGTGTCGGAAGCGATGCTACGCGGAATCAAAAACCGTATCATCCACGGAGAATTTACAAATCAATTCACTAGTACCGTTCGACAATGTAAGAGTTTGCTGGGCTCGGGTCACCTGGCGTAATTTATCTTGCGCGGTATAGTGAAATTTAGAAATGGATGAATAGAATTTACAAATGAATTCATTGCTTGCGTTCGAACGCATTTCACGATGTTCGACGATGTTTCGCTTGATTCCGAGGAAATGTCAACCAGTTGATTTTGAAATGACCAACTTGGAAATGAGAATAGAAAGAGTCGCGTGAAAAGTGCATTACAATTTCAATTACAGTGTGTATTTAACGCTTAGCGGTCGGAGCTATTTTAAATCAAAAACGAAAGATTTTTCCATTCCAGAATATTTTCTTTCTATACAATTTTTTTTTCATTTTTTGCATATGAAACTGATTTAATATCTCATTTAATATGTAATTGTCTAGTAATTTATTAAATACGAACGAAAATAATAATGTGAACAATATGTTTAAAAATGGCATAGCAATTTTCAGTGGCGCTTCAGAGTCGCCATCCGAGTGCTAAGGGTTAAATAATTAAATAGCATTGAAATGGATGGTATATGCATCGGAAATCGTCGCTTAAATTTTGCAGGAAATAACATACGTCGTACCACAATGAGTCAGAAGTAATATTAAGTAGAGATAGCAATTATGCAACGGATTGTGTATAAACAACAATTGTTTTTGCTTGAATGAAACAGATAAACGAGATTGTTTACAAAAATCCGACACGTGTTACATCTGCCGAGTATGAATTATATACCATAATAATTGTACCATTCGGTTGATTTCCGAGGATAGAAAAATGATTCACAACTGTTAGAAGAAATTCAATAAATTCTAGAGGAACACGTATAGAGATGATGCAGTACGAAAAGAGTATATCGTTTCTACGTTTCATCCATGTGACCTTAACTCTCGCTCTCGTCGAGAGAGACGACGGCGTAGGAGACGAGGGTCCCGCAACAAGTATAATTATTAGTCACGCTGTGGTCAGAGAATGTATACCTGGCCGCAGCCTGACCGAGACCAGCGTAGATTCCATGTTATTTCCGCTGATTACATTCATTATCGGATTTAAAGTTAGTCGACCCTTAGTTAGGCGAGCTCTCCGAACCGTCTCGTTGCTATGAACCCAGCTAGTCGTGCCTAGTCGATGCCTCGGTCGACAAACCTTGTATTAATTTTATTGAACTGCCGCGATTATGCCCCTCCTCAGTTTCATCCGAAATTTCTGTCCTTCGTTGAATTTCTCGGACGTTTTGTTCGACGATCGGTGACCCGAGATGATCAGTGACCCAAGATGATCAGTCGCAGTGACTCACGCTGCTGCACCGGGCACTTGTCTCTGCCGGAGCATCATCCCGCACGTATTTGCGAGATTCGCTGGCAGTTATCACGGACGGCCGTTACGCCCACGCACGATAATGCAAGTGTCGGCGGTATCGCAGAAATATTCCACTCGCCCGAAAATCGGAGCCTTTGTTGTCCGGGGCGTGATAGACGAAGAGAGCGTTCGAGTCTCCAGGGTCACCGTGGGTCATCGTGCGGATGCAAAATATTTGCTGAAGCGACTTCGCTTCCAGCGTGTTTACCCCGACTCGTTGTCCGCGTTTCTCTCTGTCTCAATGAATTTCTCCCGAAAAAAATTCTCGCCAGGGTCGAGAAAAATCCCCGATGCATCGGAACGCGTGAGTAAGCACCAGCTATACAAACTAGAACGCCGATAACCGGGACGATGAAGGGGGTACTTGCGCGGTTTGCGTGGTTCTCGTTGACGCGTGCCGTGATCTTGATATTCCAAGAAACGATAGCAAAACTTTCCACGTCGTGACGTAGACGACATTGTCGTTTTTTTTTTTTTTATAATCCGAGAACGTATTATAATAAAAATCGCACGATATCTAAGGAAATTCAATCTTGTCAATTTTATAAAGCACGCGTGTCAGTCATTTTCAGTGCTAGGTTCAGGGATAATAGAGTAGGTGAAATTTAAAACAGTGAAAAGATTAAGAAACTTCCACAGTATTAATGTACTACTTTCACTACATTCAAATTATTAGTGAAAAATATATATTGTTATTTAGCTCCTGTGTCTTGCAATCGATGAAGAAAATATTAAATCCACAGAGTTCTTAGAGCAATGAAATTAGACAAATTCCAGAAGAGAACTGTTTCATAAAAATGGCAGATTATATGTATTCAGAGGTGGGCATTATTTGGCGAAAGAAATATTTCGAATACTATTTAATGTTTTAGACTTTATTTTGCTGAAAGAAAATACTATTTTAAATAAGATATACAATTTCGAAAATAAAATATTTCTATTTTAACAATCGGAACCACAAAATGGAATATTTCTATTTTAACAATCGGAACCACAAAATGAAATATTTCTATTTTAACAATCGGAACCACAAAATGGAATATTTCTATTTTAACAATGGGAACCACAAAATAAAATATTGTATTTTTTGCGTCGTTGTACCTAATACTTTCAGAAATCGCATTACTTATAAGTAATTTAATATTTCTTATCTTAGCAATAATTTAAAGATGAAATGGTACTTAATATAAGAAATTATGTCATTTGCCACATTTTTGTTTTATTTTTTGTTTAACTGCTGCAAACATACAGTGTATCTTATCACCAGCAAACTATTTCTACTCATAAATCTATTGAATGCGAACCATTATTTTCAGCAATAATATTTAAAATTGAAATTGAAAATAAAGAGAAAGTCCAAATATTTTCAATATTCATCAAATAAAATACTATTTTCAAATACTATTTTCAAAAATGACTGCCTCAAATAAATTATTTTATTTTCAAAAATGACTGCATCAAATAAAATATTTTATTTTCAAAAATGACTGCGTCAAATAAAATATTTTATTTTCAAAAATTACTGCACCAAATAAAATATTTTATTTTCAAAATTGTATACATACTTTAAAATAAATAGGATTATTTAATATTTACTATTTCGAATACTATTTTTCCCAGCTCTGTATGTATTTAATTAAAAAACGATTATTTCCTAATGTTTTCCGCCATGACTTTTATTCCGATATTTTCATGATTCAAGGCTACAGAGAAATGTGGCCAAATTCTAGGACCCAGCCCACTCTGCTCGAAATAAATTTACGCCTCGAAATATAAACCAACAGGAACCTATAGAAGTCCGATGTCGCCCGTTTCCTCACAAAGAAGCAGATCTCCTTTGTCCGCCGCGGAAACCGGTGCGAGTCGATCATAGAGAAGGTTTAAACCAGCCGTCTGACCGATTTATAAATACATGCCGATAAGGAGGGATTATCGTTGTTTGCGTAACTTCCAGCGTGGGCGTCTCAGACGTTGTTCATTGATTGCGCTACATTAGCGGGGCCCGATATCAGGACAGGGAAACAATTCTTTTCGCGCTGCACTGTGGGAACATTCCTTCTCAATTATCTCAACACCAATCTAATTTACATGTTCGGTTCAGACATTACAAAACATTGAACTTCATTGTACGGTAAATCCTATCGCGATCAACTAGCCGCAAACATTCTCTTATTTACGACGATAACTCGTTAGATGGAACGCGTGTCGTCACGATGTTTTCCTGCGTCAGCCACCCGCTGCGAAAACATTTGCTCCGATCGTCGATTTCGATCGTCATCGCTAGCATCTAACCCTTTGCACTCGGAGCTATTTTAACTCGAAAATTAAACATTTCTTCCGACCTAGAATAATTCCGTTCTATATGATTTTTTTTTCATTTTATGGATATGAAATTGATATAATACCACATAGAATACTGAAATGTTTGGTAATTGATTACGTAGCACCATATTTAACAATGTAAACAATACTGTGAATAATGGTAGAGCAATTTTTAATGGCGACTCTGAGTCGCCGCTCGAGTGCTAAGGGCTAATAATAGGATGTTGTCCATTATTCGGTTAACAGAAATCAACGAAAAAAATCAGCCTATTCAAGATTTTCATAAACTTTCGATAAACGTGGTGATATAGAAAAATTCAGCTACACACATTTAAACGCAAGGGTTGATCTCTGAAGCATAATTTAAGGTCGTCGCCGAAGATAAAAGGGGGAGCTGATCATGCGAAAATCATGCATGCCATCGGGAGGCGAAGGGTGTGCCGCGACCCTAACACGAAATTCGACAACTCGTCGAGTGATCATCGCGTGCCGATCGCGTGCTACGCGCGCGGATCGTTTCGCGAATCGGCTTCTGCTATCGAGCAGTCAATTACCACCTGCAATATACACTCGATTAACATATTATATTTACTTCGGGTGTAATTAATCGGTCTCCGTAGCGGGCCAGCGGTCGCGGCGTTGGGCCCGTGGGCCCCGAAAACCAGCAAGGGCAAAACATCCGGCGAAACCTGCGCCCGGCCAGGTTCTCGTCCAAGTAAATCGTGCGAGCCTACGTGATTCCTAATTATTATCGGAGGACCGTTGCGTGGGCATCGTGGCTGCTTACATCGAGGCGGGAGAAGGCCGATATATCCGTGCCGGCCGCTATCAATACATTAATTAAAACATCGTTGCACGGACGTGGCTGACAGCGCGCTCACGCCCAGCCTCGATCAGCCGAATATTACTTTTATTTTTCAGTCCCTCCACCCTTCCAACCGGGGGCCTTTTTTCCCCGCTCCGCGTCAATTTTTGTTTCTCCGCATTCGCCCCGCTCGCATTCCTCGAGCAGTCTTCCGCGTAAATTAATCACACCGCTGCTCGATGCCCTTCAGTTATCTGCCTGGGAAACATCACTGTGGTTCGATTTAGCGTCGTCGAATCAACGAATTATCCACGGAGGATCGCGAAAATCAATTCTGTTGCGGGACCAAGAGTGCTCGTAATTGCGGCCGAATTAAGATGTCTCGTAAATCGTTCGACTCGGCGCGAAACCGATTTCCAAGTTCCCTCTCGGGTACGATCAAAAGTGAGTTAGAGATTACGCGAGATTAGCGTGTGACGACGCGTTGCGACGCATCGGTGCAGGCCGTTGTTGGTCGTCCCGCGTGTCGGCACCACGCACAGTGGGCCAGAATGACGATTTAGCTGTTCACGGCTATTTTAGCGTTATTTTAAAACTTAAAGACAACAGTAAGGATGTCGTTGGATTCGTCTTGACGTCAGCTATAATATTATTAAATAAAAAATATATAGTGATAAATAAATAATCAAGGTCGTCTCAATTTTTTATTAAAAAAAATTAATTTTTTTTTATTTTTGATATTGAAATTTGTAGAACACTAACCACCGATTAATTTTTGTAGAAAACATTTTTTTGTCACACCACCGGAAATGTCTAGAAAATCGTGTGAATGATGAATTAATTGAAAACTGGCTGTTCAGGCTTTCATACAAAAGTAATCTCTAATTTTTGAATCGAGGAATTTTATTACAATTAATGAAATAACAAAAACGTGTTATCACTGTCTTATTTAAAATATTACAAATATTTAAACAAAAATAAGTATTATATTTTAGACAGTTACCGACTATAATCAATTAATCATATGGATCTCCGGTTTATAATTGTGTTTACCTATTAATAAACAAAAATCTATACAATAATTCTATTTAACAAAGATAAAATACAGGTTTCCAATATGGGAAAACAGCTGTGATGCTATGCTGCGATGTTGATGCTATGCTCTCTCAAATACAAATGATTCAACTTAGCTAGAAAGAAGTTCAATTGTTTATCAATGGTTGTATAGTATAAAATAATTCATAAGATAGGTCTGGGTTAGGTCGTTCCACTCTTAAGAGCCGCTGTATGTTCAACTATCATAACAAAAAAGTTGGTTTGAGTTGGGACGTGAATTTTGCGGGACCTTTTAGAGGAGATGTTGCTGAAAATGATCCACTTTGGTTAGATCTTGAACTGTTTTAAACTTTTTAACTTATTCCTTGTCAAAGATGAAAAACTTTGACGGATTTCTTCAGTTCGCAGAGTATTTAAAAAAAAAAAAAAGTAATCAACAAACATTTTTAATTCCAAGTGGGTCGTAAATATAGACGCATATAATATCCATAAAAAAAAATTAGGGCTCATAATGTTCACTAGGTTTTCCAGGACAGCGTTGCAAAGAAAAGGAATTTTTTCGATGAAAAACGGCATCTGAAAAAGTTTCATCTTTGAACGCTTATTGTGACGAGAGTTTTTAATATTTTTAATTAATAATCAAACATTTCAATCCAAATCCACATATGGATTAATGAATCCTTTAAATCGCATCATAGCTAAATCTAACATTTTATATAGTGATATTGACTTTTTTAATGGTTCGTTACCATCATTTAAGAAAAAGTTGCGTGCGATTATATGATTAATTGTGATATAGTGTATTCCTGTAACTGTCAGCATGTCCATTACTATGTAACTTTATGCTAAGACTTTCTTTTTCTTTTTATATGAATTTCTTCTATTCTAAACATTTGTATAAAAGGACTTCGGTCCGTAAATAATAAATAATAATAATAATTCATTTCTTCATGTTTCGTAAGTAACTCAAAACGTTAAAATAATGAATTATTATTATTTTTATTGTGTTCCATATATGAAAATACGATATACCTGCAAACTAATGTGTTATTAAATCATTTCTACGAAAAAATGATTGCATTATCTGTTGGTCAAAAAAAAAATTTTTTTCAAAATCGTGATGTCGTAGACAAATTTTGAGACCAGATTTGAAATCAGCGTGCAAAAATCTACGGGAAATGATATATAACATGTTTAAAAAAAATTTTTTCCGCGCGTGCTGATTGAAAAACTACCATTTTCTTGAAATAGTACAAGTTTAACGAATTTTATCAAGGTTAAAAAACGTTTGTACCATAATCTCCCTATTTTTCCCGTATTCTGCAAAGTTTCAGCTTTAATTTAAAAAAAATTTCATCGCTCTACCTCATTTCTGTCGAAAGTTCTTTGATTTTGAATCGAGATTGGTCAAATGTCCCCACTGTGGCCGCGGCGGGCGATGCAACCAGTTGCATATCCAGCTAGTATCGGGCTCTCGAGTGCAGCAATGCCACGGCGTGGAATAATACGTTTCGAATAGCCGTCGTTTTTGAACAGGGGTGGTGGCGGAACTCTGCCCCGTTCCCCGCGCCACGAAACAGAAATGTACAGGGGGAGGGAGAGAGGGTGAAATGAAACAAGGGGGTCGTCCTTGCTCCTCCGCTGGAGTACCTTTTGCAAGGGAGGAGTCCGCATTGGTGACGTCGATGAGGAAGTGGAGGAGGAGGAGAGGCAAAGGGGAGGAGAGGAATCACAACGTGGCGTGGGAATCAGAAGGGAGAGACCGCCTCGCCACCCCTCTTTCACCGAGGCCCTTCAGGGGGCGAGATTTCGCAACCTGGAGACGCAGTTGCCGACCACGATAATCACTGTTGCTGCGTAGTCGACCGTCGTGTTGCTTACCGGTGATTTACGCAACTTTGTTTGTCAGTCCACTGACTGGATAACGGACGCGCGATTTTTTTGTTTATCACGGTCAGGTTGTTTCGAAGACACCCGGTGCGTTGTTTCTACGAAGAGAAGTGAGCTGAAATTTGGAACGATAGCGTTTCACCCGTGTCTAGAAGAGTGTGTTCGCGAGGATCGAGAAAGCTTGTTTGTTGAATCGACAGTGAAGTTTGTGAACAATCATTGAATCGACGCTTTTCGGTCAAGTGTTATCGACATGGTCTTAGGATGGTCGAATTGACGTACCCTCTGGAGAATCAAGACAACGATATCAAGGTGGTAAGTAAATTTCATGCTACTTTTATAAAAATTTTCTGCGAACAAGGATATTTTCGCGAGTAACTGTCGGGTGTATTGGGAAATTTGTCGATACTTGCTGAGGCTAACATATTTAAGCATGAAAAACAGAAATAACTTGAAGTTTCAACGTTTACATCAAAATTCAGAAAAATGCGTGATAGGAAATTATTAAAACAAACGGTAACAGAGATAAACAGAAAAATTAATGTTTTGAAACTAATTGAAATCAATGAAGTTTGTAATTCGTTTTATAATCTCCTCTTGGTAATAAGTCACTAGTGAGATAAATCATTATTTATGAAAATGATCTAGTCATTTGAGCTTCTAGAAAGCATGTATCCATATAAGTATTTCCGTACAGTTTCACAACCACGTATAAGTTTACAATAAGAACTATTTAATGCAACATTAAATATTAAAAAGGCAAAATATTTTGAACATGTTACACGATATAAGAACAATGTACAAACGAAAATCCGCGGATTGGCATGATCGGCAGGGAATAGCGTGGAGATAGAAAGAGAGAAAAAGCGCGAGAGAACGGGCAAGCAGGAAAGCGGCCGCGGGGAAGAGTTGCCCCGCGTGAACCGCTCGAGGAGTAGGAGAAAGAGGAACGAGGGGAGGTCATCCCCTCTTTCGATGACCCTCTCTCTCCCCCACCAAGGCTTGTGTCGCGTGTCCTACCTCCCACTCCTCCTACCGCGCGTACCGTACACCGACGGGAATCGGCGAAACGCGCACACGTAGACACACGCGAACACACGTGCACACGGTCGGAGCCGTAGGAGCGAGTCGATGTGCATCTGCAAACGGTTGCAGTTGGTGCGTGGTGTTCCACGGCCGGGTGGGAGACAAGGACGTCGGTGATGAGAGAGAGAAAGAAAAAAAAAAGGGGAGGGTACTGTAGGTGGGTTAAGGGTGGAGGGGTGAAGAAAGAGGCGAAGAGTGGAGAGCAGAGCAGCAGAGGGTAACCAGGACAGGGGAGGGGGAGAAGGAACATCGTACGTGTTTCGAGGTGCAGGCACGCACTCGTGTGTTGGCGGCCACACGTGTGGTGGAGAGAGCGAGACGCAAAGAGACCAGAAGAGAGGACGAGAGAAGAGACGAAGGAGAGAGAGGTGACTCTCCTCGGGGCTTTAGTTGCCGACTGTCCGCTACTACGCGCGGTGTTACGCCATCGTCATCGTTGTCCGTCTTTCTCTCGCGGGCGGCTGTTCGTCCTCCTTTTCCGTTCCGCGTGTCTCTCTCACCTGTTGCGGCGCGTTTCTTTAATCCGCGATTTTCGGTGTCCCGCGCCGGTCGGCCACGCGGACGCCTCGCCAAGCCTTCGAAACTCCCGCGAAAAATTGTGGATACCCCGTGGGGACCGATCGATCCTCCGCATCGAAAGAAGGAACGATCCTGAAGACAGGCGGACCAAGGATACCGGGGGGAACGATTTCGCTAAGAAACTACAGAGAACGTCTATAGCGGGAGACTGAAACAGTGATCGATGAGATAGAGGCGGAGAAGGTCAAGGATATTGACAACAGGCGAGAGCCACACCACGGTAGAATCTTCGACCGGGAAGCGTCGGTGTTATGTCGTGTCGCCAGTCAATAGAATTCCACACGGAATCTGTTCGGTCGCCCGCCTAAATCGACTGTGACACAGTGACCGACAATATTATGAGAATACTGAAAGGGATAAGGAAACGTTGTAGTATCTTGTCGCAATTAGATATCGACGGTGACAGCGTGTTTGGATGATGAAGATCAATCGAGCGTAGGGAGCGAGAGCCGTTTCGCGAAACGTCGGCCATCCGCGAAGCTACCCTTAAC
The DNA here is from genome assembly GCA_916610255.1 of Lasioglossum lativentre. NCBI lineage: Eukaryota > Metazoa > Arthropoda > Insecta > Hymenoptera > Halictidae > Lasioglossum > Lasioglossum lativentre. The sequence goes on from OU744366.1 coordinate 4,656,425, forward strand.
GCGTGTGCGCGTCGATGCAGGCCCATCGAGTCATCAAGTCACGCGACTCGAAATTCCTGAAGAGTGCTTGCGGGAACAAAAGACGCAAACAAGTTTCATGAAACGAGTGAAGTGGAGTGCTAGAAGTGACGTGTGCCTGGTCGAGCGCGTCCCTCGTCGCCACGATTGAACAACCGTCGACAAGCAGATCCACGCTGCCGTCTGCACGAGAGGTGAGAGAGCCGATCATTCTATTCGCAGACTCGAAAACCTCACCCCCGCGACCATAATTTTTGTCGAAACGGTCTTTAGTTCGAGAGCAACGCGTTACGTTCACTTTTATACTCGAGGCACCGGTCGTTCACGTTGCTGTGATTATTTCACACGTTACTGGAACTTGTTGCAACAATGCTGCAAATCTTTTAGAAGTATTATTTAAAGTCTCCGCTGCTCGATGAAATTTTAAATAGCTGCAGTATTCTGACTGTACAAAGGTAGCATAATCGTTTGTCTTTTAATTGAGGGCTGGAATGAAAGGGGGAATGAAATATAAACTGTTTGAATATTAAAAAATAAATTTAAATATTAAGTAAAAATGCTTAAATTTTTTTAAGGGACGATAAGACCCTATAGAATTTTATAATTTAATTAAATTTAATAATTTTAACGATTATCGCCGGTAACATTAAGTTTGCCTAATTGTTAAGCAACGATGGTCCATATTTACCGATAGTACGCGCGAGGTTATGCTTTTCTACGACAGTATGTGTAATTAGAGAGACTGACGGCTTGTTCGCGCAGTAAATAATCGAAACGGCCCACGCGGCACTCTCCGCGTTAATCAATCATTCGTTCTTAATTAACTCGTTATAAAATAATCGTAATGAAACCGGTGCTCGTCCGTAGACGTGGTTTCAGGGTCCGGCAGGATCGTCGTAAATCCACTGTAACCGATGTCGTTGACGTGGCGAGCACCGTTGAATGCGTCAGTGGTGTTATCTAGGCCGAGTATCGGGAAGATGCGGCGTACTAATTGCTGCGAGACGGGGGTGGAACGCCGTGGCTCTAACGAGTAAAGTCGTCATTAAGACAAACGATTGTTTTGGTTATCGGGGATCGCTAATTACCGGCGCCGGTCATCGGTGATATCTCGCTTTCGATCGTCGATAGTTTGTTTTCCGTCCGGGTAATTAAATCACTCTTTGTTCTATTACATTCCGCGGCCAACCCCCCGCACACGGTTGGAACGGTGCGGTGGCGCGACGTAAAACTGTCAGCGAGATAAGAGCGTTAACTTTACGACACCTTTCCGCAAAACGCATTCGGTTCTGCGGGGGGGGGGGGGAAAGGGGGAGGATAGGTACGAGGGGGCGGGAAAGAGGGGAGGAAGAAATAGAGACAGAAAATGCCTTTCGGGTGATATCATTCGCGGGGAACGTTCCACGGAGAGTTTAACGAGCAGCAATGAAAATATCTAATAAGCTACCGAGAAAATAATTAATACACGCGATGGTATTAATCGTGGCACGATCGGACCGGCAATTATATTTAAAGTATTACCGTTAAGTATTATCGTAAAACCGTAATCTATGGCCGATTCCCGGCTTTTCATTACCGCTGCTACAACGCGGAAATTTCCAAAGGGAAGTGGTGGTGGTGGTGTGCACCGAACGAGTAAATCCGCGGAGCCAGATAAAACTCTATCCGCGAGACACTTCATTAAACAGTCGCCGGTAAACTAACGATCGCACTCGTCCACGAAGAAATTGTGAAAAGAAGGTAAAAGGATATAGGGGTCGCCCCACAATGCAGATACGTATGCGTGGCCACGCGTAATAATCTTACTTTCATAATTGACGTGCGCAAGCGCGATTCAGCCGATTTCGTAACCCTAGCACTGGAAATATTCGCGGAACGACGCGCTCGAATGAAACTAGTCGACGCGCCGCGAGATTCGACGGTTTTCTTTCATAAACCGCGACTGCCGGTGTGTACGTACAACAACAACAACACGCGTTACATGACCGCGAACATGCTGAAACGAGGAAAACATTCTCTCTTGCTCGCTACGATACAAATGCCCCGCGCGGTTTCTTCAGGATCTACGCCGGCCACGTGCTTTTATACTCCTCCGAAATATAAATTAGTACTTTCTATCGGCGATTCTATATTATTATCTTACCATTAATGAGTCCGATTAATTGGCCTACGTGGGTAATGTAAGAGCGGTAATAAGCAGTTTCGTAAGCACGGGTGGAAGAACCCTCGCATGACGGTGACTGGGTCGCTGGGTACCCTAACAATGACGTAGACGAAGGACTTTTCGTTTAATGTGGGTCACGAATGATCGAGGCGAATCTCGAAAATTCCGCTATGATTAACATTTACAATTCATTAAAATGTAGAAGATCGTCGAAACATAGAGAAAGAGAGAGAGAGACATCGGTTCATCACCCGAATTTTGAAGATATTTGTAATATTTGGCACGATGACAGTTGTGAGTCATCCCGAATATTCGGAAACTGAAATGTCATTGGCTTGGTTAGTTAGTTGCTCGGTTTGCCAAAACCTTTAAGTGGTGATAAATTTATGGTAACGGATAATGTTACCTATCAGAAGAGGTCACCAATCGACTTTCAATTTGGAAAGTTCTATTAACAAAGTGGACAGACGTTCGAAGATTATTTTCGAAATTCATTGCAATTCTCTTCGACCTTATTTCTCGAGTTTCATTATCACGACGAAGTCCCGCGAGTAGAATAGTCATAGAAAATCTATTTTTACCGCCCGCAGCGATTAAATAAAGAAAATTGCCAAATACGTACGAGAGATGTCTGAATTCGTTGGTTACTTGACTCGTCTCGAGGTCGATCTTTCATCGCAGACATCCTTGCAGACAGTTTGTAACGGAATGAAAATAAATCGAGGAACGGTCAGCGACATTTCACGTGTGTACCCGTCGCAAAGAAATTCCAGGTCCTGACACAGCTCGGCAGCATTGTAACCCCGGTTGGTATTCCAGTAGCATAGCAACTACTAGCGACCGGCGTGCCGGCAGCATTTATTACGATCTCGGTGTATATGTAACGCATAGAATCGTCTCGCGTGCCCAAAGTCGTTCGCCGGGTTACGCACGCGCGTCTATGGTTTTACATGCAAACTGGCGAAATTACGGCAGACCGACCGGCATCTAAAGCGAATAATTACCTCGAGAATGTGCCGTTTTCCAGAAAAAATTGGCTAATAACAGTCGTGTTGCCCCCCCCTCCCCACCGGAACGTTGTTCCACCGAGCACTTCCTGTTCCGATCGAAACAAATCATTTTCGCCCGGCTCAAAGGGAACCAACGTTAGAAGGATGATCGTTTCTTTTTCCACGGTTCGTTGGAAAAAAAAGCTGCTCGGATGGTATATACGTATCGGCGACTTCCTGAAAATCTCGTGTTCTTGCGGCGTTCGAGTCGCAACCACTGTAATTACGGGCCGCCGCCGCGCCGCGCCGCCGTCGCCGCTCGACGAATTTCCATCGGTCGCGTGCACGCGGTTTAAGAGAAAAAAAAAAAAAACCGCGTGTTCTACCCTGAACGAAACCGTAAACACGGTGCCGCGCGATTAGACCGCGACCAACGCGGCACGGTCGTTCTCTCTCGCCGCGACCATTAAGCGTTCTTGAAATATTGACATTCGGTGACGAAGCGTAAACGCGCGGCCGGAATTTCCCCGGCAGCGTGTCATAAAGAAATTCCTCCTCGCTCGACGTGTAACCCCTGCGATGCTTCCTCTACCGGTAGTGCGATGTCGCTTGCCGAACGTGTCCGATCTTGTACAGGGTGTTTCTGCGATCGGTAACACGAGGCTAACCATTTATTAGACGAATCGAGCCGGTGCACCTAAGGGTGCGGTTATAGTGGAGCGGCGAGCAGCGATGATAGCGGGAACAAAAACAAACTACTTTTTTCTATCTTTTTCATTTAATTAAGGGGAAAGTATACCCATCAGAAGTAACCAGAAAGGAAGTGTTACCAACCTCTGTGCAGAAAAGAAGTTTGGTAACATTGATAAACACGCTATTAGGCAGTTGGTCGGTACTGAATTCTTGTAATATAACGTAATTTGTAGTGTATTATTGAAAATACCTTACAATATAACGTAATATGCAGTGTATCATTGAAAATAAACGCCATCTCTATTTACTTGTAGAATAAAGAAACAGTGCTCCTGACTAGACGCCATCTCGTCTAAACTAGCTGAACTAAAATTGGCTCTAGACTGGCTCTGCATCAGAGACCTAACCCAGGACCTCTGTCATCATGGGGAAATTTATGCTAATGTGAATGCAATCACGCCCAAAGATTTTTTGTCCTTGTATGGGCATGTTTTGAGCTGCACAAAGGTTCATTTGATAGAGGAAAGTCCACCGCAGATCGCTCTACTCCTCAAATCAGTCAAAAAATTCTCTTAGAGACAGAAAAATACATTGGAATGTGCGGTTCTTTTTCTCGATGTTTTCCTCTACTTTGGACACTCATATTATTAGATATAAACATAATCTCGTTAAATAATGAGAAGAGCACGCCGCGTTTAACCTTCCTCTTTACAATGAGCCCTTACCCAGCCGAAAATCTGCTCAAATAAGGACGAAAAATCTTTTTTCGCATACCCATGATTCGACCCAAAATCTAGTGAGATTCTAGTTCCTTTCTAGTTACTTCTGATGGGTATACTTCCCCCTTAAATCGGTTTGTTTCCATCGCGCTGCTCACTGCGCCGCTATAACCGCAGACTGATACGGTAACTGTCGAGGTTGGCGTCTTAAATAATGACGTATCGGAATTTTTTTGCACCGTGTCAAGTCGAAACTGTGTTTTCAGAATATGGAGGCGCTCGACCTTATCCCATTGTACTGGTATTTTCAATGTAGAGAAACATGGTCCGTGTCGCCGCTTCTAGAACACCCTGTATATCCCTCGTACATCACCATGCTCCTCTGTTGCGTGTGCGAACTTGTTGGTTGCGAGTGCGCGAACACGAGCGCAGCCCGGCGCGGCTCGGCTCGGCTCGGCCCGTGTACCGAGTTACGTACGCTTGTCCCGCGTGTAAATAGCGCGCGAGGCTGCGACGCGTGTGCGTGTACACGCGTACCCCTAGAGGAGACAGATGCATAGCGCGCACGCATTTACATCTCGACACGCGAGACCCCTCGGCTCTCTTTTCTCGTCGACTCGCGTCTGGCTCGATTCTACAATCAGCCTGGCCCCATTGTTCCGTCCTCGAGGATCGTCTTGCGTGGGTCATCGAGGTGGTTCCCGAGGCGACGAAACCTTTTTGTGCCGTGGAACCGCTGCGGCTTCGATCGATCTCTGCGATCTCTGCTCCCCCCCCAACCGATCAAAATGGAAATATTTTTTCGCGCCGGCTAAAGAGTACAACACCACCTCGAGTGGTGGTCGTCGTCGGTGTATTAGCGCGAATGCTCGACAACGAAACTCGCGAGTCACACTTTATTGGCACTGATTGGTAGCTAAGAGGAGGACGTTCATGAAATACCGAAGGCAACCGAGCTCGGCTCGAATCGGTGTAATGATATAGCACACAGATTGTGTGCATAGTGTTTTCCGACAGAAACGAGGCTAGATTTCCTGGTATCAAGAAAGTTAATCGTCACTGTCAGCGGGTAATATAATAGCGCTTAACGACCACTCCTGCGCAATCTCGCTGGATCTTCGGATAAAGGAGATGCGCTCGCGGCACGTGCGATAGGGCGGACTTGCAAATTTGATGATCCGGGAGCAGCTGCCCGCTCCTTAGGAGAGAGAAGCCTCCACGAGAGAGAGAAAAAGAGTATCCTAGGACATTTAAACCTAGATGCTCCTAGGGAGACGGAAGACGGCAGCAGGGGCAGACAGACAAAACGGAAAGAGAGATTGACAGGCGGAAGATCCTGGTTGTCCAAAAGATTACGACGCCGGTAGCACGTGCCCCATTCAAGACACCGGTGGAGGGGAACCACCCTCGTAACTTAACCTAACCTAATCCAACCTCCTTGCCGTGGCTATTCAGACCGTGACGAGGCAGGCTCCTTTGTGACCCGGGGTTCAATCTGAGAGCGCGGCTCGATTCAGCCGTCTCTCCGTTTTCGTTCCTTTTCACCTTCCCCTCCCAGCTTTCTCACTTTTTTTTATCGCGCCACGCATCAGGAAGTTATAACGTCTGCCCTTCTGGCTTTTGATTCTCGAATTCAGACGGCCAATTAGATTGGAACGAGGCGGAAGAACCGCGACACGGCTTTATCTAACCGTTCTAATAAAATTTTCTTAAGAGGACATCGAGGTATCATTTGATAAACCACCGTTGAGGATCGTCGGTGCTGCGGAAATGATTTCGTGTTTACACTTAATTGGTCGCACGTCGGAGGATGGTTAAATTCACCGAGCAGCAGAAAAAATTGGCCACGTCCTCGGCACACGGTTTGCTAAACGGAACTCCCGAGGAAGCTCCCCCTCCATATTGGGCGCCGCATACTAACGGGGCAATTTGTCAGTGGCGAACGGTTCCGCGCTCCTCCGGTGGACATAAATCACGGGAAGTTTCGGATAGTTAGGCCATTTACACGCCCTTCAGAGTCCACGGGACTCCATTTACGAGCGTCTCGCAAAGGAGTACGCCGCGGAACATTGGTTTCTCGCAGTTCCTCTGACTTCTCCTTGGAAGGAGGCTGGCATAGAGGTTAGCATTGTCGAAGGTCCTGCCACCCGCCGATGCTGTTTGCCCCATTTAAGACCGACACAATGCGAACACGCCTCGAAAATGTAACGAACACCGATGGCCATTGTCCGGTCCAAGTAGGCGCGCCCGTGTTCCTTCGGGAAGCAAAAGCAGGAGGAAGGGAGAAAGGGATGGAGGATCCTGGTTGGGGTCATTCCTTGCGACCGTTTTGCCCGGAGGCGTGCGCTCAGAGGAATGACCATCTAATCTGTTGCGAACCATCGTTTCTTACTTGGCAGCAGGCCTGTAATTTCTGATACGATTTCGAGAGCTCCGAATGGAAAAGCCTGAGCAAAAAAACTCGCGTGTAATCACCAGCCCGCGAATATCACAGCAATTATAAGGTAACTTCGTGTAGGACTTTCTATGGAGGTTCCGTGATCAACCGTAATTATTCAATCGCGCACTGAATCACGCAGAAAAATGTGTATAGTAATATCAACGTGCGCAACGATAACGGTCCCCTTATGCTACACTCTCGGGGTATAAATTTATTCGTTTTCTCGGTTAATCACGTAGGTCGAATAGTGCCATTCTAACGATGAACTTCCGCGTGTCCGTTCAAAAACTGATGTTATAACGCGCGTCTGTTGTGTGCGCCGCTCACCGTCATTCGAAGCCACCGATAATAACATTTATTGGACGTTACCGCGCGCGTAATGCAACGGCAGAACAATTTACGTTCCCTTTTAATCCCGTCGACTTCTTTTCAAGCTGTCTCGAATGGATCGCGCGAGACCTCTTTGAGAAGGGCGAGGAGAGAGAGAGAGAGAGAGAGAGAGAGAGAGAGAGAGAGAGAGAGCATTTTGTGCTGTCGCGCTGAAAGGGAAGCTCTCCGGTTGCGAAACCATCGAAACGATGCTGCGGGCGATCGTTAATAATAAGAGTGTATTATGAGCCGCGGAATCAGAGTGTAGCGTGCAATTACGTGTCAATTCCGTCAACGTATTTCGTCACGCTGCAGGATACCATCGGTGACCGAAAAGGAACGGCCGTTCTTCAGCGCGCCTACCAAGAGCTGTATTTATTGCTTTCTTTCTGGCGTTAGCCCCTGCCGAGGGCTTTCCTAGCTACTCCATTGGCGTGGAAGTCTCTTTAATCGATTCGCGGACAAAATGCAATGAAAACCCGAAGCTTTTCATGAAAAAAAAAAGAGAAATGTGTCGATAAATCGATATATATTTGAAGGAGATACACCAAGGTTTCCAGATCGCGATACAAATGTCCACCGAAAGGATCGCTCGAAATCTCGGCGCGGCATCGCTCAAAGGCCGCGTTCCCGAAGATGCCCGCGAAGAAGTAACTTAATATAGCTCCCGGCTCCATTATTCTTCCGAGCGAAAGAGAACAAATAGAGACACCACAGGGTTACATCGCACCCCCACGGCTTTCGTTATTCCCGCGCCATTGTTTCGCGGATACGCGCAACGCTGTCGAGAGTCTAAAAGGCGCGTATAGGCGCGTTCCGCGCACACGGCAGAGAGAGAGAGAGAGAGAGAGAGCGGTACAAGGCAAGCTGCAACAGCGAACCTTGTCATAACGGTCGTCGACGAGGTTATGGGGAATACGGGCGACAGGACGGGCAGCCAGGCCATTATTGTGTACGGACGACGATCTTTATGTAAGATCTTACACGGGGACCCATGGGGTCCTGCGGCGCACGCCCATGCCCGTGGAGGGTGGCTGCGGTTTCACTATTTTTCTCCCTCTCTTACTCCCTCCTTCGGAAGCACCTTTAATCTTTCTTCTCTCCCTTTCTTACTCTCCAGCTCTCTCTCTCTCCTCCCTTTTGCCGCCTCGTAAATCTCTTTAGGTGTTGAAACATTTGAAGGAAGGACGGGTTTTATGCCACGGGGTGGTGGAACACGTCGAAAAGCAACGTTCGGTTTTCTTTTCGACGATAACGCTTCGTTTATTCGATACAACCACGTCGAATCGCCGCTGTTGCTTTACGAGCCAGAGACCACGCTCCGCGGAGCTGTATTAACACTTTACCCGCTGTCAGGGCTTTGAATAGTCATTTTTATGGTAACACGGTGAGCGAGGCGAGCTCTGTTTGAAGTTTCTTTCATAGCGGTTAGGTCTGCATAAATTTCCTTCTGCGCCGTTGATTTATTAATATTTGAGTAATGGTTTTACGCCAGTACATCACTCGACAAGGAACGTTTATAAATAACATATTCTATCGAATACACCTACCTACCTACCTACCTAACTGTCGCTATATAAATCAGTTAATTACGAGTGCTTCTCCAAACTTATTGTCCGAATTAAAGTCGAATAAATTCTCCAGGAAATTTCACCCGTGGGCAAATCAGAATGAAATTGCAATCTCCATTCTGGAACGCTTGGCGTAGGCTCGATTCGTTTAGTTCGCGGGGAAATCGTGACGGTAGGGGTCCCGCGAGCGAAAGCAGCAACAGGTGGCAAAGAATAGGAGACGCGAACGTGCGTGGAAACCAGTTGCGTCGCAACGAGTCCTTTCTCTTCATCGATCTCTTCCAGTATTCGGTTCCGTTCGCCGCCGGTGAATTACCGATTACTCTGCTCTCGTCAAGCGCCGCCGCGACGTTGCCTTGACGAGATAACGGAGAACCGTCGGCGAAGCAACTTGTTCACCGTTGTCATCCGAAATCGTTAATGAAAAACGACCTGGTCCGAGTCGTAAAAAGTCGGGATCAATCATCCGAGACCAGTGACCTCTCACGATCTTTTACGAGCGACCGTTCCTCTCGTTCACAATCTTCGCCGTTTGACAATTGACACGATCTTCGGTCATTAACGATCTTGTAGCTACACGTCCCCTCGACCCGGATACTTGTGTCTTCTTTTTGAACGGTACTGATAATCCCGTCGAGACTCCCACCGCACCGGTCCGTCCGTCCGTCCGTCCCGAGAATACCGCGAGGAGAGATTTCATTAATTGGCTCTTCTTCGAGAAGAAAATGTTAACGGCGGCAGCAGCGGCACGGCCGCGTCCACTTGTTAGCCGTCGCGTGTAGAAACACGGTCGGGTTGTGGTAGTGGCGATAGGTTGGTAGGGGCAAACCCTAATGAGGATCCCCTACCATGGACTGCCAACCGACCGACCGACCGACCGACCGACCGCCGCAAAGTAAATGAGCAGGTGCCTCTGGTATGCGCCCCGCCTACGCTTTCCACTTGTTCTTGTCTTCTACACAGGTTGCCTCTTCCTTTTTTTTTTGCCCCGGCACCAGCCAGCGGATAGCATCGCGGAAAAGTGGTTCTTGATATACTACCAAAGTCGGCCTGGTCTCTACGACAAATTATTCATATACATATATACGTTGCCGCCGATCCGATGGTTCGGCTATAAGCCGATCACATTAGCGTGTATTAGGTACAGCTAGTGTCATAATTTAGGATTAATTTCTCAACACGCCGCGACAGGGCTAGGCGTCTTCGTTAGCGACTTGCGATACTCGAGGAGACAAGATTTCTCGGCAGTGTTGGTTAATCGCGCGCGTTAGATTAGAAGTTGATTTTCAACTTGGTGGCATCGTAGCCCCAGGTAGCCGTCCGCATCAATGGAGGACGGGGTTGTAAGGATAACGCGATGCCATCCGCATGACTGATGCTGGTATTATATATTTGCACGTCCATCCGTCCCCGGTCGTTAGACTTAACCTTGAAGGAAGAGAAGACCTTCTCAAGGTGAGTAGACACCGCGACACGACCAGCTTAGCTATATCTGGAAGAGAGTTCTCAGAGCTAGACGACTACTCTTCTAGAGTATATACGTGGCCGTGAAGTAGCCACCGAGACAGAGCAAACCCCGAGCGCTTTTTAGAATTGCTCGGTGCTGTTGCGTGTGTCCACGCACGAACGTGCGGACGCACCACGTGTTTGCTTAAAATCTTGACGCACAGTCCAACTGATTTGTTTTCCCATTTCCAGGGACGCGGCTACTCCTCGACCGAAGTATTAGGTCCTCAAAATACGTACGTCGTTTCTATGCGTGGAATCGTCGCGTACGATTTGTATCTTACTTTGCGAGCTATTCTCAATCGGTTTCACGATTTCACTTTTCTTGCCGTGGGCTGGTACACGAAATCTAACGATTCAATTTAGCCCTTAGCACTCGAGTGAGTCGCCATTAAAACTTGTTCTACCATTATTCACAATATTGTTTACATTATTAAATATGGTGCTATCTATTCAATTACTAAACACCACAAATATTCGTATCCACAAAATCAACAAAAAATCATATAGAATGGAATTATTCTAGGTCGAAAGAAATGTTTAATTTTCGAGTTAAAATAGCTCCGAGTGTAAAGGGTTAATAATGTAGATAAATAACTGTTCTATTATCCGAACCTTAGACCATATATACCTATAGACCCGGTGCAGATAAGTCTGCCATGTTCCAAGATTAAACCGGCTAGCAGACGATTTATGTGGGCAAAGTGCTATAGTATGTTAAGAAATCGCAGTACCACGAAGCTGAAGTTGGAGAGGGGAAAGGGGAATCGTCATCGCATCTCATTCTGTATAAATATTTATGGAAACTGTAATATACATATATACATGTATTTTATTTTATTACTCGTTCATTTTTACTTTACTCTTATTATTTTAAATATGGCTAACTCGTTTTGTCGATTATAATATGGAAAAAGTTAAATTTTAATGTAGAAGTTGATAATATAAAATCTGTATTTGCTTCTTCACAACTTATTTTATTTAAAAAAAGAATAATAAGAACAATATACATATACCGCAACAGCCAGGTGCTTCGTCTCATACGCTATCCTCCATTTTGAATTATCTCGTTCCGTGACATGTGGGCACCAGATATTTTTTAATCTCGGAACACTGCATTGTATGCACATACTATACCTATGCCGGGTCACCAAAGAACAACAATGTTCTACTGTACCTAATTTTAGACTTGTTTAGACTTTTTCTCTTGTTTTTTTTGTTCTACCAAAATACGAATAATGTGATCTAACTCGCATAGAGGATGTCTGTGAAATGTAGACGAATGTATCTAACAAAATATGAAACACTAAAAATAATGTTCCTCAAGAAAATAGTCGGGGATAAATTTTGATCCGCCGATGGTGCAGAATCGTCGAAATTGTCTCAGGACTAGACAGGGTCCGTTCCTGTTAGTTTTCCTGGAGAAGAGTCATCGTCCGTCCTTCGTCGATCTCGCACCATCGTGCTCTTTTGTCCACGGTCTCTCGCTTCAGAGAAGGACGGACCTATGTCCTACGGACCTCGTTCGTCGCGGTATGTAAATACGTGGAACGAGAAGGCTCCTCATCTCGGACGACCGACCGCGGTGTATCGTATCGTATTCTGCCGCCATTTGTCTTCGCGATCCAGGATTACGTTACCACGATGATACACGATGACATTTATTTTGGGATTTGTACGGGTCGCCGTGGCCCTTTTCTCCACGGTGTTATATCCTATGCGAACGAGTCTTTCGTCGGTCTGCCTACGAGCCACTTCCATAATAACCGAATATCTAAAAGTTTCACCGTTATCATAAACTGCGCCGTTCAATATAATTAGGCGATCAACTGATTCAAACCGGCTGCTATTCCAAATCGTATCTACCGTACGTCATGCTGTTTTTTGAATGGCTAACTTGGCCCGGTCAAAGACATTTTATTGCTCAAAATATATAGGCACGTTTATTCAGAGAAATTCTTCGTACTACTTTGACACGTTGCTCACTGTGACTTTTCGTTACAAGTTCCACATGTAAACATCCGGCGATGGAAAGATTGATCGAGCCACGTGATCGGTAGGTGAACAATCGCGGGAAGATTGTGTAAACGCAGATGCTGTTAAGGAGCCACCCCAGCTACCAAGATACCGAATAAAAAGGGAGCACGTGGCGAAGATCAAACAGCTGGATCATCTCGTGCGTGCGTGCCTTTAGGTAAGGATCTTTTTCTTGCGGAAAAGGTGGGTACGCGGCTCGACCCAGGTGCAACCTCGGAAACCCTGGAAGGCGTGCGTGACAATGCGTGTACGGCGCGTGTGGGATTCGTCGTGACATGAAAGTCGCTACGAAGAAAGGGAAACTACGGGTTCTTTTTAAACGGTAGATAACGTTCTTCTTCTGTCCACACCGCAACGAAAACACCGGAACACTACGACCGCGACTGACTCGGAGATTATCAGAAATGAAACTCCAGGCCCTTGTATTGTAATTTATTCGCAGACTATGACGAGCTTGGTGATTAATTTTAGTAACTTGTAATCGTTTCCTAAGAGATACTGTTGACAAAGTGGGTCCAGTTTATCAACGTTCACGGTTAATAGAGGAATGCGTTATTAATACATCGTCAACGGGCCGCGTAACACTTAGAAGGAAGTAGACACGATCGTTGAATATATTCATGGCACACGAGCTCCTAAAATAAATCGACTCGAGTATTCTGCATTTTACGGTTCTTCCGCGTAGCGTTGGGTCCGGCGCGGCGTGCCGGTTCGTTCTTCCGTTGAAAAAGAAAAAGAAGGTAAACACCGAGCGTCTAGAAAAAATTCAAATGGTCGACCGGCCACTTAGCGAGTACTCTCGGCATAGTGGACACGTGTCTAAAGCGTGGCCGGAGCCTCGACCACGTCTCAATATCTCAAGGGACGTTTGTTTACGAAAGTCATACAGGAGGCGAGACGCGTTCGACATTTTTATCGGAGGCGTCGGTGGAAAAAAAAGCGTGGTCGTGCACTTACTACGCCTACCGGATGCACTGTCTCAACTAATACTATTCTCGAGTATCATGCGTGCAATTTAGTAAAATCAATACTTTGAAACTGTGGTGATGGAAAGATTTTTCCAAAAAGTGAAAGCAAACAAACTAGAATGTGAATCGTTCGATACGATATTGCATTCTAGGTACAAGGTATTTGAATATTCACAGAAAAATAGTGTTGCCGACGTTTTTACCAGAAACACGTCGATACCGCTCTTTCGAATTGACTTTGAAAAAGGAAAACGCGGCCACGTGTACGACGGCGCACACTTGTTGAGGCGGGCAAAAATGGACGTCGCGCGCGGTCTAAACGGTGCGTCGGATGACACGCAAGAACGCAAGACGAGTCTGGAGATCGTCGGGTCCCGGTTGATTCCTGGGATTCCCAGCCAGCATCCTATGCGGTTCGCTCCTTATCGTTGGAGCTTTTGCGCGCGCAAGCACGCACTTCACCCCGGGCGCGTGGGCAGGCCCGAGAGCGTATAGAAACCAGTAAGAAAACTTCCCTCTCTGTCCTCTGCTGGTTCGTTCTCTTCCGGCGACCGAATCCGGTGCGGTTCTCTCTCTCTGTCCCGCTATCGGTTACCTTGCCGGTAAAAACAGCACGAGGTGGTCGGTCGCGCGAACAGGGGTAGGGGGATAGGCGTGGTTCGATTCTCGTAGGTGCACTCCGTAACGATAGTGTTCGTGCGCCCACCTCGCGCCTACTGAGCTCGGTTAGGTCGGCGAGCTTACGAAGAGGGGCGAGTCTCGCCGAGGATCGTCGATGGTGGGGGTAGACGGCACGGGTTGCGCAGTGGGGAGAGAAGGGGAATTAAGGTTCGCACACACGAAAATCGGTGGGGACGCGGCCTGCGCACGTGTAGAGAGCGAGAACGCTAGAGAGAGGGGCGAAGGGAGCCGAGCACGGCCGAAGGTGAAACCCGCGAGTCGCCGTAGCCTCGCAGTCGGCGCGAGACCGCGCTACTGGAAGGGTCGGTGTGCTGTCGTAGATGTGAATGTACGCAACGCCTCTCTCAGATACTCTCTTTCCACCACTCTCGCTCGCAGTCACCTCACCCGCGCGAACACCAACCAACAACAAAATAAAAGATCGTTTGACGACAGCCGAGACGCTGTTTAGAGAAAACGAGCGAGTCAAGAAGAGACGACGACGTGTGGCCCCCGCGAACCACGCTTTCCCGCTCGGACCAGAGAAAGAGAGGGAGAGAGAGAGAGAGAGAGAGAAAGAGAGACACGGTTTTTTTTATTGTCAGCTCGTAACCACGGAGGAGACAGACGCTTACCGCACATGCGTCGAGGATCGTCTCTGCACGCGATCGCAGTCCGTGTAGACACTTTTCGATCGCTGTAGAATCGTTTATCGGTTCGATTACCGACAACGCAACGGTGTGATCGGAAGAGATAGAGCACAGTATCGGTGGGACACCGACGGGACCGAGGAAGTCTGTGATTTCGATGTGCCTGGTTCTAATATAGATTTACGAAACGTATCGGTTCGGTGCGTTCGTACGAACGTGTGTGTTCACCGTGATAAAGTATAAACGAGTAAAGGATATACGCTCTTTGTGACGTTGAAATTCGTCGAAGGAACTTTGTTGTTGTTCGTAGTGCCATTTTCTACGACGGTTCTAGTAGATTCGGTAGTGAGAGACAAAAAGAGGTGACGTACCTGCTGCTTCACGTTGGAGAATACGAGGAGGAGGCGGCGGCGGCGGCGGCTGCGACTTGTATAGTGTGTGATATATTCGATTGGCATCGATCACAGGATTTGTTGGTGTTGATTGTTGTTTAATAGTAATCGTAATACTTATCTCTCCGGCTGTGTCGCCGTACGTGGACGAAACTCGTTGCGACGCTACGCGACGGCCCGGAGACGATCGCTGCTCTGTGATAACGAACGATACTCGACTAAGTAAGTTTTTAGTGCCTGCCACTGTGATTCGTGACATTATTGCCGTCGGAAGTTACCTCGAAAGCGTCGTCAAGACAGCTTAAGTGTCATACGCTGGAAGGAGTTGAGTTTCGCGAGCATCGGATGCGCGGACGCCTTTAACGACCACCGGGTAAGCCATTAAAAGGCGACTTTCTTTTGCCTCTCGTAACGTTCACGCGTGTCGCGTCGCGTCGCGTCGCGTCGGTCCGAAAGATGTACGCACGTTATCTACGAGTCAAGTGCTCTCCGTCTGCCAGTATTACTCCAAGTCTGTTCGGTTTTGCAATTATCAGCACCGGATCCGTATCGATCGTATTTACCACTACAGTGTTGTTTCCTCTACCATTTTCCACTTTGAAAAGTCAATGTTCTCTGTTTACGAGAACCGCGCATGCGCGTTCCCGCGAGCCTCGATCCTCGAATTTCGTATCGAGAAGGTGTTAGGAATTTTGGAAAAATGTTGAATACAGTTTGTTCGTACGAGGTTTTGTTTTTCGAGAAAAGCAGCTGCGAAAATCCGTCATGGTTCGCGTGTTTGGCATTTGCAAATACAACCGGTTCGTGATGAACAGACACGTCGGACAATTCCTATTCTGTAGCACGCGTGGTCGCTGAATATTAAAACTCGGTTTTCGCGAATGTACAAAGCTTCGTGTGAAAAAATTTTATTGTACAGACTTACTTTTTTTTTTTTTTTTTTTTACATAGAATCACCCTCTTTTCTGCTATCAGTTACCGGTCACCATGTACGTTTGGGGATTAAAATTTGTTCGCGGGAAACGACATTGTGATAACGATCGAATGGCCTAAAAAACTGAATGTTTTTCACGTTTACTGGATACCGGAGTGCATTCATAATCCGTGTCACACAATTCTGCACCTATCGTCGCGTGCGAGGGCGGTTCAGTACCGTGAGCCCCGAGATCATTGAAGCGTCGCGGCGCTAAGCGTCGGAAGTAGAGCGGATGCGCGCGTTAGGGTGGACGCGTGTGATCATCTCTTTTCACGCTCGACCTTTTCCCTTCTACGACGTCGTAACGAATTTATAAACTCGTCCGATATTATCGTCGACAGATCGAATTGAAACCTCTGCGCGACGAACGTTCCTGCTATCGCTATTCCATTCATGATTTCGAAAGAAATGTTTCCGTATCAAACTAGACATATTTAGGTCAATCATAATTTTCTTTCTTAATGGAGCTTGTAGCTGACAATCATTCTTAGGAGGTTGTATTATTTTAAATATTTTAGTTGCACTAAAAATACAATGCCACGATTATCCGAAAACGAAGTAATTATAAATATGACACGACCTAGTATGGCTTCAACTATGACATGCTCCGATTCAAGTCAACATTTCATGGCACCGCGTCCATGTTAAAATTGTTCCGACCAGCTCGGATAATTCACGATTCGAGAATAACAGCAGTGAAACCAATACTGAATCGCTTTGTCACGAATGAGAAAACATCGAAGTAGTTGTCAGTATTCGGATATGCAGCATTCACCGTAGCAGTTTTATGAAACAGAATGTGGTGCATCATGCATAATTTACTGGCGACCTAAATACACTTTTCGTATGTAGGATTACGTCGATATACCTTGAAATCACAGCTAATATATAGGTTCAATTTTATTTTTGATTAGATCCTTCCCTAACACAAATGTATATCATCTAGACCACAGAACTTTAACACTATTCAAGATAGTTTAATCTTTTGCAACGGACAGATTTATTTAATTATTGAATTATAGAACAGCGAGTTAAAGTCGATTCTACTGGGGTAAAATTTTTTATATTATTTTAGAATAATGATGTTTCACCGCCTCGGTGCCAGTCATCGACTGCAAAGGGTTGAATTGTATTCGAAAGATAGGAAGGAGATATTTAACCCCTTGCACTATAATACCGAGTCGATATTCATGCTATTAATTTCCTTCAAACTTTAAATTGAAACAAAATTATATTTTCTTGTTGTTAAAACCATTGGAAACTGCATATGTATAAATTACATACAAACTTCCTTTTTCTCGAAGAAATCAGAAACGACAAATAAGTTCTAATCATTGCAACCGTAAAATAAGTGGTAGTGCAAGGGGTTAATTGAAATGTGCTTTATTGCTTACTGTTATAGTTTTTGGTTTTTCAATATCTTATGGTTATTGTTCTTTTTCAGACGCAAAATTCTGGTCTCTTGATAATGATCCACATAAGGATCGAAACGTTGAGAAATTCTAATATTTAAATTGCATATTTGCTGTTTCTAAAATTGATCGAACCTGGCGCCGATATCAAAATTATATCTTATATGTTCATTGAAATATCGCGGAAGCACGAGCAAACAATGCAAATAGTTTGTTCACCGTAAATTTCGTACGCAAAAGCTTGCGTAGTTCGGTAACGACAGTCGTTGTCGGCATGGCGCGATGGCCTGCAATTTCTCGACCCATTGCTTTCAAACTTTTTAACAGGCGCACTCGGAAAAATCTCTGTCGCTCCAACCTGCCGCGTCACGTGCGAGGGTGGCTTAATGTCGGAAGTGGAGCGAACACGCGCGTCAGACCAGCCACGTAGAACGATCTGCTACGACCAATCTCTTTTACGCGTGTCCCTTCACGGCTCGTGACTTTGATGCGCGTGCTAGGCATGACGTGCGCGTGCTAATCCTTTGTGTTGATGTTGCCAACGTATACGAGCATCGCGCGTGACCGTTCGACTAAAAATTCCCTCGCGTAAACGAATTTCCCGCGCGTCGCAGAACAGACCTAAATTTCTTCCTTCTCTCCTCTTCGCTACATTTCCGTCGCGCTCTATTCGTTTCGTCCTCTCGCAATAACGAAACATCGTAACCAACCGTTACCGATAAATCACCAAATTTTATCCCTGTACGTCGTTCGACACAGTTCTCCAAAAAATGTGCATTTCGATAAAACTATTTCCTACTTTTATATTCTCGGCGGAGATGGATTTTGATGGACGCCAATCTTTTTCCTTTGTGTAGTATAATTTCTAGAGGTGTGCGAGAACCCGAAATACATATCGGGTCGGGTCGGGAACACGAAATTTTTTCGGGATCAGGACGGGTACCCGAAAATTTCGGGAACCCAGTAATCATTTAAATTCGTTTTAATGAATACATTCATGGTTTCGGATTTTTTATTCCAGATGTTTTCGGCAAATTATGTGATTTTAGTTTTTACTTATTTAATTTATTATTATAAAAGTATACATTTCGGAATATATGGTATAGGAATATGGTGTAGTGCACAAATAAGTAATAAGTATAATTTAAATTATTTATCGTAAATTTTCATGTAAAAAAGCCACTTTTTCGACATTCTCCGTCAGCAATCTTGTTCAGTCAGGAATCCCGAAATTTTCGGGAACCCGACCCGACCCGACTCGACCTCTTCTCGACTCGTCCCGACCATCGGGTTCCCGATATTTCGGGTTCTCGCACACCCCTAATAATTTCTATGAAACGAAGTGCCAGTTCTCGTATACGAGACCAAGTCATCGTAGAAATTCTGTAGGCTCGGAAGCTGAGCCTCGATGGTGAAACGAGTAAATATGGAAAACTGTTTGGCAGCTATCATTTTTCCAAGCCCGCTAGAATTTCATTCTAGCCGTTATCGAGGTAAGCGCGCGTGGCGGCGGTCAAAGGGTTAAAGGGGAAGTGCCCATGGAAGAATGTTCGTCGACAGAAGCGAAACAATAAAGCACGTAAACGAAGCTCGGCGTTCTCGAACCTCCCAGGGTTCATTGTCGCCTTCTGGGAGCAACGTGTGTAGCCAGTCGTGCGAACCTCTATTGTCTTAATCGGCCCTACACACGGCGGCGATAAGCGAAGAAGTCGGCGCGGCGTCGTCGTCGTCGCCGGCTCGGCCGTGCGAGAAAAAGAGACGGCGTCAGAGAGAGAGTGCACCGGGTGTCAGGTGTCACGGCTGTCCGGTTTCGTTTGCAAGCACGCCGAACAACAAAAACATTTCTTGTCGATCGTTCTCCGGTGATCTTCCAGGTGGTTCCATCTGCGTGTGCTCGCCGAGCGCCGCGAGGAAATATCGCTTTTTTTTGCCTGTTGACTTCGCAAAACGCATCGAACGTGCTTATTCTCCGTGTGTGTGTGTGTGTATGTTTTTTTTTTTTTGCTGGTTGCATACCGGGAATCGTTGCATCGTCGATAAGTGTATCAAGGAGCATGAGGGGGAGGGTGGGGGAAGGAGAGACAGGCAGGATTGCGCGACGGAGAGCGTTTTGCGTGTGCGACGACGTGCACGTTTGACCTATGCGACAGGCGTGACTAGATGTCGAGCACGTTTCCATTGGTCTAATAGTCTCGTCGGATAGGCTGATCGCCACCTCGTCTCTATGCGTTGCACCGCGCGCGTGCGGTTTTCCCACCGCGGTTGCATAATTCCGCGATCTTTTTCACGGAGGTCGCGAAAGCGAAAAAGATCCCGGAGCACCGCCCATCGGGCGACTTGTCATTCGTCGATCCGTATCTCTGCGGCGCGTCGACGATTTATCGTGCTTTATGCACATATTCGCGCCCGCCGCCGCCGCCCGTCGTTGCACCGCGTTGCACCGCGTTGCACCGAACGCTCGTTCGCTCGCGCGCGCTGCATGCGGGCAGCTGCATCAAGACCGGGGCCGCCCCGCGCATAATGATACATTGCGCCGGACATGAAAGTTATAAGCTTTAATTCGAGGCTCGCGCGATTCACCGTGCGGTGACCGTATATCGATCGCCAATTTGCTATGCAGATCCAAGGCCTTTCGGTGCCTGTGCTCCTTGAAGCAGCCCCTGCAATCTTGCTCCCTCCTTCTCTGCCGCCCTTCTGCCACCCTTTTGCCCATCGTTCTCCTCGCGGGTCGTCTTACTCTCACCACAAGACCGGGGACAGCCGCCGCCGCCGCCGCCGCCGCCGCCGTCGTACAGAAATAGAATAAGCGAGGATTAAAGTACGCGCTATCTGCTCGATAAGATTATACGCGGCGAGGACCCAAACACGATTACATACACGGTTTGTATTCTTCTTTACTGGCCGTCGATACCCGACCTATACCATCCAACTATGACTCCAATCTCTGCCTGTACATGGTACAGCAGCTCGCCATAGTGTCAACCTATTAGCTAGCACTCGTAAGTCATAATTAGACTGCGGATCTTTATAGGAAAATTAAGTAGATGAAATTGAAAATTGTTGGAAAATTTAAACTGTTGGTGTACAACAATTGTCACTTCCAGAAACCGTAGGTTTAAGGGGCGGTTTATAGACCTTATGTATAGCCCTTGTGGCAAGGGACAGCGAGGACCGAAGTCAGTCGCACAGAAACGGTCAAACTAAGCGCGTCATTCCACAGAAGAAATACATTCACTTAAAACACTGTACACGCGTTATTGTAACTTTCCACAGTTTAATAAATTCTAACATAAACAATTGAAGTTGTCAACATACAACGTCTCCTCTATTCAAATCATTAAGGGAAGAAATAACATTCAATTTGGTTTTTATTTTTTTCGAATCGATGCAGACAATTTTTATTTTGCATAAAGATCTAGTCATAATGGTACTCTTCGTACGCAACAAGAAGTCTCCTAGCAGGAATTCGAAAGAAATGCGTCAGCAAGCTGTCCGATTGGGTCATTCCACACGAACTTCTAGCCGAATTATTGGCTAAAGTGTGTGTGTGACGTGAAAGCACAACCATTGGCTGCGAGCGAGGACCCCTTTTGCCCCTGTCTCGAGAGACTTCTCGTGGCGTACGAAGAATACGCACATTCGTAAACAGAAGAATCCTCCTTTCATCTAAATCTGTGACCCAGTGCACTAATGCCACAGCTAAAGTATCGCCTCGATGCTGCGGAATTTTGGAGCAGGTACAAGGGTTCGAGGGCCGTCGACCCCGGTGCTCGTTGATTTGAAATTTCGCCGTTTCTATGCTGAAATGGATTATCCTCCCGGCGCGGCGGGACTCTGCAATGGCCGGTCTATAATAGCGTTCGGCGAGAGCCCTCTCCGGCTTCATTAATTCCCTGCCGGCGTTCGATGATCGAAACGGACCACACTGTAACTCCCGTAAATCCGTTCTCCGGGTTTCCAGCGCGTTGGTATTCGCTCGCGTGGTGTCGATAAATCGATCCACGGCTGATTGAACCGGAGGAGAGATGTAAGTACGTCTTCGTTGGGCAGAACGGTGGCCGCAAACCCGCGCGAGCACACGCGGCAAGAAAACGGAAAGAGAGGATGGAAGGGAACGCGTTTGGTTGGGCCGGTATCATCCGGGGCCTTCTCGGTGCCGATTCGTTCGTGCGGGATGTTCGAACATGAGCAATCTCTTGTGGCACGGCGCCGCAATTAGGAAATCCATTTGGCGTAATTGCGCGAACGATCGCGCTCGCCGACTCCCGGCAGCTACCGCGCTTAATCAAACGCCCGTAGTCATCCAGTTGGCCATTTACCTATACCTATAGACACCGATATCAGGGGGGGCCTGCTGCCACGCCGCCGACCACGCCGCGCGTACCTGTTCGCCTCGGCACCACGCCACCAATACAACTCGGTCCCCGAGATACGCATCGAGCTTCTTCACCGCCGTGATCCCATCGCCGATTCGATGAGATCGAGTCCTGTATCTGCGCCTTTCTCGTTCAGCGCAGCCAATCGACGATCCCTGCTCCGCGAAGGACAGAGGCGATAACAAAGATGACGGTATTGATCGTTGACGATCGTAATGGCCTCCGATTAACGATTTAACGATCCACGGCCGCGATACTCGGGGAATAAATTGTAGCCAGACTCCTCGCGGTGGGAGATGGACCTGACGCGACGCTGAGAACTGGATCGAGATGCGACTCTGCAATAAAGATTTTATTTCATTTCAAATTGAGAAATTTTTGTCGATCGTAAATTGGTTTAAACAATTTTCTGGAATAATAATATCGGCGCCAGGTTCGATCAAATTCTACCCTAAATTATAGCTAATATGTAGTAAACTCAAACGTTTCTGTGCGTCCTAAGACCACGTTTGCTATAGAAATATTCTATTAGAGGAAAAGAAAGGTGGTGTTTCGTCCTGGATCCGCTAGAGGACTCATCTAATAGAATAATTTTATTAATTTATATTATATTAGAAAGATTAATTTCAAAACGAATAGTTGGTAAGGCTATCTAGCGGACCCTGCCTTAGACACAAGTGTCGGAAGACATATTTAAGGAACGTTATTAATATACTAATTGATGACAGTTTAGTAACTTGCGAGAAGGTAATTCGACGATGTGTACCATCTTGTGGACGGGGCCGAAACTAAGCCTACTCGAACTCTGTAAAATTTTTTTTTCGCCATTAAATGATAAATTGAGAAATTTTTGTCGATCGTAAATTGGTTTAAACAATTTTCTGGAATAATAATATAATTTATTTTATTTCGTTCGGAAAATTAACTGTTTCGTCTGCGCCGGTGGTTACGGTCGGTCGACGTTGAACGCTCACTTTTAATGCTGACTATAAACCGCTATGCGCATCCTAAAGGTGATCATTGTCATCTGTCGAGAATTCTAATTGTTCTTGCTATTAACAGTGCCGTAACGAGGGCGTGGCGAAAGAGGCGCAACTGGGTTTGGGGCGCACATGAAAATTTTATATACAAGCGACTCATTTTGATGAGGTTAATAATAGTATTTAATATATTGCATTTAGTAAAATTTAACTTGTTACATTAAAATTTTTTTTCTCATTATTGGGTTACGAGGAGGCGCAAATTAGACCACTTGCCACAGGCGATTCATACCCTCGTTACGGCACTGGCTATTAACATTCGATCTTTGTTCATTTGTAACTAGTCATAGCTTTGAATCTGAAACACTGATCCAGCGAGAGCCTGCTCCAGGTTTCTTTAGATCATTATCTAACAGTCGACGAATCGTCTGTTGGCGAACTCCGGCCGCGGTTCTCGCGATTTCGACCGTACGCCCACGGAAATCGGATGACGCCGGTGTAATGATCGGCCATTATGCTAATCTTCCTCGAGGGCAAATTTCGCGCAGCGATACGACAACAACAACGCGCGCGCGAATTGTCACCTGCGCGTACAAAAAGAGCGTACACGCATTTCGTAGAGAGATATATCATGCAAATTGCAGCCTGTACGGGCTGGTAAGTTTGCGCTAGTGGCTATTACACTGGAAATGTAACCGTTACAGAAAGGCCATTCGGCATTGTTAGTCTAATGGTCTAATGAACCGAACGAACGGCGTCGGAAGAAAAGCTCTCCTCGAATGATACGTTTCACCCCGGCGAGATGGAGGGTGCTGAGCGAAAAATACTCGACTGTGAATTTAGGTTACGAACGGTACTCGGAACGCGATTAGACGTTAACGCGCGTCGTTGTATTTTTCTGTTCTGTCTGGCTCGCGTGGATCACGTAACGTTTCGTGTCTTGTTAGCGCCATCCGATCTGTGGTAATGGCACCGGGTCTTCGGATCAAATAAAATATTCCGTATTTAAAGCGCCGACAAGCCTCTCTCTCTCTCTCTCTCGCCTCGAATAACATTTATGAACGGGGCATAACGCCGCGATGACAACAGCTTCGCACGAAATTATGCGAGCGAGACGAGGCGGTCGAGCGAGGCTTTCGAGCGAGAGAACCCGTGCGAATCTTCGTCCGTTTAATTTGTCGAGCGGACTATAATGGGACCGAACGGAACGCTGCGTAGGTGGATGCTCACGGTCCGTTTCTTCATCGGCTCGCAGGTGTAACGCTGGCTCTCGTCGCAATCCCCTCGGACGATATTTTATCCGGGTCCATGGCAGTGTCGCCAGATTTTCTGAGCTCAGGGGAGTACAGGTACCCTCTCTCCGATGACCGTGGCACGTTGCGCGTGCGCGAGTGACGCTAAATCCCCGTCGCGCACGCGCAACGTGCCACGGTCATCGGAGAGGGGGTAGCTGTACTCCCCTACTGCGCCCGTTTGGGCGCCTTTCTGGCGACACTGGTCCATGGTCGATCTCCGACGAGGGGGGGGGGGGGGAGGGATCGAAAGTGCGTCGCGTTGCGTAAATACCGGCTTTTTCTCCGATTCCGTCGCATTGCGTATTATCTTCGTGAATTCGTCCTTTCGGTATAAATTATCATTTCGAACGTTCTTATACGTTATGGTAACGCGCGCGTCCAGTCTCGGTTCTCGTGCGCGCGCACGCACGCGCCGCGTCGTTTCGTTTGAAGCCGCGCCGATTAAAATACAACAGAAATGGAGGAGCCATAGGCGCCTTGATAAAATATTTTCATTTTTATCGGTACGTGCCGATCTTCGCAGCCCGCGCGCGCGCGCTTGTATGCGCATTTTTACAGGGGCGCGCAAGCACGGACGCGAAAGAGGTGGAGTTTCGAGGAGATTGAAGGCAGCGATAACGCGGAGCCAGAGGATAGAGTTGTTAACCGTACCGTGAAGCGTTACCGCATGGATTGCCTGGGCAACAGTGGTGGGTGAAAGCGAGGGTTGCCCGAGAGAAATGAGAGCTGGAGGGGTTGTACCGGCGTCCTTGACCGTGAATCTCATCCCCGTGCGCGCGCGCGCGCCGCTCATGCCAGCCAGCAGGTTGGTTGGGTTGTGCACGCTGGGATGCACACCGGGGACTATCTCCTCGTGTGCCACAATGGAAATCAATATTGCTCTCTACACCGCACTGCTGTGGCAGAAACTGTGCCACCCTCCCGACCATCTCTCGGTCGGGGTGTGCGCTCGTGCAACGCACAACCTTCTCTGTCAGGGTAAATATTGAATGTACACTGTTGTCATTATTATTACAGGGGCAAGCTTTCACTCTTCGCATTATGGTGTCTTTCACTGCCACCATAATTAGTAATACCTACATTTAACCCTTATGCTGGTAACCAAATAGACCTTCTACGACGAGGGATGATTCATAAGTGTTTAAACCCTTAGCACTCGGATGGCGACTCTGAGGCGCCACTGAAAATTGTTATGCCATTTTTTAAACATATTGTTCACATTATTATTTTTGTTCGTATTTAATAAATTACTAGACAATTACATATTAAATGAGATATTAAATCAGTTTGATATGCAAAAAATGAAAAAAAAAAATTGTATAGAAAGAAAATATTCTGGAATGGAAAAATCTTTCGTTTTTCATTTAAAATAGCTCCGACCGCTAAGGGTTAACCCATTGCCTATTGTTGAAGAATACGATAGGAGTACCTTTAATAATCGAAACACAGCCTAGTGAAACGAGCCCCTTTTAAACTGAAACTTTATTATAAAACAGCGAAACTATATCAGATAGGTCCTTCCTATACCGACTCTTCCGTCGAACTAAACTTCGGGGCGACGTACAATCCACGTCGTACGACATTTCGATACATTGTATCAGCAGATACAACAATTCTTGGATCTTGAGTTTTTTTTCCAGAACTGTTTTACTTCAACACCTATGGTAGGTAGGCACGTTTCGACGCGAACATACTCCGACGAAACGGTATTTCAGTCGGTTATGTTATTATGTAGATTTTATAGCGAGCGTTGTTTCCAGCTAACGAGTGGCTATTTTTAACGTTCGAAGTTCGGACCTGACTATTTAATTAATCGTGTTTTCGACTTCTGCTTACGAAATCGATCGAGCTTCTTCGAATGTAATTGATATTTTTTATTTTTCGATTTCGAATTTCATTTTCACGTTACCACTGGATTAGAGCTGGGGAAAATAGTATTTGAAATAGTAAATATTAAATAATCCTATTTATTTTAGAGTATGTGCACAATTTTAAAAATAAAATATTTTATTTGATGCAGTAATTGTTGAAAATAGTATTTTATTTGAATAATATTGATAATATTTGTATTTTGTCTCTATCTTTATTTTCAATTTTAATTACAAAGTATTATTGCTGAAAATAATGGTTCGAATTCAATACATTTATAAGTGTAAATCGTTTCTTAACGATAAGATGCAGTATATGTTTGGTTTCTCAGAGTATTATAACAATCCAAAAGTGTTTCAGATTGTTAAAGAAGAAATATTTTATTTTCTGGATCAAATGGTTAAAATAGAAATATTTTATTTTCTGGATCAAATGGTTAAAATAGAAATATTTTATTTTCTGGATCAGATTGTTGAAATAGAAATACATTATTTTCAGGTTCAGATTGTTCAAACAAAATACTATTTACATTAAGCAAAATAAAATCTACAATATTAAATAGTATTTGAAATATCTGTTTCGCCAAATAATGCCCACCTCTGCACTGGATTAATATGTATACAATATCTAAACAGATAGTGTGGCGCATTGGTCGGTTCGTATTGGTGCGAACCGACCGCAAACGATCCGACTGAAATGTAATTTTCAAGCATGATTCAGGATACGAACCGATGTAAATCTCATTGTCAGTTTAGCAACATGCCGCATAAACACAGCTTAGTAGCCGCGCGTTGGCACGCGTCTATCGGTCAGCCGAGACACTTGGGTGGTTTTCGGATCAGCTTAAAACGAGGAGAAGAAAAATGATCGCGAACCGTGTCTATCGGCGTGTGCGACGCGACGGTGTAATATACTTACAACGAGCCGAGCGATAGTCGCTCGTATCTGTCCAACGTTCCGTGCCCACGTCTCGTGTAATACTCCCACTAAAACCGCGAGCTGGTTTTAACGGAGTAATTAACGCCCACGCGACCGCTTCGGCAAAGTCAGGCGCGATTGACTTCGCTCGCGCGACAGGAAGATTTGTCTCGGCTATTTTTCCCGGTTTTCTCGATTACGCGACCACTTTTCTCCAGCGAGGAAAAATCTTATCAAGGACTCGGAATAGAAGTCGACTGTTGCCCTCCCACGCGGTAAATGTTCCAACGTCGACTTCCGAGCATTAACCGTTCGAGTGTCATATACATTATATACTAATACAATGTTACTAACGGTCTCGATATTTGCTATATTCTGTAATGTACATTATGTCGCAATAAATCTCATAGGAGATTTCCTAATAAAAAAAGAAACATTAAAGATTTGCTAATAAAGAATTTATTCTTCAACAATAATCCTGAAGATACAAGCGAAGACAAAAAGAAGGCAATATTTCATAAAATAATAAAATCAAAAATATTCTAAACGACCATGCCAACAGACTTTCCATATGTTGTACGCAACTAAAGAGTCCTCTTCAGGGTTGATGTCCTAGCGCGTATCATATACATTATATACTAATACAATGTTACTAACGGTCTCGATATTTGCTATATTCTGTAATGTACATTGTGTCGAAATAAATCTCATAGGAGATTTCCTAACAAAAAAAGAAACATTAAAAATTTGCTAATAAAGAATCTATTCTTCAACAATAATCCTGAAGATACAAGCGAAGACAAAAAGAAGGCAATATTTCATAAAATAATAAAATCAAAAATATTCTAAACGACCATGCCAACAGACTTTCCATATGTTGTACGCAACTAAAGAGTCCTCTTCAGGGTTGATGTCCTACCGGGTATCATATACATTATATATACTAATACAATGTCACTAACGGTCTCGATATTTGCTATATTCTGTAATGTACATTATGTTGCAATAAATCTCATAGATTTCCTAATAAAAAAAAGAAACATTAAAAATTTGCTAATAAAGAATCTATTCTTCAACAACAATCCTGAAGATACAAGACAAAAAGAAGGCAATATTTCACGTACATAAAATAATAAAATCAAAAATATTCTAAACGACCATGCCAACAGACTTTCCATATGTTGTACGTAACTAAAGAGTCCTCTTCAGGGTTGATGTCCTAGCGCGTATCATATACATTATATACTAATACAATGTTACTAACGGTCTCGATATTTGCTATATTCTGTAATGTACATTATGTCGCAATAAATCTCATAGGAGATTTCCTAATAAAAAAAGAAACATTAACAATTTGCTAATAAAGAATCTATTCTTCAACAACAATCCTGAAGATACAAGGCAAAAAGAAGGCAATATTTCACGTACATAAAATAATAAAATCAACAATATTCTAAACGACCATGCCAACAGACTTTCCATAAGTTGCACGTAACTAAAGAGTCCTCTTCAGGGTTGATGTCCTAGCGGGTGTCATATACATTATATATACTAATACAATATCACTAACGGTCTCGATATTTGCTATATTCTGTAATGTACATTATGTCGCAATAAATCTCATAGGAGATTTCCTAATAAAAAAAAGAAACATTAACAATTTGCTAATAAAGAATCTATTCTTCAACAACAATCCTGAAGATACAAGACAAAAAGAAGGCAATATTTCACGTACATAAAATAATAAAATCAAAAATATTCTAAACGACCATGCCAACAGACTTTCCATATGTAGTACGTAACTAAAGAGTCCTCTTCAGGGTTGATGTCCTAGCGGGTTCACGGTCCGGGAACGGCATCGAGCCACGCGGTAGTCCGGGCGCCGCCGCGCCGTTCTCTCCCGGAATTCCCGGTGTTTATATAGGTCAGGAGAGACGCGTGGCGCCTATCGATCGACCCTCGGGTTCGAGTTCAAGGTCGCGCATCTCGTTTCAGAGGCTGCGCCGCTCGGCTGGCACACGTGCGATCCCGGGAATCCCTGTTCTCGCCGGCTTTGCACACTCCCATCGAAACAGCTCCGCGTCGACAGTGTTCCGTGTTGCTGTTCGCATCGAGCGACGAAACGGCTCGACCGATCGAACCGTAGAATCGATCGAGAGAGGGAGAACCGAAGGGATCGGTGCACCGCGGATAAACGCGATACAGGAACCCGTGGAAACTGCGCCCGATAGGCCAGAATTTCCGATCGCTAATCGCAATCAGCAGTCGAATCTCGAACCCGTATCCGCTGCGCTGGTCTCGCGGGCTCATCCTTCGTGTCCGGTTATTCCAGGCGGCGCGGTTCTTCGGTTGCGGTTACTCGCTTCCGTAACGGCCCGCTGAACGATTGCCGCGCCGGCGCTAGGAAAACGATCATTCTCTATGGTCGAACAGGTAGCTGGGTTGGGCCGGGTCGTTAAGTAGGTGTACATACCTGCCGTGATCGCGAAGTCGCCAAAGAGCTTGGCTACCGGAGTTATAACGAGTCTCTTCGGCAGCGTCGCGTCGTCGACCCATCGCGTTCTCCTCTCTCGTCCTTCGCTCTTCGTCATCGTCCGCTCTCGCTGCTCTTTTTTGCTTTTTACCCGATCCGAACAGGTATTCGGCCTCGTCCGCGCGCGCGCGTGGGTACACGGATAGAGACCGGTGAAGATGAGGGTGGAGGGGCGAGTGGGCAGTAGAAGCATCGAGATATCGATAACCAACCACGTGCCCTCGGCCGAAAATGAGGTACGGACCCACCATACCCCCGTGTGCTCTCGTATGCGCCCGTAGAGAGCGTTATCGGCGATCGGATCTTCTTTCACTGGTACGCGGGGCAGGCTTTTGCTCTCTCGACGTTCCCGCGCCGCGCGTCGGCTCCCTCGACCAGTGGTTCCCATAAAGCCGAGCGGCGGCCGGCCGTCGTCCTTGCAACAACCGGTACCATCGCGGGAAAATATTTTTGACAAGCTATCCCCGACGACGACGCGACGAGGTGATTCGCATTGATACACCCGATGTTTTTGTTACTTCGTTAGCTGACGCGACGGGCACAGCTGTCCCGCGAGGGTAGCCGGCAATTACGCGCGGGTAGTTAGCCTCGATCCCAGCTGCGTGCGCACTTCATCATCCGACGCACCGCATTAAAATCGGCAGGCCGTTCTACAATGTCCCGGTTGATATTAAGATCGTATGTGTCTCTTCGAATCTGGTTCGATTGGATTCGTTGCAATGTAACGCTGGCGTCGCGTCGCGAATCTCGCGCGTCCTTTTAATTAATCCTTATCTTCTTCAGCTGGCAATCGAAAAAAATTATACCATTAACTGTCAGGCGTAAATCCGAGTTTCACGTGGCCTCAGCTGCGGAGGGCAATTCTCCATGAAGCGCCCGCTCCCGTACACCTGTTACGAGGCTGTGGACCTCTCCAGAGATTTCTCTTTCTCTTCTCCGGTTCTACTCTTCTCTCTTTCTTCGGCTTTGCCTTTCTCTTTCTCTCTCGCTCGCGCGTCCCTCATTTGTAGGTTTCGTGGCCCTCCCACCTCTCCGTTATTTGTTCGTGCAGGTACCCTAACTGCTTATGCTCGCTCTTCCCTCTTCGGGGACCCGCGTCTCGCCCGGTAATAAATTCTCTTCGCTGCTACTTCTTCGCCTCGTTCCTCCTCCTCCTCCTCTTTCTCTTTCTCCTCCTTCTTCAGATACGGGGCCTCCATATTCTACCGACAGTTTTTCTTCGCCTTATATTCGATCTCCGCGACTCTCCATTGTGCTGCGCCGCCTTTAAAGGTACTTTCGGCGCAGCCTCTGCTCCCGTATGGTATCGATGTTCGACAGTTTCCCCATATGAAAACGCTCTCCTAATGCATTGTAACTGATAAGCGCGAGCATACTCTCGATGGCGCGGCGATAGTCACGGTTCGATCTTGCCTGTCAACAATAATTTACAGCACGCTTAGGTTCGATATTCGGCTCGTTCGCAGAGCCAACGTATAAACTCGGCCGTTCGAATCAGCGACGAACACCCGTAACGAGTTAGCCGATAATTATCTGTTAGAGCTCCCGGCGTCGATAGGAGATCGCCGTTATCGATAGCGCGCGAGATACGCATTAAATATCGGAATCGCGAGAAAATAATCTGTATTCTGGCCTAATCAGTCTGTCCCGACTGCACCCGATAAGAGTTAATTGCCCGTACCCGATGATTTCTGCTTTTAGTTTTCTCTCCTTTTGGTTCTGCCGATATATTTCCCTTCCACCGGTTTTTCCTTTTTCCTCCATTTTTATTTTTCCTGCCTGGCGATGCCGACGCCGTGGGGGAGAAAGATAGAGAGATCGAGATTATCGGGCGCGATCGATCGACCGTCACACAGAGTTTCACGCCATCGTCATGCGCGAGCAAAGTGTCGAGTGCTATGGCCGACGTCATAAATGGACGAATATCAATTCGGCGTGACAACGGGTTTTGATGGCAAAGGCGGCGACGCTGTCGAGTGTTGATTAAGTCCGCTCGTAGACCCGCTAATGACGCCAATTGCAACCGGTTATTATATAAATGCTGCTCCAATGAACTTTCGGTCGATTAATCTAGCCATCGGTGGTGTCGCGAGCTCGCTAATACGAGAGGAAATCGCGACGACAGCGCGCGCGATCATTGTAGAAATCCCAGCTTTCGTTTACGCCTTAAGGTCGATTCATACTATCAGCACAGACAGGGAACGTGTCCGTATCGGCACCGTTCCGACGAAGACAGTAGTATTTATACTATCCGCACAGACACGGAACGTGTCCGTTTCGGCACCGTTCCGAAAGAAGCACAGGAAATAGCTATATGTTTTGAACCTTCTACACGTATAAAAAATATACTACAATTAGGCAAATCCTACATGTGTATACTAAAATCTGTTGTGTATGGTAAAAATATTATATCCGTATTTTTAGAGTTAAGATTAATAAAGCTTATGACCATATTACTTAAAATCTATAATACTTAATCTATTATTTTATCATACTTATGTTATCCGCTACGATAACTTATTTAATATTGGAACATGAGACCTGGATATTTTTTTTTTGAGATGTTAGAACAATTAGTTTACTATACGACGGCTTGGTTTTATATTAAATCGCACTCGTTGGCGGACGGCTTCACATCAATACTGGTTTTAATTCAACCCTCGCATCAGCAATCCTTTTTCCGAGTACATATTATCTTAGGCTGCACTGTACCTTACGTAATCAGAAATTTTTGCCTTTTTCTCATGTAATCCTGTAGATTTTGGCGAGAAAATGCAAAAATCCAAGTTTTAATCCTAGGAGATCGGTGGTTCAAAAGTTATGACTATTTAAAGTTGAGCGATTAACAATGTTTTTGACAGATAAGAGTGCCGCCATACTATTTCCTACATTGGTCAATGTTGCAATAAGCTACAAAAATTTGACTCATGATTTTCAGCCTAGTCTGAACCGAATCGGAACACATGCATACTATTCGCACCGGCACGAACCACTAAAGTATTCTTTGCGAGAATGTTGGAATTGTTCTTACTGTTCTTTTTTTAAATAAAGTAAGTTGTGAGGAAATAAATACAGATTTCATATTATCAACTCCAACATTAAAATTTAACTTCTTCCAAATTATAATCGACAAAATGAGTTAACCATATTTAAAATAATAAGAGTAAAGTAAAAATGAACGAGTAATAAAATACAATACATGTATGTATATTACACAATTACAGTTTCCATAAATATTTATACAGAATGACATGTGACGACGATTCCCCTTTCCTCTCTGCCGCTTTACCATCGTGGTACTGCGATTTCTCAACATACTATAGCACTTTGCCCACAAGCGTAGTCTGCTAGGCGGTTTAATCTCGGAACAAGGCAGACTTATCTGCACCGGGTCTATAGGTATATATGGTCTAAGCTCTCTTCCCTTTCCCCCAATTCCTATATAATCACAGACTTATACCTTATTTATCTAGATGGCAGACTCTCATGCGCTTCGCGCCTAAAACCAAGTTCACACTCGAGTGGGGGGGGGGGGGGGGGCGGGTGTCAGCCGAGCGAGAACGCGGAATTCTTCGCGGTTGAGAAATAGAGGAAACGCCATTGGAAGAAAATCACGTGTAGACATTTTTTTGCGAAAATTCAACGGTAAAAAGCGAGCAAAAACCGGGTCGCTCGGCGTTGTACTTAACTTACTTCGAACGTTCCACTCATTACACACGCCGGTTTTTGCGGGAAAATTCGATCGGCGCGGCGCCTTCGCGTGCATCCAGACAGCGGGGCAAGCCCGCGCATAAATTCTCCACGTAATTACTCATTGAAATAATAGGCGCTAGCGTTGCCGTCGCGGGAGACCGTAAAATTGAGAATCGATCGGTGGATCGCCGGTTCCAAGGTGTTCGTCCCGCGATTAATTGGCCGATTCGATTTGCCGGTCGCGCACTTTTCTCCTTTTCCGGATATCTTTATCGTGGACGATTTACGCCCGACGATCCTCCTTTAACCCTTTCACTGCGGCGCGATTTCGGAATAATCCATCAACAGGGACGGCGCGTTATACGCACGCGCCGCGCAGACCAGTAACTAGTGAACAAAACAGTACCCGAAGATTTGATACCATTCGTACGACTTAAAAAGCAATCGTTACAAATAAATTAAAAACATCCATTTCTTATTTATTTTAAGTAGCCTTTTATGCTATTTTACTTTACATAACTCAACCGACAGATTTCTTCAATAACAGTGGCTAATTAAATATAAAGGAAAAAATCCGAAATTGATAAAGAGGAATAAATTCGTTTTGAACTTAACAATGACAAACTAGTTTACATAATGAACGAATAAAGATAATAAAAATATAATAATCCATTTCCGTGTGATATATATCCTAAAGCATGGATCAACACATAAACCTACATCACATTCTTTACATTCGTACCTAGTTTCTCGACGAATTTTATGTTTACTACATACTGCACATTTTCGAGCATGATTTTTTTTTTGGAAGACTTGTAACTGCAATAGCACAGCAAATATGATAAGAATTAATTAACAATCGTTCGAAACAATAAAACAATTGCCAATACCTTAGTTCGTATGTCTCAAAGGACGATAAAGTCCATTTGAATCAGTCGGTAAAACAAAGAAGTAAAAACATAAAGTATAAAAATTTAGATGGCGTATATTTACGCCTTTCGTATACATATATCGATGGACTTCCGAGGATGTATTATATATTTACGCCTTTCGTATATATCGATGGATTTCTCAGGACGTATATTTACGCCTTTCGTATATATCGATGGACTTTTCAGGACGTATATTTACGCCTTTCGTATATATCGATGGACTTCTCAGGACGTATATTTACGCCTTTCGCAGTGAAAGGGTTAATAGGATCTGCATATGCCGAGATTATCTGGCCAAGATGACGGATAAATACGCGTTCGTTTCGTCAGGGGATTCGCAGCGATCACTTTATTGGAAATATGGGATAAATAAACTGAATCTAGTTTGAAAATGAACAAACTATCATTTATTTTTATACACAAGGAACAACGTCGTGACACGATGAATGCAATAGATAAAGTGAACATGAAACAAAAGTAACATATGAAGTGGTATTCAAATGGATTAAACAAATTCATTTTTGTTTATCGATTATACTATTTCAAATAAACCAACACACTTCGTCCTCGATTTTCCTCCGGGAAACGAGAAGCGGCGATTGAGATTTCAAGCAACGCGTTAGGGTCTCGTCGGTGGTGGTTGATTTTCGCTCCACTTGGTCCATTTACATCGGCCATCTTTTTCCTTTTTTCCCCGCTCGATCCGGACTCGTTCCCCCCCAGTGTTTCGATTCGGTGCACTATTTTTCGCGCGTGCGCGGCGATTTCAGCTTCAGATGGCCTCAGTAGCATAGAAAATCGGGTACCTTGAGCACCTCGCAGAATTTGAAAAATTTATTAATATCTTATTAGTATTCAATATTTCGCATGTATATTACTAATAAGTGTTTTAAATTCTGCGGGGTGCTCAAGGTATCCGATTTTGTATGCTACTGAGGCCATCCGAAGCTAAAATCCCCGCGCATGCGCGAAAAATAGTGCCCCGAGTAGCTACCTTATTATAGATACGTCACCGTTTTGGCCGCGCATGCGCGAAAAATAGTGCCCCGAATCGAAACACTGGTTCCCCCGCGAAATAAGAAAAGTCGCGGGACCGCGCGCGCGCTCGCGCACGCATACGCGGGACTCCTGGGACTTTGCCTTTTGCGACGATTGGCCCGTTGCATTACGTCACCTCGGACTACCTGCAGTCTTGAAGGGAACGGGGGAAAAAAGGGTACCGCCTCTGGTCTGATGCAAACGAGCGAAGTAGGTCGTCTTCCTCCTGAAGCCACGCCGTCATCGGAATCCTCGGAGACCCTTCTTAGCGGTTCTCAATCTGGTCCACGGTCTCTCTTCGTCAAAGCGAATGCTACCTTGCTCCACGGGTGCTCTCGTTGGGGAATTGCAATTTCACAAAGCTACGAGATCGTTATCAAGAAAAAAAAAAAGAAAAAACGATTGCAATATAACATCCTTTGACTCTTACCGTCCGGGTAGCTTCTCTCTCTCGATATTTGCCGACTCGTGGCCATTGATCGAAACGAGAAACGGATGAAAAGGTCTTCTGTGCTCCCGGACGCCTTCTGACCACGTCCTCCCTCGATAACAGCGCCTTATGCAACGAATTAGACGTAATCGTCAAGGGAAGCGGCTAACCAGATACGGAAGTACGCTGATACGCGATAGATTTCGTAGGCGTTCCGAATGTCCCAGCTCATCGGAATTTTTCCTATTGCTGTCGACGTAATTCGTATTCATTCAATATTTTTCAGACCGGTTAATTTATATTATCTATTCGCATGAGAAAAATTCCGGCTACAGAGGAAAAGGTTAATGCAGAAGAGCGTCCCTCTGAAGTTTATAATAGGCTGACCTTGATTGCCGGTGGAAATTCCTATCGGCTCTCCTCCGTTGAGATAAGATTTATCAGAAAATATTCAGATTGTAACAGAGAAGACGCATTAATCGGAGGAGGGCTCTCGGATACTTGACCTGAGAACCATCGCGTCGATTCACCTGCCGCATAGAATCGTTCGCCGGTTAATTACACGAGTCAGGGAGGCGGCAGTCGGCGCGGCGAGGCGGTAGCATCGCGCTATCATCTCCGGTGGTTCTACCTTTCAATCCCAACCCCCGGGGCCCCTTGTTCCTTCCAACGATCGTCTCTTACCTCCGAATTCCTAAATTCCTGGACTCTCCGTTTACGACGAAAGTCCATCTAGGAGTCCGGCGGTGGCTTGTCCCATTCGTTATTGGCAGATAAGGAGGCTCTCTTCGTCCCACGATACTTTCTCGTTTGCACAAAGGAGGCGTCCACACGTTCCTCCCGGGTAACGATTTTACGTCGTCGCCCGGAAACGAATCCACACACCGCTCCTGACACGTATCCCCGGAACATTTTGTCCGCTGGCTAGCTGGAATCTTTCGTCCTGCCAACAAGTATTTCCGGATTCAATTATAGAATACACAAAAGTCCGTTGGCCGAAAATTTATTCGCCTCTCGCATTCCTCCCCGCTCCTCGGTTCTCGCGAGTAGACGCTTCGCGACGGCCGCCAGTGAACTCGCGACGTGTACCTGTTCCGGGTTTAATGGATTCATTTTGACGGTTTTACGATTCGCCGGGAGGTCGATGTCTCCACTCGAAAATAGACCGTCGTTTGGGACATTGTCCCACGTCTCTCGGTGCTGCGATGTCACACGTAGAGAGAAAGAGAGAGAGATACTGAGCAAGGGAGACGAGCCGAGGAAAAAGGGAGAAAGCTGCCGCGCCGGCATCGAGTGGCAGTGAGTGATTTAGAAAGCGATGTCCGCCAACGCGCGAAACCGCGTACGTGCGAGATCCCAGAGATAAAGGCTCGTCCTACGCGTCCGCCCGCGGTGTCGCTTCTCTTCCGATGTCCTGCCGAAACCGACCAAGGGGCCTAAAACTTCTTAGGAGGATGTTCGTCGCGCGACTCCCACGACGCTACTTAACATACCGACATATCCGCGGACAGGTTATGTCTGCTCAATTATCGGCGTGAAAGGCATTGTCCACTGGTGACTCGTCCCGATTTCTCGTCGTCGCGTCTCCACTCTTATCCAACACACATCCTCCAACCTCGATCGATCACCGTTACAGACAGACGCGTTTCTATTCTCGCCCGAAAATTCGGACGCTTACAGATAACGTTTATCGAAATCCGTACCACGATTAATTGATTAGACAGCGGACCGATGATATCTTATTGAGACTCTCGCCGGTATCCGTGGTGTGGACTGGACTTAAGGCGCGAGTCTATCTGTTTCTCGCAGTGGCGCGAGTTTTTGCACAGTTACGAACAACGGTAAACGCTTGATTGTTGTCCAACAGCCGTGTTTTTCATGGACAAGAATCGTGCCCCAGAAGTGCTTTTTCATTTATGACTGCGTCTAACTGAGCGAGACTTCAATAGAGAGCCGAACATAGAGAAGGACAGAATGAAATACGGTTCGCGTGACTGTCCGCGTCTCTTTCTTTCCGATGCGCTGTCCTTCCTTGCGACCGAAACTTTCACCGCCGATTAATCCACTAAATACAATTGAAACTATATCGTGTTTGGTGTAATTTTAATCAGAAAAATGCCAGAAATAAGGTAGCGAAAGTCCCATAAACAAATAATGAAAATTCAGATATTTGTAAAATCGATTCCTCGAGTCAATGACTCGGCGTCGACAGGCAGTGGAGTGTTTAGTGAAATATGCGTTTACTGAAATATGTCGGTCCTTCGAAAATAACTAGAAATTCACGAACTTGTGACGAAAGCGGCAGATAACTCTTCCGGACGATTAGGCATAAAATATCCTCGGGTCTATTCGGGGGATGTGGAGGCCGAAAAGATGATGGGGGGACATTATTCTAAGCCATCCTGCGCGTTTTTCTCGTTCGTGCGTGTTTATTTCTGCCAATTTGGAGAGGCAGGGATCGAAGGAGTCGTCGGAGGCCGGGCATTCCTTGGGGAACGACGAGCGAGGAGGACGTCGCGTGGGGCCACCATTACGTGGCTCCGTGGAACAGCCGTAATATCGCGCGATACGCCGCGGAAACCTATAACGCAATAATGTGCCGACTTTATGCGACGGTTATCGCAACGACTCGTGGTGCAGAAAGACGGCGAAACCGGCGAGATCCCATTAACCGGGTATGGTGGGCGCCCCAGCGTGTGGCACCTGTCCGGAATTGCGTGTCTACTGCCCCGCTCGGCTTCAACCCGCCCTCGGTCCTTCGTGTTTTA
Organism: Lasioglossum lativentre; assembly: GCA_916610255.1. Lineage (NCBI taxonomy): Eukaryota > Metazoa > Arthropoda > Insecta > Hymenoptera > Halictidae > Lasioglossum > Lasioglossum lativentre. Next base: position 4,694,821 of record OU744366.1, read on the forward strand.
GATGTCTGACCGCAGTCCTTCCTTCCTTCCTTTCGTCCTTGCGATCCTCTCGTGACGACGCACGGTGCACGATTATTCGAGAAAGTGGCACGAAAATCGGGGGTGTCGCTTGAAAACTTTATTCATTCGCTAACAAATGTTCGGTCAAACATTAAACCCCTTGCCTGGAAAATTAATTCGAAGATCTCCGATTAAAGCGTTAACGATGGCAAGATTGATGAAAAATAAAATAATTTATTAATGTCTTAGAATTCCGGTATGGGATTTCTGATCCCTCGAGCGAAAAGAAGTTACAGCCGCAACAGATCCGGCAAACATTATGTTACACATTGTGCTCTTAATTAATTGACTTCGCGCAACTATTCTATGTCTCATCATGTAAACTGGAAAATTATGAGCGGTCACGCGTACCTGAAGCTCGCGCGTTTCGGAGAAACCCCGGGATGAAATTGAAATCTCGTTGCCCATCGCAGTCGGAAACAATCTTTACACGTTTTACTATACAGAAATTACAAAGTTACCAGTCGGAATAACGATGGATAATTCATCTGCTCTTACGAGAAGGGTTTTTTAATCGCTTCCTGTAGCACTGGTAACCACAGTGCGCATCTTTATGCAGATTCTCCATTCCGGACATTGATTTCGAAAAATGGAGAGTATATACGTTTTGATTCTCTGTACTGCTGGCTTCTTTGCTTTCATAAAGATTACATTATTTTACTGCGTCTTAATGTCGGGAAGCGCTATAAATGCATAAGCATCCGCGGTTCACTGATAACGGGTTTAAGTAGTCGAAGATACGAGGCTCTATTTTCTTGTGGAAGAATTAGAAGATCGTGTTTCGAATTTTTTTCTATATATTTCTTGCACACTTTTAACTCTCTTCCGCCCATCGTGTCGGCTTCGAACATGTTCCATTCAGAGCGTCTTCTACGCTTCTCGTTTTCTCTTGTTTTTGGTTTCACATAAAGTTTAACCCTTTGCACTCGGAGCTATTTTGGCTAAAAGATGAAAGATTTTTCCATTCTATACAATTTTTTTTTCATTTTTTCCAAATAAAATTGATATAATATCTCATGTAATGTGTAAATGTCTAGCAGTTTAACAAATACGTGTAAAAGAAATACGATAGGAGGTATACAATCCTAACCCAGACCATCCTTTATTTGAAAATGTTTCACACAAACTACTTTTCCAGATGGTCCATTCAGAATTGATTGAGTTTTTAATTATCATAGAATTATACCAGTCCATAGCAGACTCTTGCATCATTAATTTTAGCATTTCAATTTTATCCACATCTGTTATTATTTCTAAGCTGGTGCATTCACTTTCAAAATTATTTAGCCACTGGTGAACATTTGTAATTTTTTCTGAAAATTTTTCTGCTACAAACTTTTCTGCTAGTTTTAATTTATTCTTTTGCCGTTGTTTGTCTCCGTTTTCGTTTACTTTCAAATGTTCTAATAATTTTGCCAAGTTCCCTTCTGTTGTTGTATTTTTATCTTCTTCTTCGGCTTTCTCTAGCAAAAATCCCTCAAATTGCATATTACCATCATCAATGTAGGTTTTCTTTAATTCATTTGTTAAGGTAATCCAAACTTCCCTTTTCTCATTTCTTCTTCTTAAGGATGTTTTCACTTTATTAATAATTTCACATTTTAGCATCTCTTTGTGTAGATGTAGAGGTTGTAATTCTTCCGGTATGATATACGTTTCCTTGGTAGGAGTAGAGATTGAGGTTATGGCACATATGTTTGTTTTTGGGTCGCCTGGTTTCGCTTTTATCATAAAATTGAAACATAGTTTTTCCATTATTGTTTCCAAATAGCTGACAAAATGTCGTTTCTTTGTGTTTACAGTGAAACTCAGTGCTGCTATTATTTCCTAAGATAAATTGAAGAGCGAAAGGATAATCATATTATATACGAACAAAGATAATAATGTGAACAATATTTTTAAGAATGGCATAGCAATTTTCAGTGGCGCCTCAGAGTCGCCATCCGAGTGCTAAGGGTTAAACGATTTGAAAAACTGAAAAATCGACAAAATTTCTTTCACACGGTCTTCGACGATAAAGTTGCGATAACCGGGTCCCGTTTCGGTGTTTAATTATCGCGGGCGACTTTTTGATCGCGGCGCAGGGTAAGAAAGAAGAAAGGCAGGATGGCCGGCGAAGAAGAAATACGTTCGTGGGCGTAGGTAATTAAGAATACGGGCCAGCGTGCTGCGGCGGCGGCGGCTGTGGCGGCGGCCGTGATTTCGTAAGCGTTCGGTTTAATTGACTCGAATTAACGTGTTTTAATTACACGTCGTCGTCCGAGACCGCGTCGCGTCGCGTCGCTTCCGCCGATTTTTTTTCTTCCCTTCCGTCGGTCTTTCCCTCCATACCGTCGCGTCGTCGTCGTCGTCGTCGTCGTCCGGCGGAATATATCGATCGATCCTGCGAGCGGAATTATTTTTAACCGTCGCTGTCGCGAACTTCGTCGCTACCTCACGGCACGATATTTATCGGGCGTTCGTGTATTTTTAAAATTCCTCCTGCCGTTGCGGCGCACGGTCGACGAAGTATCGAATCGCCGGCCGGTTCGAGTTAAATGCTGCGACTAATTAACAGATAACCGAGCGCTAATTTCTTTTCTCCGCAGCCTCTTAAGCGGTTGCGGTTTCTTGCCGCGCGTACGGGCACACACCAGTTCTGGAGCGAAGAGTTAAATTCTCGAGACACCTTCTCCTATTACAGTAAACGCTCGTTCGTTGTCCAAAGGCCGGGGGTTTGAGCGGACAACGAGCGTGACCCGACATGCTTTTTAATTTATGACTGCGTTTAGATATCGCGCCGACCGCGCCAAGCGAGACTTCAATAGAGAGCCGAACGCAGAAGAGGAAAGAATGAAATACGTTTCGCGTGACTGTCCGCGTCTCTTTCTTTCCGATGCGCTGTCCTTCCTTGCGACCGAAACTTTAATGGTCGATAAAACCACTTAATACAGTTCAAATGATATCGTGTTTGGTGTCATTTTAATCAGAAAAATGCCAGAAATAAGATAGTGAAAGTCCCATAAACAAATAGTGAAAATTCAGATATTTGTAAAATCGATTCCTCGAGTCCATTTTCAGCCACTGATTCAGGACAACGAACAAGCGTTTACTGTATTGTCAAATGAGCCGTGAAAGAAGAGAGTGGGGCGAGTCGTGTAAATTTAACCGTGCAGATTTCAGTGAAAAATTTAGACGACGAGCGCACCACTGTAGAAATTTCACGGTGTCGAACGCGATCGACAGGCGAGTCGGATGGAAGATCCGCCTGCGTATCTCGCTTTGCGGTTTGTCCCGCAGGCATGCTCGAGGAAGTGTCTTGTTCGATTGATTTTTATCGTTGCAAAAATTTCGCGCATTGCGGCGTACCGCGGTCACCGCACCATGCCGGGCGCGTTGATCGAGCCGTTTTTCCCGCTACACATTGTATCGTCGTCGTGGGCGCAGCCCAGAATTCCGTGCCGCTTCTCTCTCTCTCTCTCTCTCTCTCTCCGCCCCGGGTTGGCTAACCGATCCTTGACGGGGAATCGCGGGTATTCGATTCCCCTTCGTTCTTGCACGATCGTTCCTCTGTTTTTTTTTTCTCTTGCTGCTACTGCTGCCGTCCGGGTTGCAGCGCCTTGTACACCGAGAGCGCACGAAAGGAAACCACGCGAAACGCTTTTATTGCGGCAATCAAACCGCGTTTCTTCGCGCGGAAACTTACGAGCAGCGAAAAGGATCGGTTAATCCGTCGCGCGATAAAACCGTAAAACGGGCTCGATCGAGAGACGCCCGAGAAAAGGTTAGTGCCTCCGGCGCGATGGGGGCCGAGTTTACTACGTTGACCAATCGACACGATCGCCACCGATAAATCGGTTTCCGCTACGCGTCTTTAAACTCTCCCGCGCGTTCGAATTTACTCTCTGTCGATCGTCTTCGCCGTCGAGAGTGCTCTCTCTAATAGCCATGCCAGTACGTACACTCATTTTCCGACATTCTGCCATGCCATCCGGACTAATGCGGTTCCAGCGGACCGTTTAATCGTTCCGCGCGGTAAGTCGGCGCGGCGCGGCGCGGCGGCTGACCAACGACCGGAAAAGACTCTCGTGGGCGGAGAAGAAACTCCAATAATGAATTTTCTTCGTATGCGATTCCGATCGAGTCATTCCGCGCTCCTTTATGTCTGCCAGTTAATCTCACTCCTGACTGACGTAGTACCGAAACCGTTTCATGGCATCTGGGCAAAATATTTATTTGAAAGATCCACTTTTCTTCCGCGCTTCTCGAAGGGTTAATGTTGGAAATGTCTTTACATGTGGGTACGTTATTTTGTAAACTTCACTTTACACCGTACAGTATTTCATCGATAAATGTCCCAAATGTCTCACACATAATTGTCCCTGAACTATCCCCGCTCCTGCGGGTATATCGGTGTGAGACCAGGAGACCACGACTAATCCAATAACAAAACTTCTTTATTTTTTATTATTTTTTAATGGAACTTCCACCATCATATTCTTGACATTTTTCTAATGAGATTGATACCAAAAATGATATAATTCCAATGATATTTACGTGTGTAATGAACGATGGGAGTTTCGTGCGCAAGGAAGGACAGCGTATGGGAAAGAAAGAGACGCGGAGAGTCGCAGTCGCCGGCACAGTTCAAAGGCCCGCGGCGTCCTCACAATGTAATCCCAATAAAAAACTTTTTTTACATTTCTCGGCGACCGAGGCCTCTCGAGTTCCCATTCCATTTCTACGTTCGGCACAAGTCAAAGAATAGTATTCCTCACACATAATTGTCCCTGGCCGGCCCGTGGTTGGGACAATTATCGATGATATACTGTATATACTTTATTACTAATATTGTAGAGATGTTAGTCTAAATAACGTCGCGGGTGTACCTATTACTGTGGTATTTTTTCCCGATGAGATTAAAATACGTAAAAATAAATATTTTGCCTTGAATAAATTTATACAATTCAATGAGAATGTATTCTCGTTAGCTAGGCAAACAAAAATGTCGATCATTCTTATGTTTTAAAAATATTCTTCATAAAAGGTAAACATAAGACGATTTTTCTACTATCTCGATCACCAAAGGACTGTTGTTCACATGACTGTACATTCTTTATATTGGTTTAAATTGCATAGGGGAACGTTTTTTTATTATTTAGATACGTACTTCGATACAAGAAAAATGTAAAAAAAGATTCTCTTGCCTTTTTAATAAAGAAATTAAGAGGAGCTCATTACTGCGGTACAAACATCACTAGGAATGTCCCTAATATGTACTTACTGCCACATAAAATACATACATACACTAATTTTAAACAATTTTTTCATCGCGTTATTTGGGAGTCTACTGTAAAATGTAATAATTATTTAAATTAATGCCGAGGTACGTAGATAGTTTGTTTCCGTGCGCTCGTATATTTCAAATTCTAATCCGCAGAAATGGGTACGCGGTAATTGGGACATGGCTCTTCCTCGTCCGCAGTAATACGTACGAAATGTTATAGATTTTATTTTTCGATATTTTCTTATGTTATATTAGGTTTTGAGGGCCACCAATTTTTTTTTACATTCAGAACAGATCATTCTTCCTTAAAATGCTTACACGTATTATTATTTCGTGATAAATTAGGAATAATATTAAAATAAAATACGATCGAAGCTTGATACCGCAGTAATCGGTACATTTACCCTATGCATAGGAAATTCTAATCGAAATCTAAAAAACCGGTCATTTGACCGGCCGTGGTAGGAATAGTGTTAACTATGTCTAAATAATGAACTATACAAGTACTGACTTTATACCCCCGCCTGGGCCCTTCCGTCCCCGAGTAAAACCGCCCCTTACGCCTTATACCTAAGACTAGGGGTGTGCGAGAACCCCAAATATCGGGAACCCGATGGTCGGGACGAGTCGGGTCGGGTCGGGTTCCCGAAAATTTCGAGATTCCCGAAAATTTACAATAAATAATTTAAATTATACTTATTACTTATTTGTGCACTATACCATATTCCTATACCATATATTCCGAAATGTATACTTTTATAATAATAAATTAAATAAGTAAAAACTAAACTCACATAATTTGCCGAAAACATCTGGAATAAAAAATCCGAAACCATGAATGTATGCATTAAAACGAATATAAATGATTACTGGGTTCTCGGAATTTTCGGGAATCCCGATAAATACGAGAATATCGAAATTTTCGGGTACCCGTCCCGATCCCGAAAAAATTTCGTGTTCCCGACCCGACCCGATATTTCGGGTTCTCGCACACCTCTACCTAAGACGCTACGGTATCGTTGTATTCCAACGGTTAACATTAACACGGTATCAACGCATTGATTTCGACGCAACGCGGAAACGGTGGTCGGGTTTCGAAAACGCACGTCATCAATCACGGCCGGCGGAGTCGTTGGAACGGTGTGCGGGATGTTTTTACCGGCGATTTCTGATTACGTTCCCCGATATCCGAGTTTCCTCGAATCGATCACCTCTCGAGCAGCTAATTTCGGCGCGCGGCGCTGCGTTCTCGCCTCGTAAATCGCGATCTAAGGTGGATTCTCGATCCCGCGGTCCCGAGGCGCGCATACTCGGGCAAGAACGAATCGACGCGTTTCGCCCGCGAAAAAAATGGAGGGATACGCGTTCGTAACGAGGTGCAGTGGCGCGACCGTAGCATGCTCCTGGCGTGGCACATACAATCGTACGAAGGATTACTTAGCGCGGTAATGACGATCGGTCGGCAGATGGCGGCCACGATAAAAACTCGCCTCACCGCGACCATACTCGCCATATAATACCTTCTCCATCCGCGTCCATCCATCCTTACGTGTCTTTCTCTCCGTCTGTCTTTCTCCCGGAACCACGCTCTTCGTCTCTCTCTCTCCTCTCGTCTTCTCTCGCTCGATCTCTCTCCCTCGCTCTCTCTCTCTCCCCTCCTGCTTCTGGCGTTTTAACGGAGGCCTCTCGACATTGCGGCTGGGTCCTTCATTTATCATGTTCCAATAACTCCGCGGGTAATAAGATTGATTTGTTCGGGCGCAACGATCCCTACTCTCTTGTCTAACGGTAACCCTCTCGGTTTCTACGAGCACAAACACAGGTGCGAACCCGCTGGACCGAGCCGAAGACGATGATAGTCTTCGTCCGAGTTCCATCGAATTCGTTGGCTTCAAAGATCTTCAGATACACTGTGAATTTTATGCATAAACCAGGCAATTTGTATTTTATTAACGGCGATCAATGGTCAATTAATCCTCCAAGTATTGGTTGTTTTAATTCGGAAATTTTCAACGATAGAACTCGGAGGGTTTTCGAGAGATAGCACGAGGCACTCAACAGTGTCGCCAGAAAGTGCCCAAACCGGCACTCGAGGGGAATACAAGGTACCCCCTCTCTGATGACCAGAGCGGCAGAGGAGTGGGGAGTTCAGGAGAGTAGACTGTAGAGCATGTGACACGTTGCGCGTGCGCGATGCGGACTGCGGACGCAACAATCACATGACATTTCGCAAGTTTTAGGTTATTGCAGCGTATCGTTCTTATTACGAATCGTTCTACAGATTATAAACATGCTTTATTATAAATAAAATGAATTGTAACATGTGGGAGTTTCAGTTGTGAAGTGGAGTATGAATATTGAAAAAAAAATGTTGAAATCTATAGTACTGAGTTACATTCCAGTAAAATCATAAATGTCATAAAAATAAATCATAATATATTTTAACACTTATAAGGATTGGACATAGCAAGTTTTCAAACTACCTTTTTCAATGCATATATTAAAAAGTACAGTCTACTCTCCTGAACTCCTCCGCCGCTCTGTGAGAGAGGGGGTACATTTTTTCACCGTGACTCCCCTAACCTGCCGACACTGGCACTCAACGCGACGCGACGGTCTCAGAAGTGTTTTGAGTGTTGATAGGACACCACTTCGAGACGATGATAGTCTTCGTCCGAGTTCCATCGAATTCGTTGGCTTCAAAGATCTTCAGATACACTGTGAATTTTATGCATATCCAGGCAATTTGTATTTTATTAATGGCGATCAATGGTCAATTAATCCTCCAAGTATTGGTTGTTTTAATTCGGAAATTTTCAACGATAGAACTCGGAGGGTTTTTCGAGAGATAACACGAGGCACTCGACGCGACGGTCTCAGAAGTGTTTTGAGTGTTCATCGGACACCACTTCGAGACCTACGTCAACGAACCCATTGACCGGGGCGATTGAAACCAAAACAGCACTTGATTTCTCTTAACAGAAATACAGATTACTTTTGCATACCTCTACTCCGACAACCTAAACAAACCATCCATAGTCACCTCTATACAGTTTACAGCGAACCAATAGAAAAAGATCCGAGCCGATGCGACGTAATACGCGACACGATACTCTCGACCAGATTCTAACTACAATGTAACTCTCGAACCGATACAACTAAATCTCGAACATCGCAACATATTAAACTGAAAAATGCTCTCGGCGCACGGTTTCGATCAATAATAAAAACTAAGCAATTTTACAATATTTAAATTCTAAAAATATCCAGAATATTAATTATATGTATAATTTCAGACGCATCTCTCTTGAGGATGATCCAATCCGGATCGAAACGTTGAGAATTTAAATATTGCAAAATTGCTTAGTTTTAATTATTGATCGAAACCGTGCGCCGAGAGCATTTTTCAGTTTATTAAACATTTACGATCGAGAAACAACAAATTAATCGCAACATATTGTCAAATCGAACGGAAAACGTTGCAAATACATTGTTATGTTTGAAGATATATTTGAAGGTGTTGATTTCCAAGAATCGTGTCTCGTATTCGAAATAGGCGTTGTTAACCCCTTGCACTATAATACCGAGTCGGACTCGTGACGAAGATTTCGAAGATAGTCTACTAAATATTCATGCTACTAATTTCCTTTAAACTTTAAATTGAAACAAAATTATATTGTTGTTGAAACCATTGGAGACTGCATAGGTATAAATTACATAGAAACTTCTTTTTTTCTAAGAAATTAGAAACGACAAATAAGTTCTAATCACTGCAACCGTAAAATGAATCGTAGTGCAAGGGGTTAATGTCATTAAAACCGAAATAATATTTTGTTGTTGTAGATATAAAGCCATTGAGAGATACATAAGCATGCAAAAAAATAATATTTCAGAATTCGTGCAGTATTGAAAAATCTCGAGCCAAGCTTTCGATAGAAAGTATAAGGGAGGGAGAATTTTCCCGATTGCGAAGAATTACAAGTTTAATGGTGAACATAAAACAACTGACTGGCAGGCCTTTACGGAATTTACGACTCCGCGAAGTTCGGTATATCGGACTTGCGAAATTCGGGACACGCTTCGCTTTTCATTAAACCAAAAACCATCCAGCTTCGCGCGAATCCAATTGGCGAGCGCCACCCGGTACATAAGAAAATTAAAATTCATAATTCGCCGTTCTCGATTTCGCGGTTTCCACGAATCCTGGAAAGTTCGGCCGGCCCCGAAAACACCGAAGTTCCTTTCTTCGGGTGTTCAGGCAGCGTGCGAAGGCGCGAAAGTTGTTTCGACAACGACGGAAAGTTTTCCAAGTCCGGGAAGCGTCCCCTCGAACGCGCGTTTCCGGTCCGGTGGCATCGGGTCGCTGAAAAATCCAAGAAGGGAACACCGGTTAAAGAAAACGCATCGACGACGGGAAGGAAGAAGGTGCGTAGTCGCAGTCAATGACTCGGTTGCGATCTGATATCTAGATACGGTGATATCGCTCGGAGGAGGTTTGAAAATCCGTGGTGGTACCGAGCAAGAGAGAGAGACACGACTGGTCGAGAGCCATATAATTTCAAAAGGCTCTTTCGATGTCCGCCGGTGATTTATGTAGGACGCGTCGCGTGTTGCGTTATACAGAAACTGCGCTAGCAGAGCGGTGTGGCTCTCCCGGCCGATTCCGCCGCGGATAATCCCATAAACTCTAGTATATTTCACGTTTACGGTCCCCGCTGGTTGCTCCCGTCCCGCCCCGTTCCGTTCCGTTTTACCGGATCGACAAATATTTATCGTACCATTGAACGTTTTCTTTCCGCGGGCCGAGTAAATCATACCCGGCATCGATTAGCATGAGAGCACCGGGGGAAAAACCGCCGCGGACACCGTTCCATTCCGCCCCTCTCCGCGTCGTTTTCAATGCGTTCTCGGATCCGCTCCCGAGATCCGGCGACGATTAGAGATCGAATCGCCTCTCGCGCCTTGCTGCGAAACCAACCGAGTCTTTCAGAGACGAGTTAATCTGCATAATGCACAGGGTGCACCAGGTTTTCCCGGCCCGAACGCCTCCCAGGCTGTTCCGGCCAGCAGAGATCGAAAAAAAAGATTTATATAAACATTCGCCGGTGCATTACAAAGTTATTACCAGTGATAACCGCTAGTGATGAGACGGATACCAAATCAATACTATCGATACCAATCCGCAAGTTATGATGCAGTATCGAATAGGTATCAATAGTAAAGTATCAAAAACATTGATACCCATTTGATACTTCTACGTAAGTATCGATACCCGTTTGATACTTAACGAAAGTATCGATAAATACCCGTTTGATACTTTACGAAAGTATCGATAGCGTTTTGATACTTCACGAATGTATCCGATTACCAGTTCGATACCCATTTAATATTTAGATAAATGTCAGATAAATATAAACTTTCCGGTGAAATGTTCGGTAAATAAGTATGAAAAATTTCAGAAGATTTGAAACGGTTATTGAAGTTTGCATAGAAATATTGAATGGGTATCGAACTGGTAATCGATACATTCGTGAAGTATCAAAACGCTATCAATACTTTCGTAAAGAATCAAACGGGTATTTATCGATACTTTCGTTAAGTATCAAACAGGTATCAAAACTTTTGTGAAGTATCGAAGCTTTTGTAAAGTATCAAACAGGTGTCGATACTTTCGTAAGGTATCAAACGGGTATCGATACATACGTAGAAGTATCAAATGGGTATCGATTCATGAAGTGTCAGTATCGAAAATTAATACCAAATACCTTACACTTCGATACGTATCGATACTTCCCATTGAGTACTTTGGTATCGAATTGATTGAATATCATCAATAGTATCGGTATCGATCCGACCACTAATAACCGCTAATAAAGTATTTACGATGTTCATAGAACGTGGCATTCTTTTTTTCTTGGATTCTACTGATCTTTTGGGAAGAAACGCTGCGGGGACACCCTGTATAGTGGACGCATCGCGAGGCCAGGTTGAGCAAGCCTAAACTCGCCTATGGTTAATCGAATACAGTCTTATCCACGCACACTCTCCGCTGTTCATTGATTATCGCGTGTTACGCCGTTACGATTCCATTTACTGGTTCTTTGGAAGCGGCTTTAAAACCGATGCCACTGATATTAGGTGAGATACTCTATCGCGTCTGGTGTCATTAATTAACTGGGGATTTTATGCGTTCGAAGAGCATGTTCGAACATGCAAGCGTGCAAGAAACGAGTGGCTTTTAGCGTTTGTTTAACAACGTTCCGGCGGTATTCTTTTTATTCGACGCAGGAGAGTGGTTCGTTTCCAATAACAAAATCTGTAACACTTGTCATTCTGGAATTTGCATAGAGATCCGCCGGGGCCTGTTAACGTCACTAATTGCGATAGCGTGGCTGACGTACTATCGGTAGCATCTACTCAAAAACATCCCTAAGAACCAGTAAATGGAAAATGAACGGAACAACATGCGATCAAGGTAGCAGCACAAAAGTGGACTCTGTTCGAACGCGGCAACCTTCTCTCCGATTTGCGCGGCACTGCACGGGGGAGTTCCTTTCCTGTCCGTGGCTTTTTTCAACACCTGTTTCCCCCCCAATGGTAATCGCGTTTACACTCTTGCATTTCGTTATCTGGATAATTACAGAAAAGTTATGTACTACAGTAATTACTTCCCACAGTGCGCGTACTTAATCATTTGATGTTTAATAGAGCCTACCTTTTACATATTTTTACTATACTAAAGGAAGCCATCGATTTTCATGGGATTCAGAGACGTCCTGTGAATAGCCTGTAACATTTATTTCCCTGAAATACTTCTTTACTTGAAATACTTATTTATTAATTAATCTCAGCTTTCTCAGAACAGCTTGGTTTACGACTGAACATGTCTAAGCGAGCAATGTACATTTATTAAATTTTTTGCGCACAAGAAAATACTTGGTTTCTTCTTTATAGTAATTAGTCTTTCTTTTTTGTAGTAAATGGTAGTGATCTAAATATTGAGCTTCGCTGGGGACAAGCTGAAGACGTCCTGTAATAGCCTATAACATTTATTTCCCTGAAATTCTTCTTTACAGCAGTACCATTTTTATTACTATTTATTAATTAATCTCAGCTTTCTCAGAACAGCTTGGTTTACGACTGAACAGTTCTAAGCAAGCAATGTACATTTATTAAATTTTTTGCGCACAATACTTCGTTTCTTCTTTATAGTAATTAGTCTTTCTTTTTTGTAGTAAATGGTAGTGATCTAAATATTGAGCTTCGCTGGGGACAAGCTGAAATTCGTGATACGATCGACGTTGAAAAAGAAAAAAAAAAACGATGATTCAACGTTTCGACTTGGTTCGTGCGTGCTGGATCGGTAGAATGCAACAATAACAAAATTCCGGAAATGCGTACACGGTTCGCGTACGCATTATTCTGTCGTGGCGCAGCGGATCTTGCCGCGAAGTCGCGTAACACGTTCTGCAATTGCGGAATCACTTGTTGTGAAAATAAAATTACATGCAATCAGGGTTGTCTGATATAATATGATTCTGAAGCGCAATGTTCGGAACTGCAGAAATTTGCAACGAGTACAAGAAACGGGGTTAAGTAAAATTTGAAAACTTCTAAACCAAAATATTTCATTACAAGTATTAATAGGTTTATTAAATATCAGTTTTGGTGAATGAGTAACCTGATGAACGTTTAACCCTTAGCACTCGAATGGCGACTCTGGGGCGCCATTGAAAATTGCTATGCCATTTTTAAACATATTATTCAGATTATTATTTTTGTTCGTATTTAATAAATTACTGGACATTTACATATTACATGAGATATTATATCAGTTTCATATGCAAATAATGAAATTGTATAGATAGAAAATAATCTGGAAAAATCTTTCGTTTTTTTTTAGTTAAAATAGCTCCGAGTGCAAAGGGTTAAAATAACATTCTGGGAGAATAAAACTGGATTCTAAATGAATCGAAAATTTGGTATGTAAGGAAATCGTGACACGTTCAATTTGAAAAGCGCGATTTCGTAGTCGGTTGTTCAGCTTCTATTCTGAGCACAGCTCGTTACATTTTCTTTCTGTTCCCGTCCGTCTCAGCTTTTTATTTCCTACGTGGAGAAAAAAAAGGAGCGCTCAAAGTCCGAGCAGTCGTTTAAAGGGCCGGATTAGTGGTTCGCGTCGCGTTAATTAATCGGCCCCGTTTTAGATCGCCTCTAATTGGAAATTTCCATTTTCCATCGAGCCTGTGCACTTGACTCTGCGATTCCCGGCGCGTTTTAGCGTCGACAGGATTGGCAAGGTGGCGCGGCGGCGGCGGCGGCGGCGGCTACGTGATCGCGATTTCATCGTTCGGCTAAATTGGCGGGACTGGAGGCGGTCTCGATATGCCGGGTGCACTTTTGTGTCTCGCAGCCTTGACGGTGTTTGCAAAAGATCGCAAACGATTCCACGTATCCAAAGATATTTACATTCCTGCAAAACACAAACACGGAAACAACCGTGCGGCACGCTGCGCCGCGCCGCGCCGGGAGTCTAATGAAATTGCACCTGCGTGCCTCCGGACGACGATTTAGTCACTCTCGCGGTCATATTGTCGACGGTGCCGGGTCTCGATCTTGGAAACGAGGAAACCAGTTGACCTCTTAATTTCCTAAAAGAGAAAGAAAATGCGCTACGTCTTTATAATTTCAGTAAGCACGAAAGAAAAAGAATCCAGTCGTATTAACCTATCCGGTAGTTGTAAAAGAAAATGCACTACGTCTTTATAATTTCAGTAAGTACACGAAAGAAAAACTCAGAAATCAGTCGTATTAACCCTTTGCGCGTTGCATTCGCAGGTTCGTACCAGATGTCAGATGCACACATTCTTTGATATTGTTATTGTGCGTCCCCGAAACAATCAACATCACCACTTTCAAATTCATTGTTACGCACCGTTGTTACGTCGACTCTGTTGTCTAGCCATATTCTTGACAAAAAAAAAAAAAATTATCTTATCTTGACTATCTTAAATTCGAACTGTACGCCACGATGGATTTGAAAAGACTACAACGAAGCCCTTAGTTTCAAAAGGCATGGCCTATTCCGGATATTATAGTAAGATCATATTAGAATAAGATTGAGACATTGTCGAGTGACACTCGACATAGAACGCGCCAGAACGAAAAGCGATGTCGAGCCATACTCTCGACATAGGACGTGCCAGAACGAAATGCGATGTCGAGCCACACTCGACATAGGACCGCAAAGGGTTAACCTATCCGGTAGTTGTAAAAGAAAAAGAAAATGCACTAAGTCTTTATAATTTCAGTAAGTACGAAAGAAAAACTCAGAATCCAGTCGTATTAACCTATCCGGTAGTTGTAAAAGAAAAAGAAAATGCACTACGTCTTTATAATTTCAGTAAGTACGAAAGAAAAACTCAGAAATCAGTCGTATTAACCTATCCGGTAGTTGTAAAAGAAAAAGAAAATGCACTACGTCTTTATAATTTCAGTAAGTACGAAAGAAAAACTCAGAAATCAGTCGTATTAACCTATCCGGTAGTTGTAAAAGAAAAAGAAAATGCACTACGTCTTTATAATTTCAGTAAGTACGAAAGAAACACTCAGAAATCAGTTCTATTGACCTATCCGGTAGTTCTAGTACAATTTTCGACGATACAGCGAATTACAGTAAACGCTCCTTCGTTGTCCAGAATCAGGGGCACGCTCGTTGTCCAGTGCCTACCCACTCCACTGCCTGTCAACGCCGAGTCGCTCCCCAGGGCGGCGACGATTGATGTCGGCTCGGGTATATCGGTGTGAACACCACAACATTGACTCGAGGAATCGATTTTACAAATCTCTTAATTTTCATTATTTGTTTATGGGACTTTCACTACCGTATTTCTGGCATTTTTCTGATTAAAATGACACCAAACACGATATAATTTGAACTGTATTAAATGGTTTTATCGACCATTAAAGTCTCGAAGGCAACGAACAACAGCGCATTGGAAAGAAAGAGACGCGAACAGTCGACGTCGCCGGCACAGTTCAAAGGCCCGCGTGTTCTCACAATGATGTGACAATGATAGAATGGTTAATTTTTCATTATTTTTTTATGGGACTTTCACTAACTTATTTCTGGCATTTTTCTGATTAAAATGATACCAAACACGATATAATTTCAACTTTATTTAGTGGTTTCATAAATTATAAATTATGCTTTACATGTAGAGTAAATATGGGCCAAATTATATCGTGTTTGGTCTTGTTCTAATCAGAAAAATGCCAGAAACAAGCCAGTATATGTCCCATAAAAAAATAATGAAAAATAAAGCATTTTTAATTGGCATTACGTACAGTGAGAAATACGCGGACCTTTAAACTGTGCCAGCGACGGCGGCACGCTTCGGTCATGCGATCCGTATTTCATTCTTTCCTTTTCTGTGTTCGGCTTTCTATTGAAGTCTCGCTCGGCGCGGTCGGCGCGATATCTAGACGCAGTCATAAATCAAAAAGCATGTCGGGGCACGCTCGTTGTCCGCTCAAACCCCCGGCCTTTTGACAACGATCGAGCGTTTACTGTATTGTGTATGATATCTGCACTGAGAACGTCAAATAATGGCCGGAAAAATCAAGCAAAACCCATGGAGCGTGTTAACAAACATTGCCGACATGGTTTATTTCCTTGTTTACAACTGATTCTCCTGAAACAGGAGTTCGCAGCACAAATCATTTGAATTTAGTGTATCGCGATGAAGGTCCTAGCTGTCCGCGATAATGAAGATTTCAAGCAGTTTGTTACACGTTCCCGGGGACCGTGGGCGATCTATCACTGGATCGCGACATTCCTAAGACCCTGTCACGCTCAAAGGCATTCCTGCAGGACCCGAAAACCAATACAGTCGAAAATTAATAGTGAATTTACACAGAGAGGAGGGAGCCAACCCTCGGTTACTCGTCCGAGAGACAGATCTGCCGCGCGGCACGCGACGTTCATTAAGGCTGGCAAGGTCGACCGACGAGATGGGCCTTTTTCACTGGAATAGTATAGCGATCCCAGTGTGTAGTATGTTGTGCCCCCGTCGCGTCGCGTCGTGGTTCCGACGGGGGTGGTTACTTTACGCGCCGGCTAATTTGCACCGGCCACTCATCATCGTCGACCCTGCTTATTACCCGGCTCCTTCTCCCATTCTCGTTCCGACATCGCTTTTCCCTATTCCAACGAGTCAAGACGTTTTCGTCTCCCCGGCGGGTCGTTTCTTCTTTTTCAATACTCGGTTCGCGTGTTGGTCGCGTGGAGGAAGGGTACAAAGTATGCTCGCCACCCTCTTCATCATAGCGCGAACAAGTTTATATCCGACAGCGATTACCCCGGGGCAGATGTTACTAAATCGTCGACGGGGATATAGGCGGTCGTCCGTGGACCTAATCGCGACGAGTTCCGTCGACGGAAAGTTTCACCGTCGGCGCAGCGTCGGCGGCGGCAACGCCGCGACACTAAATAACGCGTAATGGGCTTGTACGCGCGGCCGATGGATATTAAATGAGCGGAATTAGGCGAGTCGCCGGTCCGCACCGCGCTTAATTGAGTTTCGATGGGACGCGGGGATATATTCGGGCCGTGCCCGGCTGATTTACTGGCCAGGTCGTTTGTCTTCGGCCGTGCGTCGATAATAATGGGTGTGTTTATGTAAACTTCCATTCGCACAAGCAATTAGACCGCATTTTCATATTTGCCAGCGAATGCTAATGCGCATGGGTGCGTTACTTACCGATTAAACGACACTTCACGCGTGACGGTGGAAAAAACACTCCGTCATGCCGTGAGCCGAGAAAAATGAGACGGTGCCTGGGTCTAACGAGTGAGCGGTGCGAAACGCCGTTTTATCCCGGAGACTCGTTCGAGCCTGGGCAAACCACGGGTCTTGGAAAATTAGGGACTAATAGAAAATCCGTGGATACGTCCACATAACTTAGCCGACCGAGCCTCGAACCAGCAGGTGGTTATCGATGACGGCCGGATATCGTAACTTTTCTCTACCGCGTTCGAATTATCGCGATCTGATTATGAAGAATTTTCCGATTTTTCTGTGTCCCGATCTGTTCGGTTTATAGTTCGTTCATTTATTAATAGACTGCGGATTTGATGCATTTATGACAAAAATAAGTAGGTGTAAATGAAAACAATAAAATGATTTTAAAAGTTTAACAATGTGGATATACTATTTTCACCATATCAAAATTATTAATGAGCAAAATCAATTTTTACTTAGCTCCTATAGATTGCAATTGATGTACACAAATTTCATTTTGCATAAAGATCCGCAGTCTATTTATTAATAACTCACATTACGATAGCCTTATTTCTAAACTGAAATGGATCGATGAAATACAAAACGTTAATATTATTTTTCACATACCAAAAATTGATTAACCCCTTGCCCTACAATAACGTGTCAGACCCGTGATGAAGATTCTGAACAGAGTCTAATAAATATGTATACTATTCATTTCCTTTAAATCGAGATGAAATTCTATTTTGGTTTTGTTACTGTACAGTTATTGGAGACCATATATAGGCAAACAATAGGTATAAATGTTCTCTTTTTTAGGAAATTGCGAACTACAAAAATGATCTAATCACTGAAACCGTAAAATAAATCGTAGGGCAAGGGGTTAAAAGAGAAACTGCATTACAGACAAAGAAAATGTCGATATAGGAAAATAACGCGTATCAGCGGGACGAAAACCGTCGCGTCGCGTCGGATCGAAGTGTATCCCGAAACCATCGAAATTCCTGCGGCAGCAGTCATCAATCTCCCCTCAGCGTCTGCTCATTCGTCTCCCGGAGGCGTTCAGCAACGGCGTCGCGAGAATCCTATAAATCTGCGTCCTAATCGCGGCGCGTATCCCAGCTGGTCGTAATTCATCCTCGCGGCGAGTAGCTTATGTGGTCTCGTCGGGACGCGGCGCGTCGCGACGCTCGCGATCCCTCGTCGTCGCGGTTCGTTTCGCGGATCATAGCGGGTCGATTATTTTCGCCTAGGTGGCTCGGCTCGTTAAGTGCGGGGGCAGACATCAAAGAAAGGGACCACATCAGCCGCGGCTAAAGTGTGGCGGCCGGTCGCTGGCCGCACGGGGCCAACCACCGATACACACAGAGGAACCGACACGACTGCTTTACGCGATGGCGTGCAAACTGCTCCACCGGCTACGAGGGAAACAGGGAAACGGTGAAGAGAGAGAGAGAGAGAGAGAGAGTCGGCCAGGCCGAGGGTGATTTGCATACGGGAGATCGGAGCCCCGCATATGAGGGGAATGTTTACGATATCCGCATAATGAGGGCGTGGGTGTTTCTATTAAGGCGCGCGGCCCGGCCGAGCCCTATCCGAGAGTCGGATCTCCCTGTTCCTTTAACCACCTTCGAATCGCTGCCTGCTTTTCCCTTATCCTCATCCACTCTTTTGTTCCCTAACCCCCTTTCTAACTTCCCCTTCCTGCCTCCCTTTCACTGTTTACTTCAATTTTTACCTTTCAGAAGTCCTTTTTCTTTTTAAATTAATTTAAATTAAATCTTTTTAAATTAAGTGTGTGGAAAAATACATTTATGTACACCTCAGAAGGAGGTAGTGTGGTACTCGAGTTCCAGATGGTCGGGAACCCCCATAGCCACTATAAAACTATTTTAATTCGAAAATTAAACATTTCTTCCGACCTAGAATAATTCCATTCTATGTATATGATTTTTTGTTGATTTTGTGGATATGAAAAATTGATATAATACCTCGTACAATACTTAAATGTTTAGTAATTGATTAGTTCCTTTAACCACCTTCGAATCGCTGCCTGCTTTTCCCTTATCCTCATCCACTCTTTTGTTCCCTAACCCCCTTTCTAACTTCCCCTTCCTGTCTCCCTTTCACTGTTTACTTCAATTTTTACCTTTCAGAAGTCCTTTTTCTTTTTAAATTAAAGACGTGTGTGGAAAAATACATTTATGTACACCTCAGAAGGAGGTAGTGTGGGACTCGAGTTCCAAATGGTCGGGAACCCCCATAGCCCCTATAAAACCCCACGGCTAGGACTTAACCCTTTGCACTCGGAGCTATTTTAATTCGAAAATTAAACATTTCTTCCGACCTAGAATAATTCCATTCTATATGATTTTTTGTTGATTTTGTGGATATGAAAAATTGATATAATACCTCGTACAATACTTAAATGTTTAGTAATTGATTAGTTCCTTTAACCACCTTCGAATCGTTGCCTGCTTTTCCCTTATCCTCATCCACTCTTTTGTTCCCTAACCCCCTTTCTAACTTCCCCTTCCTGCCTCCCTTTCACTGTTTACTTCAATTTTTACCTTTGAGAAGTCCTTTTTCTTTTTAAATTAAAGACGTGTAATACATTTATGTACACCTCAGAAGGAGGTAGTGTGGGACTCGAGTTCCAGATGGTCGGGAACCCCCATTTATATGCGAGTATAGAGCCCCTATTTTAATTCGAAAATGAAACATTTCTTCCGACCTAGAATAATTCCTATATGATTTTTTGTTGATTTTGTGGATATGAAAAATTGATATAATACCTCGTACAATACTTAAATGTTTAGTAATTGATTAGATAGCACCATATTTAATAATTGTTAGATAGCGCGACACTAGATCGCGCTTTCGACGGCGTTACCAAAAATGTGTAATGAGCCGATCTAGAGAAATGAGCTCGACCGCGGATTCGCGACGCGATTACAGTCGCCTGTATGATCTTGAACGAATGCGGTGCGTGCTATGTATACGACAATAGGAGTGAATGTAACGACGAACACAGTCAAGTGAAATATATATATCCAGTTTAATACAAAAGTAAAATAGATTCTTGTTCCATACATAACAATAATGTAAACAATATTGTGAATAATGGTAGACCAAGTTTTAGTGGCGACTCAGGGTCGCCACTCGAGTGCTAAGGGTTAATAAAGCCCTCTTCTCGCTCCACTTACAGCCCGCTCAAGGACAGGGACCCACTGTTCGTATTTCTCCTGTCCTTATAGCATTATCGGGCGCTAACTTCTCTTTAGTTCTTGGCTAAACACTTTGGGGATGTCCTTGGGACTTCTAAAGAACTAGCATGCGCCATACCGATAAGTTATTAGTAGACTGCGGATTTTATGCATTTATGACAAAAATGGACACGTACAATTTAAAGCAGTGGACATATTAAAAAGATTTAAGGACATCGGTGTATCGGTTTCACTTTAATAACATCACTAAAAGAATAAGGAATTTTTTATTTGGTTCCTGTGGCCTGCAATCGTTGTAGACAATTTTTATTTTGCATAAAGATCCGCAGTCTAGTTATTAGACTGATGCCTCTCCGGAGTGAACTTAAATCAGTCATTTATCGGTAACGGCGGAGGAAATTACGTGGCGGCCCAGGTGGACGGAAAGAGAGACAGACCGAGCTAGTAATAAATGACGTTGTCTAACGGCATGGTAGCCGAATGATTAACCGCGACGCGCGTTACGTTTCGCGCGTCGTTATTAACGATTTTCATGCGTCGGGTAACCATCCGGCGTGACCCCGGACTTATCCCGTGGCCAGGGAAAATACGGTTACACGGAACATCCGGAACGAAACACGTTGTTACAAACGTACGTATCGCGACGTCGCGTCGCGTCGCGTCGCGTCGGGTCGTTTCGGTGGAGATCGTCGCGTGCATTGCTGCCGAACGACAATAAGAGAGTCGAGGAATCGCCCACGCTCGAACTGTCCGCCGCCAGCCTCGAATTAACCCGCAATTACGCGATAACGTTCCTCCGAGAACGCTGCCTGCCAGATTCTTCCGATCCTCTCGTGCATTCCAATACGCGTACAGTTAACCCTCGATAAAACGCGGAAAGTTCGCTGCATATTATGGAAATTTCAGTTAATTCTCCTTTATTATTCCTGTCAGAGCCTTGTTCGAACTTTTAACCCTTTGCACTGTGAGCTATTTTAAAACGAAAGATTTTTCCATTCTAGAATACTTTCCATTTTATACAATTTTTGTAAAAAAATTTTTTGCATATTAAACTGATATAATATCTCATGTAAAATATAAATATCTAGTAGTTTATTAAATACGAACAAAAAGAATAATGTGAACAATATTTTTAAGAATGGCATAGCAATTTTCAGTGGTGCCTCATAGTCGCCGTCCGAGTGCTAAGGGTTAATCTCTGGCGACGAGAATTGGAAGCATCTTCGTAATTTCAATGATGATCAAATGAAAAATGTCGAACCATTAATGTTGAAGGATACGATAGTAGTGGAGTTCCTTTCTAAAAGACAGCCTAGTGAAATGAGTCCCTTTCAAACAACTTAAACATTATTAAAAACAGCAATAGAAACTAACTTCAGGGCGAGGCACTGGCCATTTGGCCAAAAAGCGGGAAAAAATCCGTGAAAACCAAACTACTCAACAAATCTGATTGAAAATTTGTGGAAAGCACAGGTACAACGCTTATTCGACAAAATTTGTCAAACAGTTGGTAAACATTAACTAAAATGGGCTAACTGGAAACCTCTGCATTACGCTCATTATTTATTTCAGGAGGCATACAACAAATTCTTTAATAGATTTTGTTCTGGCTCTGATCGTTTTAGTAATGCGTAATATTGAGCTAACAGTGTTTAAAAAATCTCGGCCAGTCTTCGCTGCAATTGCAGCAATAACTCTCCTTGTCATAGAGGTTCGAACTAGCCCAGTCTAGGGAAAAATATGATAGCATCACTATGATCGGTTCAATTTGCGTAAAAATTGATACTCCAGGCTTTTAATGTTGTTAAGGTTATCGATCGTAATTTGTCAAAATCAGAGAAAAAGGTTGATGCTCTCGGCGCAACGGTTCGATCAATTTAAACATAATAAAGCAATTTTGCTAGTTAATTTAAACTTTCAACGTTTCGACCCTTATGTGGGTGATTTTCAAGAAAGAAGAAAAATTGCGTCTGAAAATATTTAATTGTATTGTAACGACAACAGAATTGAATATATGATCAAAACACAAAAAATTGGTTTACTCGCTTGCTTTAAGAAATTTTAAAGATTAGATTTTAAACATACAAGACACATGTTGTGTGAAGAATCATGTGAGAATCGAAACCAATAGGAGTCAATAGATCGAAAACCGAACTAATCGATATTTGGCGGCAAATTCAAAAAACCGTAAGACATTTCACTATATAGCACTTGACAATTATATACACCGAAAAGTGTAAATGTGAGATTGAATCAACATTAATGGAGACCGATAAGATGAAGCCGTTCATTCAGTTGACAAAAATATTAGGAAATAAGATGTTGATAGGAAAGAGAATTCATCGTAAAACACTACCGGTTCAGTAGCGTTGTGTAATATTCTTGAATCGTAGGTTTTTCATACCTAAGATTTACTCCAGGCTTTTGTACAGAATCAAATGAATTCGTATTAGAAACCGCGCCTAAATTTGATTTTAGCTCTCCCACGGCTTCGTCGTACTTATTCCTCTGCTCCGCAGAGATCTGGGTTAGATCGTTGCGAAGTTTCCTGGAGCGAAATGAGCCATTGAAGGCAAAACGTTCAGCGAAGATCAGCCTACATGAATCTCACTTCCGAGTCGATTCTCCCGAGCTATCGAAGACTTCGTTGAATACTGGAATCTCGTCTCGATCATCATACGTCGAAGTAGGTTATTCACTTCGTCGCGGTTCGGACGAGTTACTCGAAGTACTCGCTTCTCGTTCGGTAGCGGCTGATCGTTTCCGACGTCGCCGCGGGCTGATTTTCTCGTTCGATTCTCCTCCTCCGAAGAGAGTGAGAGAGAGAGAGAGAGGGAGAGAGAGACGATCTCCCGGCAGCTTTCTCCGTATTTTTCTCGAATTTCCCGGTGCGATCCTCGTCCTTCCTGCACAACACGTCCTCCGCAGCAAGTCCGTTACAAGCCTCCGTATTCTCCCGTATCCGCAGTCCTGCTGCACTGCGGTGCCATGATTCTTCCGATGCGGCTCGAAGACAGCTTTCTGCGGCGCGCCGCATTTACTGGCGAACCGCTTCGAAACCTGCGACCCCCGCGAAAAAATCTTTACTTCCACGAGGAATTCAACGGGGCTCTCAACATTGCTGTTCGACGACGACGACGACGACGACTACGGGCTCCGATTATCCCGAGTCGACGGGGTTGCTATTGCGTATTGGTCTTATGCAACAGGCTATTCTATTATACATTCGCTGTAAATTCTATACAGAAAATGGCTGGATTACGAATATAAAATCCGTAGTTTCTGACTTTCTTCGTGCGAGGATCTTGTGTCCACGGCCGGTACTACATTTATTATAGTTGCAAATGCATATTCGGCTCGCTCGGAAAATTATCGTAATCGCATCCCGATTCCACGGTTCGCGGAACGAAGAAACTGCGGATTTTTATGCGATAGAAAAATTCTCTGAGTCGATTGGATGAAATAGGAGCCAGCCAGAAATTTGTACGATCCACAGTCCGCTAATAAAGATTAGATTGGATCTACGAAACAGTTGACTCGGTCAGTTATTACACTTCTAATTTGATCTATTTATTTATTGCTTTAAACCAGGTATGGTTTATGTAGCATATACAATACAATACATCTGTGATGGGCAGTCAAGAAGCTTCCCCCACCAACTACTCTTTTGTGCAGCGCGCACCTTCGCTGCGCATCGGTGCCTCGTGACTTCCAGTGTTTCCCCCCTCATACGTCACTCCATAGCCGACGAGGTTGGTGGGGGAAGCAGGCAACGCAGGGGCCCCTACCGTGCCCATCACTGCAATACATGAACATATTAACGTAGTACAGTATTTCATCGATAAATGTCCCAAATGTGTCTCACATAATTGTCCCTGAACTATCCCCACTCCTGCGGGGTATACCCCTTGAAGGGCCATAACACTCGAGAGGCCTCGGCCGCCGAGAAGTGTAACATGATACGGGTCGGGTATATCGGTGTGAGACCAGGAGACCACTACTAATCCAATAACAAAACCTCTTTATTTTTTATTATTTTTTTATGGAACTTCCACTATCATATTCTTGACATTTTTCTAATGAGATTGATACCAAAAATGATATAATTCCGATGATATTTACGTGTGTAATGGACGATGGGAGTTTCGTGCGCAAGGAAGGACAGCGTATGGGAAAGAAAGAGACGCGGAGAGTCGCAGTCGCCGGCACAATTCAAAGGCCCGCGGCGTCCTCACAATGTAATCCCAATAAAAAACTTTTTTTACATTTCTCGGCGACCGAGGCCTCTCGAGTTCCCATTCCATTTCTACGTTCGGCACAAGTCAAAGAATAGTATCCCTCACACATAATTGTCCCTGGTCGGACCCGTGATTGGGACAATTATCGATGAAATACTGTATATAATATCTTAATGCGCCACTTAACTTAGACTAGATTGTAGCTTCTGCTTGTTTAACATTAATTTGATGAAATTAAATTTTTAATGCACATCGCCTAATAAAATCAAAGATGATTAGCAGGCCTTTAATATCTGGGCCGCATAAGAAGAACCTTATACGTGTCGGGAGCCAGTACTTGTGACGTAAAAGAGTTTTGCTACGAGTTTATCGCGTTCATCTTCATATTTTGGACATTGCCAAATGACGTGATCTAGGTCCTGGAATTCACCACCACACTCACAAGTACTTTCTATAATAAAGTTCACTCTGACTAACGAAGCATTTTTGTTTTATTGCTATTAAAAAACAACAAAAATATAGAGAAGCTTGAAATATCAGTTCCGATAAGAACACTTAGCTTCATAGCTAATTGGATGCATTGCAGAAATGTAAATATTGTAAATTGCAACTTCAGGAGAAAAATTTATAAGGGCGTTCCACAAGGGGGAGTATTGAGTCCATGGTTATACAATATATATGTTTAACAAATTTTTAAAGGCATATCAAAGGATATACAAATATCCCAATACGCAGACGACATTGCTCTATATGTCAGAGATAGCTCATTAGATAAAGCTAGAGTTCAAATAGAACAAGCGATAGAAATAGTCAATTATAATTTAAAGCAAATCGGATTAGAGTTATCTCCAAAGAAGACTGAAATAGTAATTTTTAATAATAGGAATCTGAGACCTAACACTATACCCATAAGAGTAGAACAAGATATTAAGTATAATACAGAACAAGTAAAATTCTTAGGCATGATCTTAGATAATAAGTTAACATTCAATAGTCACATAGATAATATGAGGAAACAATGTATTAAAGCACTGAACATTATAAAGTTTCTTAGAGGAGTATGGTGGGGAGCAGACCCAGAAACGCTGCTAATAATCTATAAAACGTACATAAGGTCCAGGATGGATTATGCCTCTTTCATTTACTACCCTGAAGGAGAGCACAAAAAAAAACATAACGAAGCATTTAAATTATAATGATTAGAGCGGCATCTATTAACAAAAGTTACAAAGTTCCTAGGAAGTCCGCGCTCGCAGAACCATGGTTTACCATCATCTTTGTGGAAAAGTCGAACGTACCCTTAAATATGCCTTGTTCTTTGATTAAATCGTTAGTTGAATTCCTTGTTTGGATTTTAAAGTCGCTGAGGAAGTCGGTAAACGGTGTTTCGATATCCGTCATGGGCATTTAATTTGTCGCCTCCTTCGCTAATTTGATCTATGTACTTTGAAGTTTCGTTGTATTTCTCTTTGGACTCGACAAGATGTTCCTGAAATCACTCTCTAAAAGCTCCAGTGCTAGCAATCGTATTCTACAAATCATCCGGATCGACATTCACGAACATAATCTTACCGTGTTATCAGCTAGGCGAATGTTGGTTTGTACTATTTCTAATTAAAATGGCTTCCTCGTTGGTAGCTGTGGTATAGTCGAAGAAGCATTTATCCTGGTAGATTGCTCAGTTTCCCTTCAAGGTTCGTTGCTCTTCATGGACAGGATTTTTCTGAAATGCCTAACTTCTGAAAACGACTATCGGCGAAGTTTCGCGCGTTCCGGTTATTATAGCGATCAGCCGGCGGCGAGGATTTTACGAGAGCGCGATCGCATTATCAAACGTTCGCGCACGATGTAAATGGTTGCAAACGACGCTGCTTGTTACGCGGTCAATGTTATTAGTTCGCGGAACGCTCCGGCTCGGTGACGCAAAAGAATCAGGAGCAAATGTTAAACGAACGTGCTATTTATTTGTAACTCGAGCGCGTCACTGGCCCCGTCCAGTTAAGGAAAACGACGGGTTCCGCGTCGCGTCCCGTCGCGTCCCGTCGCGCTCATTTTCCTAACCTGTTAAAAAATTTCAGTCAAATTACCACCTCGATTCGCTGCGTCTAACAACGTCGAATTATGGGACCTGTTTCTTGGTCCCTAATAATGAATTCATACCGCGGACAACCTTTTTTTTTTATTCCGAGCGTTTCGCGATTCGCAGTGCTCCGACTGTTATCTAAATTGTACTTTAGCAATCATTGGTTACTAAATTTCGGTATACCGGACCAAGAAAATGAGAACTCTCGATCGACGAGGGTAAATAATATGCTTGGAAGGTATACAACGAGTCTCGCGTATCAAAAGCGGAACGCAAAGAATTCGTGCAACTACCGATTATGCGATTTTGATTGTATCGTTTTGAGACGACCGTAAACGCCCATTATTAGATCTAGACGATTATTTTCTTTCGACAGTTCTTTCGACAAATGACACCTTTCTAGAAACGATTTTTGACGCGACGTTCAACGTGCTAAGAAAACTGCGAAATTATAAACGTGGCATTATAAACAGTGTCCCGGAAAAAATCGTATAACAATAAACCGCAATTCACCATTCATTTCTTAACACTAAACCTACCACGGTCAAATGACCGGTTTTCTGTTTCGCAGTTATTGAAATTATAAAAACGCTTTCATAGGAAATGACTGAATTCACTTCTTCATTTAAGCAGATATTATAATGATAACCGTACAAAGTTTAAGTAAATTCATTCTTCTCAACAGCTTGAGTTTTTTTGTGACGTTAGAAGGATTAGTTTACTAGCTAATGTGTAAATAATTTTTTGTTTAATTGTTATTGGTCGCAATTTCGAAGGAAAAAGTAAAGGTCACGATTTTTAAATTTTTTATCTGTGCCTGTAGTAAAAATTTCAAACTTGTATTTTGTAAATCTAATTGTACAAAGTTTCATTGAAATCGGTTGACGCATAAAAAAGCTATGGGCATTGTAACATGTAAAAATCTTTGAATTTAGTGTCTGCGAATTAATTAACACCTTAGAATTTTTGCTATTTTCAATCATTTATATTTCATAACACCCTTCATCGATTTCGATGAAACTTTGTACATGTTTATAACTTACTTATACCTACCAAAGGCACCTTATAAATTTTCACTATAGGCACAGTTAAAAAAATTTAAAAATCGTGACATTTACTTTTTTCTTTGCAATTGCGACCAATAACAATTTAAAAAACAAAATTATTTACACATTAGCTAGTAAACTGATCCTTCTACCGTCACAAACAAACTCAAGCTGTTGAATTTTGAAAAATTTATTCGTTTTTAAAAGGTGTACGAATACTTATTACACCCACTGTATACATATATGTATGTATAACGGATGGGAAAATATTTTCTTTCTTTTTTTGTTATTTAAGCATTTCAGATCTCGACTGAGATCTATTTCTGCTTGCACTAAGTAAGATAAATTACAGTATACACATATTCATACATACACAACCTACATTAAATCAAATTAGATACGTAGCTGACAGTTTTTTAAGAAATTAAAAATGAGAAAACAAGCTTTAATGTTAGGTCGGCCGACTAATATTTCCAAAATTAAGGGTAATTGACGCTTGATTTTACGCAGCTGATGAATTAACCCTTAACACTCGGATGGCGACTCTGAGGCGCCACTGAAAATTGCTATGCCATTTTTACACATATTGTTCACATTATCATTTTTGTTCGTATTTAATAAATTACTAGACGATTACATATTAAATGAGATATTAAATCAGTTTCATATGCAAAAAATGAAAAAAAAACTGTATAGAAAGAAAATATTCTGGAATGGAAAAATCTTTCGTTTTTTATTTAAAATAGCTCCGACCGCTTAACTTATATCGCTGCGAATCGAAGAGACAACAATGCCATGGTAAAATGTATTACCATTTTCTGACGACGAGTATACTCGTCCAGCGGTGCTAAGAGGTTAGCCAATCCCCGGTATTATGCTACGTGCAAACAGGGGATGCAATCGCGATAGCAGCGAGATAGCGTGCCCGCATCGATCGTTTCTTCGGAGATCGCTATCGATCCAGCTGTACCGAATGCCAGTCAGGAATACCGAATACTGAGGATGTCGGTTCGCGCTTGGAATGACGGAGCCGGCGCGGCGCGGCGCGGCGCGGCGCGGCGAAGTCCACCCGCATTAATCACTCTTGTGTAGCACACAGGTGATTCCTGGTAGGAAAGGGCCTGGCGGATCGGAGTCGCGTGTTCTGACTCTCTCAGCTGGCGTTTCTCGCCGGCTCCTTTTTAGATTCCGTCGAGTGGCGGATCGCTAATGATTCTCCGTTCCCCGTGCCGGGGCCAGACTGCGTCAGAAACGAGCTGACGGAGGGTGGATGGCGCGGCGCGGCGGCTCGGGCCCGTAAAAAAGCCCGACACCAACGCGACGGGGTAAATCGCAAGAGTTTAATTACCAGAGGGCGGCTCGCGTCACGGAGGATGTCAACCGTGGCCGACCGACTAACGACTCTCGGCTATCCGACGAGATGGTAGGGAGAGAAAGAGAGAAAAAGAGGATCGGTAGAGTGGGAGAGATTCACCAACCGATAACGATCGTTTCAGGAGCGCGTTTTCAATGGCGCCGCGGCAGCTCCGGGCTGACGCGCGCGGCTCCTTCCTATACCATCCTTCGTTCTCTAATGGCAGGGAGCGCCGCGGCCGGTTAAATAATTACGTCGCGGTTCAGCGTCCCGGCATTTAAATAAGAACGTCGTATCGAGGCTCGTCTATCTTGCATGGCGGCGAACGAAATGACGCGTTAAATATTAACGCGCGCGCGCGAAACTGCCGCGCCGCGACGCGCACGCGCACGCGAGCGCCTCGAAGCCGAGCACTCTGTGATGCCGAGGAATGAGAAACGGAAACGGGGGTAAGTTAACGACACCTGGTAGCAAATGAGTCGATTTAGAAGTGGCGAACGATCGAGACACCGACTGGAAATCGCTTTTCGATTGACACTATGCTCTCGAGTTATTGCGCTTTCGTAACGCCGAAACCAACTATTCAAACAGCTTCGCTATTTTTTAATCGCTCGAGATCTGGATCTAGATCCGTGCTACTTGAAACAACAGACCTTTTTCACAAAATGTTGTAACGTCGCACAGTGTGTCGTACAATGGTAAAAAGTCCGAAAATCAAAGTGCAAGATCTGCAACTTTATGTATAAAAATGATAATAATTAATTTCTTCATGTTTCGTAAGTAACTCAAAACGTTAAAATACTTAATTATTATCACTTTTATTGTGTTCCATATATGAAAATACGATATACCTGCAAACTAATGTGTTATTAAATCATTTCTACGAAAAAATGATTGCATTAGTTGTTTGTCGAAAAAAAAAATTTTTCCAAATCGTGATGTCGTAGACAAATTTTGAAACCAGATTTAAAATCAGCGTGAAAAAATCTACGGAAAATGATGTTTAGCATGTATTAAAATAATTTTTTCCGCGCTTGGTGATTGAAAAACCACAATTTTCTTGAAATTGTACAAGTTTAACGAATTTTATCAAGGTTAAAAAACGTTTTTACCATAATCTCCCTATTTTCCCATATTCTACAAAGTTTCAGCTTCAATTTAAAAATGTCATTTCTATCGAAAGTTCTTTGATTTTGTCGCCGATTTCGTCCGAATTGCCCACTGTGCGGCGCCTATACAATAGCAAGATAAACTTTTTTTTAAAAGTTAGAACTCATAGATTTTGTTTAGCAATGATAAATGAGTTTTCTATTATTATTACAAACTATTCAATTAAATACATGATAGTTAACCTTCCACCAACAATACCTTGTTAAGTCATCGTGGGATTTTAATTTTTATATTGCAGATAGATTTAAACATTTGATCTATTAATTTGTCGCAAGTACATTCTTGGTTACGAGAAAGGAACTTGATTTCGTGTTAACCCCTTGCACAACCACTTATTTTACGGTTGCAGTGATTAGAACTAATTTCTTCGAAAAAAGGAAGTTTGTATGTAATTTATACGTATGCAGTTTCCAATGGTTTCAACAACGAAAAAGTATAATTTTGTTTCAATTTAAAATTTGAAGGAAATTAATAGCATGAATATTTAATAGACTCTCTTCGAAATCTTTGTCACGAGTCCAACTCGGTATTATAGTGCAAGGGGTTAAGGGAAGAGAATAACATTCACATTTAGTGGACTTCGTTTGAAGGGGTTAAGACAATAAGAGGATTAGGGCCATTCGCGTTGCGTTTACTGGTTATTTAATTCCTCGTATTCCTGGAGCTTCTGAATAATCGTTTGCACCATCGGCAGATACAGCAGCGGGTAGTGTTTCTGATTTCTCAACATTTTCCATTTCTCGAGAAAGAGAAATACAAGTTTGATTTCTTGATAATTCTCGAGAAATCTCGAAAACAATCTTTTTTGAAAAATTCAATGTTTATTTAAAGAAACATACATGAATTTCAATCAAATCTTTATTATTTATTAACTATCCTAATTTTGCACATACAATGTATTGTTATGTACATATATTAATTTTATACATTTAGCAGTTAAGAAATGAAATACGATATTCAAACAATTGAAATATATAACTTTGATACAACTTTATAAAAAAACCTTTCCAAACAACATTTTCAACTTGTAAGATAAAAAGTTAAAAATACATATTAATGTATACAAACACTGTGAACAATTAAAATAAAAAAATTTTAATGTTTTATTTTTAAAAATTATATCTGTGATTAAAATAGTTTTTCAAAAAAAAAACTGCCAGTCGAGATCTTTTCTTTGTAACAAACATCATTGGTAATTGAAAAATTGAGCTCATTTTGCGCGGAGGTCGGTTTAATGGTAGGATAACGCCCTGTTAATGGCATCCTAAGTTTCGAGTGCAAGTATAATTCAGACAGCGCGAGCTTTATTTGAATTCTCGAGAAGTAACGATAATTTCTCGAGAAGTGAAAAATTGAAATATTTAGCTTTTCTCGAGATATTTTCGAGAAACGATTCTCGAGAAGAAACACTAGAGCAGCGGGTAATCCAATATCGGTCCCATCGAGGAGTATAGGCTGTCGAATCTAGGTGCACTTAACGCGTCCTAAGCTGAAAAGAGAGAGGAAACCGCGGGGGCGCGGGCGCGAAACCGAGTACGACGAGAAGTTGTCGCGTCATTAAAACCGCCCAGAAGAGAATTGACGTCTTATTAAGCGACGGATAACGTCGACTAGTCCAGCCGTTCGGGAGAGTATATCAACAAGTAGAGACGAAGGGCATCGGCCGTTATCATCGTCGGTCGTGTCCCGATGCTGGGAATGATTCAGCGGATTCCCGGCGTCCTTTCATACCCGGTGCCGGCCAATCGATTACACGGCAATCGGATCGACGGATCGCGCTAACTAGATCGTAAAAGATCGATGCCATACTAGCTTGTAATCACGGTTTATCCGCTACCGATGAAGTTCGAGCTGTCGTCGTGTCCCTCGACCGGTCGGTCAGAGACGCCGGCTTTTTGATGACTCGCCGCTCATAGAACGGGATTGCAACACATCCTCTCCGAACCTTGAGTTCTCAAACTATTTATGATATGGAAATCCTAAGCCGGTCCGGTCCGGTCTGGTCGTCTCGCACAGAGAAGAAAGTCTCCAGGACGTTTCCAGATCGCTGGAGACCGTCTTGTCAAACTTCATTTCCCTGACACAGCCGGTAATGCTTCGCTATTATATTAATACACATTCCAACGAGTATGCATCTCGAGTTTTCATTACCGCTGAGTGTGTCTCGTGAATATTCAATCGCTGCCGCCAAGTTTCTCCTGTATTATTAAGGAACTTTAAATACGGAAATACGAAACTTCCCAAATGATTAATAGACACTCTTCTATACCCAATTGTTCTAACCTGAAAATGTATCGTTACGTGGAGAATAATCAAAAATGGTTACGAATTATTAATATTCTCGCTTCCCCATTTTCCCCGTAAAAAGCAAACAGTTGATCCTCGTGTATGAAACTTCGAAATCCTTGAGGATCGGTTTCTTCCGTTTGCGGACAAGAACACGACAGCGTTCGTGGACAGGGTCTCCACTGCTAGTACTAGATCTAGTACCTTTTATAAATTTTTAGTGTTCTAGTACGTTCACCAACAGATCTAGTACTTTCGTGGTGCTTCCGAATAATAATGGGTCCAAATTTGATTTGTTTTATCGATCGTAATATTTTAATATAAATGAAATGATGTTTTCGGCGCACAGGTTCGATCATTAACAACAAACTATAGCAATTTTGCAATTTTTAAATTTTTTTAAATACTCAACGTTTCGACCCAGGTGTGGATCATTTTCAAGAGTAAAAATTTTACTGCGTCCGTAACCAAATTGTAGTGAGAAAATTACAATTTGGTTACAGACGCAGTAAATTTTTACTCTTGAAAATGATTCACACTCGGGTTGAAACGTTGAGTATATAAAAAAATTTTAAAATTGCAAAATTGCTTTAGTTTTTTTTGTTAATGATCGAACCTGTGCGCTGAAAACATCACTTCATTTATAATAATGGGTCCGTTCCGTTTCACGCATTAACCCCTTAACCTACGATTTACGTTCGAGAATTTTGGGCCGAATACGTTTACGTTTTATTATTTTTATTTACGTTTGGCCCGATCATTGTATGTACTACGGGCTATGCCCGTAATATTTACGTTTGGCCCGACCATTGTACTACGGGCTATGCTCGTAGTTGTAGGTTAAGGGGTTAAATAGTACTAATTTTATCTTAAAGTAGATGTTTATGAAAAACTAAGAAGAGAAAATGAAAAAACAGAGAAGGTAGATAAAACAGAAAATTCTGCGAAAAATAACAAATAATAGTAAATGTCTATATAGAACCTTGCTGGACTTGTTTCCTCTTCCTTCCTCCTTTGCCCCCTCTACTTCATGAACTCTTTTTTCCTGGTAATAGAATAAAATAGAATTTAGCAGTTTTATATTGAATTTATCTTAAGGTACATAAACATATATGCGGTATATATATTATATACAATGCCCCTAATTAGAATGGAACGTAAGGAATTCAAAATCTAGTACTTTTTTTTCAAATCTAGTACCTTTTTCTTATATTCTAGTACAAAATATTTTTGCTCGCTGGAGACCCTGTTCGTGGACTCTGGTACAGGCTCCAGCAGCGTGTATCGGTGTGTGTCACTACCTCAATATTCTTCGCAGTCAGGTCTGATCTATCACGGGGCTTAACGAAGCAAGGAAAGATAATTCTTGTCGATAGTTATCTATCCCTCCGCTTGGTGAAATCAATTGTTGCGGCTCAGTCCATTAGCCACCGAGCACGGTAGAGAGAGAGAGAGGTAGACGAATAGACCCGAGGAGTAGGATAAATTGATTTTGTTATCGCGTCGATCTAACACGCCACCGAGGATAATTAATAATCGTCGTGCACCGTGACGACGTGTCGCGCGCGTGAACTCGAAGCGGAACGCATCGGAGAGGAGCTGGCGCGTATGTACATCGCGTGTATCGTTGTGTGTCGGGGACTCGTGCGGGGATTTTCTGGATCAAGAGGAGCCACCGTGGTTATAGGCTTGTCGTCGAAGTGGTCCGGTGCGCTCCGGTGCGCCAGAAAAAGGACCACAACGGCTTTTCGTGGAAAAGAAGACTCTCGCTCGCGGCGTCACGGGGGATATCGCCCGCGGAAAGAACATCCTCTCGTGAAAGAACCAGCATGATCGACCGACCGTCGTCCACGAACCTTATAAAATACTTACAACCATTCCCGGGTGACGTTAAGTATGATCGTTGCTTTTTGCATCGGCCTGGATCGGCGACGACACGACGCTTCTTCAGCGATCGATCCGGACACCGTTTTGAAATCATCGCTTGATCGTCTGCTATGCAACAGCCACGCGTAAAAATAATTCGATCGGACAAACATCATTGAACAAACACATCTAAACAATAAACTTGGAATAATATTATTGGCGCACAGGTTCGATCAAATTCTACCCTAAATATAGCTAAATTTGTAGTAAACTCAAACGTGCGCCAATAATATTATTCCAAGTTTATTAAAACATTGACGATCAACAAAATAAAGAACATTAACTTCTAAACAATATTCACCGTATCATTTCCAAGCATTACAAGCTCCGGGAAATTTAAATAAAATCGGACACGAATAAAATATTCGTTACTTGGAAACGTTCGCAGCAACTTTTTACCGAATGCCGATTTTCATCAATTAGACCGTTAAAAAAAAAAAAAACAACACGAATTTGCATGAAAATTAGTAGTCTAATGTGGCTGTTCTCCCGAACGAATTGGAGCGGAGACGTTTCTTTCGTTTCAGTTTCAGAAAGAATCTTGCATACCATTTTATCGCATTTACATATGTAAGTACGTACATACATAATCGCATAGATAAGTATGTATATACAAACATAATAACAACTGTAGCTCGATCGTCATAACACTTTAGTGGCTGTATAGGAATGGGTATTTATTACGATATGATATATGATGATATCAGCATATCACTTCAAAGTTCCTCGGAACTATTAGAGGGTTCAGATTAGACAGCCAAGTATTGATAACTGAAAATTGCACAGTGAATTTGCACTTCTAAAAAGTGGTTCGATAAAATTGACGAAAAATGACATAAGCAAAGGATGTAAAATTTGATGTAGAACGGTCGTTGGTAGATTTATCGTGCGTACATGAAAGGGGTTGGTAAGCAAAAAAATTGCACAGTGAATTTGCACTGTTTCTAAAAAGTGGTTCGATAAAATTGACGAAAAATGACATAAGCAAAGGATGTAAAATTTGATGTAGAACGGTCGTTGGTAGATTTATCGTGCGTACATGAAAGGGGTTGGTAAGCAAAAAAATTGCACAGTGAATTTGTACTGGTTCTAAAAAGTGGTTCGATAAAATTGACGAAAAATGATATTTTTTCAGTAGTTACACCAAAGGATGTAAAATTTCATGTAGAACGGTCGTTGGTAGATTTATCGTGCGTATATGGAAGGGGTTGGTAAGCCAAAAAATTGCACAGTGAATTTGCACTGTTTCTAAAAAGTGGTTCGATAAAATTGACGAAAAATGACATAAGCAAAGGATGTAAAATTTGATGTAGAACGGTCGTTGGTAGATTTATCGTGCGTACATGAAAGGGGTTGGTAAGCAAAAAAATTGCACAGTGAATTTGTACTGGTTCTAAAAAGTGGTTCGATAAAATTGACGAAAAATGACATTTTTTCAGTAGTTACACCAAAGGATGTAAAATTTCATGTAGAACGGTCGTTGGTAGATTTATCGTGCGTATATGGAAGGGGTTGGTAAGCAAAAAAATTGCACAGTGAATTTGCACTGTTTCTAAAAAGTGGTTCGATAAAATTGACGAAAAATGACATAAGCAAAGGATGTAAAATTTGATGTAGAACGGTCGTTGGTAGATTTATCGTGCGTACATGAAAGGGGTTGGTAAGCAAAAAAATTGCACAGTGAATTTGTACTGGTTCTAAAAAGTGGTTCGATAAAATTGACGAAAAATGACATAAGCAAAGGATGTAAAATTTCATGTAGAACGGTCGTTGGTAGATTTATCGTGCGCATATGGAAGGGGTTGGTAAGCAAAAAAATTGCACAGTGAATTTGCACTGGTTCTAAAAAGTGGTTCGATAAAATTGACGAAA
Source organism: Lasioglossum lativentre (assembly GCA_916610255.1). Lineage (NCBI taxonomy): Eukaryota > Metazoa > Arthropoda > Insecta > Hymenoptera > Halictidae > Lasioglossum > Lasioglossum lativentre. Next base: position 4,731,132 of record OU744366.1, read on the forward strand.
AATGACATAAGCAAAGGATGTAAAATTTGATGTAGAACGGTCGTTGGTAGATTTATCGTGCGTACATGAAAGGGGTTGGTAAGCAAAAAAATTGCACAGTGAATTTGCACTGTTTCTAAAAAGTGGTTCGATAAAATTGACGAAAAATGACATAAGCAAAGGATGTAAAATTTGATGTAGAACGGTCGTTGGTAGATTTATCGTGCGTACATGAAAGGGGTTGGTAAGCCAAAAAATTGCACAGTGAATTTGCACTGTTTCTAAAAAGTGGTTCGATAAAATTGACGAAAAATGACATAAGCAAAGTAAAATTTGATGTAGAACGGTCGTTGGTAGATTTATCGTGCGTACATGAAAGGGGTTGGTAAGCAAAAAAATTGCACAGTGAATTTGTACTGGTTCTAAAAAGTGGTTCGATAAAATTGACGAAAAATGACATTTTTTCAGTAGTTACACCAAAGGATGTAAAATATCATGTAGAACGGTCGTTGGTAGATTTATCGTGCGTACATGAAAGGGGTTGGTAAGCAAAAAAATTGCACAGTGAATTTGCACTGTTTCTAAAAAGTGGTTCGATAAAATTGACGAAAAATGACATAAGCAAAGGATGTAAAATTTGATGTAGAACGGTCGTTGGTAGATTTATCGTGCGTACATGGAAGGGGTTGGTAAGCAAAAAAAAATTGCAGATAATTGACGTACTGTAGCAGAGCTCATCTATCAGCAAGAACTACCTGTAGCGGGAATGGTTTATACAGTTTTTACGGCTTCCGTGGCTAAAACGGTCTCCAAGAAAGGGAAAATACCCGGCAGACCGGGGAAACGAAAGAGAGGAGCGTGTGTGCGTGTAGTTTCGCGTCGCGTCGTATAGCTCCTTAAATCAACCCTAGTTGGCTTGTCAGCCAAGCGGCGCGCGTTCCCTTTCGCGGCGCACAAATTACGGCGCGTTTAATTACCGTCCGATATCCAAAGGGGGGCCATTAATCACCCCGCCGATAACCCGTAATTTTCCAGCAACGATAAAATCTGTCGCGCGACACCGCTCGCTCGCCGCGCAGCGCCGCGCAGCGCCGCGCAGCGCCGCGCTTCGCCGACTCGTTCGGTGCCGCGGATCTTTTTAGCAACCGCGCCGCGTGCGTAAGAAGAACCGTACCTCTGTTTTATAAATTTTCCTCGGCGCCACGGTTTGCACCTTCCTCGGTTTCACGGCCGAAGGCGTTGCTCGCTCGAAAAGGGAAATAGGCCAGGAGAACCCTAAGCGCGTCTCCGAGAATGAACTCTCGGACGATCGATAGCCCGAACGAGAACGAAAACCGAGAACGAAGACGTCGCGATTTAAACCCCCGGAGATTTTTCGACCACGATTCCTGATCTTTGGTCCTCCTACCAGAGAGACACGGACACCACGACGCGATGGTTTCTCTACCCGTTGCCTATGTAGATACCGACGATCGGCTTCTCTTCGGTAGCCCGTCTGGTTTTTTGGTAGCAGTTTGCCGGAGTCCCACCGCCACCGAGTCCAGCCTGCCTGCCCTAAGGCCACTCTTTCCTTCCGAAGGAGGAATGGTAGATGGACGGTGCGCAGCGATGGCTTCGAACCGTCACACACTGCACGCTATCCGAACAAAACTCAAGTTCCCAACAAAGTGTTAATAATTCTCTATTAGAAGTAGACCGAAGATCTTGTAAGATGAAAATTGTCTGAAACAGGTTTCAAGCAATCATTCTTTTGAACATTATAATTAGACTGCGGATCTTTATGCAAAATAAAATTTGTATACATCAATTGCACTGTTTAGAAGCTGAGTAAAAATTTATTTTGCTCATTAATAATTTTGAAAAGGTAAAACTAGTACATAGACATTGTTAAACTATTTTAATCTTTTTATTGTTTTGAATTACACCTACTCATTTTTGTCATAAATGCATAAAATCCGCAGTCTAATTATAATAAATGAGAAATAAAGAATCGATCGTTCTGAAAAATTGTATTTTTTACATATTCAGTTCCTATTAGTTGCTTCTTATCGCTAGCTGATGTTATTTATAGATTAAATTGATACTTCGAATTCGTAGCGTACACCTTGCCGAAGACGGTTTTTATACATCCGATCGTTTAATGCGGGCAACTGCAGTAAACGCCCCGAAAAAATGTTGCAGCTGCCCATTTTATTGCAACTACTCGGTAATATAAATAGTATATTATTACTCGCACCGTTTCCATTACGCATTCAATTACCGTTAACAGTAATATGCCGGGCAATAAAGTTCAAAGCATTAAGACACGCAGTGCGGAGGAATATTTCTAAAAACCGAACGGGTTCGTCGCGTGTGACGCAGCGATTTTCGCATGTGACGTAATCCTACGAAATTTGGGGAATAACCAAGAAAACGAGACAGAGAGAGAGAGAGAGAGAGAGAGAGAGAGATGTTCAAGGTCTTCAATATATCTCAATCCCCGTTTTTAGATAATAATGTAACCGCGATTCGATTTGCATATCAGATTAGACATTTTACGAAGACGCGCCTGACCTTTAGAGTCTCCGCAAAACTAGTGGGAACATGGTCGACGTCAGAGAATAGTTGTTCGTCACATTTACGATGAAACGATTCAATGAAGTTTCTATAAACGAAGCTCCGATTAACCCTCGCCTCGTATCAATATAAAACATTTTTCTCTGATCTCGAATAAATGGTACATTCTTCAAATCGCTCGATTAATTCATTACTTTGAACTTCACCCGAACTTCAAAAAAGAAGTGAAACCTTTAACCCTTAGCGGTCGGAGCTATTTTAAATGAAAAACGAAAGATTTTTCCATTCCAGAATATTTTCTTTCTATACAATTATTTTTGTTCATTTTTTGCATATGAAACTGATTTAATATCTCATTTAACCCGGCTACGCTTATTGGGTCCATTTGGACCCGAAGCATTCTTTGCGCGCTTGTAACTTCTAAAACGGAATGGCCGACGAGTCTGAAATTTCTTGGCGGAGAATAATTTATTAAAATCTTTCTTCCACTTAAGAAAAAATTTTAAATCCTTTTTGAAATACTTGTAATAGAAATTGTTACACATAAGGCATTAAGGGTCGAAATGGACCCCTAACAATTTTTTCAGAAAATGGCCGTTAAAAATTTTACTACACCATGTGATAAAAACATGTTACAACTGCTCAAAATTCATTTGTAAAGAGCACAGAGCCTCACTTTGCATTGATTGTACAAGAGACTCCGAATAAGTTAATTTAATTACGTATCTAATTTACGTTTACGAATGTAATTTACGTTAATAACGACAGATAAATGAAAAATTTAAAAACAATTTATAGCTAAACATTAAATAAATTGATATGGGTCCGAATGGACCCAAAACAACTTATTAAGTGCCATTTTTTTTAAGCGTAGCCGGGTTAATATGTAATTGTCTAGTAATTTATTAAATACGAACAAAAATAATAATGTGAACAATACGTTTAAAAATGGCATAGCAATTTTCAGTGGCGCCTCAGAGTCGTCCATCCGAGTGCTAAGGGTTAAATTAGTACAAATGAGAGAAACTTATAAAATGTTCCGAAATGAATTACGAGAGCAGGTCGTATCCATCGCCAGGCAGTCGGGGGCACCCGGTATATGGGCAGATCGTACGGGAGAGAAAGATCAAGCGCTCCACCCACGCCCATGTCTCAACCTGTTCTGTTTCTGCCGTCGGGCCGCGGTTACAGGTGCCTCCCCGAGGACATTCCTGCTGGAATTCTTCACCGATGATCTTCGCTCCGGCCCTCCTGCAAATTCTCCCGTGGCGTAGTCGCGTCGCGGTTTACCGACGCGGATCGAAATCGTCTCGAAGATTCCTGTCCGCGGTCGAGACCCTCGATTTCAATCTAGAAAGAGTGAGAGAGAGAGAGAGAGAGAGAGAGAGAGGCAGGCGGCTGCGTTCCATTTCTCGTCGACGCTATCTTCGATGAAAAATCAAAGGGGAGCCGGTGGTGGCACCCACGGAACATCGACGCGGAGGAATCTAACGAGCCGATTAAGTTTCTCCTCTCTAATGAAACGCACTGCGGTAATCGGGTTACATAATCGATGACGCAAACCCAGCGAGGACCGTGTCGCCGGAGCGGTTTCTACGAACGGCCACGTCCGACCGAATCAGCCTCAAAACGTAACCGGCCCGGCCATTAAAGCTTTCCTAAATGCCCTTCGATAGCGTGTGCCCCGGCCCCGGGGATAAAGTCCCGCGGAGAGAAAGGGAGCGGCGGGCGTATTTAGTTCTCGAGTTTCACGAGAGTCTCTCTCGATCTCTCGGAGAGCGTGTGCTAGCAGCGCGGACGACTGCTTGAAATAATCGTTCCTGTGGTGGGGCCGGCTGCTCGATGTCGCGAGGAGAGGAGGCAAAAAGCAACACAGGAAAAGGACGCTCTCCCGAAGAAGAAGAGGTGGAGGAGGAGAAGGAGGAGTAGATGGAAGACGAAGAAGCGTGGATGGCGAGGGAGAGAAATAGAAGAAGAAACAGTCGAGGATGGCAGCCACGTACGCCCACACATCCTCGTCGGGGACCTGTTCTCGGCTTTTACGTTCTGACATCTTTTCACTCCGTTTACGAGTCCCCTTTACGTTTTACGACCGATCATCGGGGCCCTTTCTCTCTGCGAGATTCTACCGACGTGCCGTGCACACAGCCGGCCACGAGGCTCTCTCTCTCTCTCTCTCTGTTCCACGGCCGAGAGCCCAGAAGGGAAAAGGGAGGAACGAACGTGGAAACAAGAAAACGATCATCCGCCGGCTGAAAGAACAGAGACGCCGAAGACCGCCGTGAGACTCTCGCGCGCTATCCACCCGCGGATCTCCCGATCCCCGATACGAATATTGCGTCGAATGGCCGCGGAATATCCGCCGAGGAAAATGGAAGTCCATCGACGGGGGATACAAAGAGAGATTGGATCGATAGTGGGCTCGGTTGCCCCCTTGTTCGACCGAGCAACATCTTCGCCAACGCGCCGCACACTTTCTTCTTATTCCTCTGATCTCGCGAGGCTACTGTTGTATGACTAACTATTTATTCTATGATAAATAGTGACTAATCCTGAAATAGGTGTTTTCGACAATGAACTTCGACCGGTCACTACCTTTAGTCACGCCGAAATCAGCACTGACACACCACTGTATTATCCACCTCTCCCTTTAAGGGACTTCTATTTAAGTTCACGCAAAAGTCTAAACCATGTTCATTTTAGTAGAAACCTTCGGCACAGTTAAGCTCTCGCTCTGTCGAAAGTTTATCCATCTTGAATTGTCAGACGTTCCGACGTATAGTATTGTTAACGCGTTTCAACCACTTCTTACCGGAGTTATAGTTGAGGAGTTTTTAATAAACTAGTATTTATTACCATAAACACATTAACGTTTATTACCCTCACCCGGAATACAACACTACGATGATGCGCCAAATTTTCTCGCACGGCTCCTCTGGTCCACCGCTCTTCAAATAACGTATCCCTTTCTTTAATGATCCCTAAACTTCTATTTAAGTTCACGCAAAAGTCTAAACCATGTTCATTTTAGTAGAAACCTTCGGCACAGTTAAGCTCTCGCTCTGTCGAATATTTATCCATCTTGAATTGTCAGACGTTCCGACGTATAGTATTGTTAACGCGTTTCAACCACTTCTTACCGGAGTTATAGTTGAGGAGTTTTTAATAAACTAGTATTTATTACCATAAACACATTAACGTTTATTACCCTCACCCGGAATACAACACTACGATGATGCGGCAAATTTTCTCGCACGGCTCCCCTGGTCCACCGATCTTCAACTAACGTATCACTTTTGCAATGATCCCTAAACTTTTATGTTATCTAGAAGAAATAACATGAACTCGGCAAAACCACCCACCTAGCAACAGTTAATAGAAACGTATTTTCTAGGTACAGTTTTAGGTGATTCAACAAACCAGAGACCGATGCACACGTATTCGCGAGTTTTCACAGAATAACAATCTAAACGAATCAATGATTTATATTGCCCCGTCGTGTTGCAGAATTTTAAAAGGCGATTTTCTAATACCATCCGCAACGAGCCTTTTACTTCCGTGAAAAACGTTTAGATAGTACACTTTCAAATGTGCACGAATTAATAGCTCGACTGGGTACTTTATAACTCAACTCGTCCAGCTTTTAAAGAGATAAAGGCTTAACCCTGAAGACGCTAAGCCGCGCGACTAAGCAACCTATCTGCGCGCATAACCATTTATATCCGAGGTTTTCCCTGGGAAAACGTTCAATCTAGAAGGGGTCGAAGACAACCTGCTAGAATTATTAAAGAGAGACAGCATTTTTGTTTCTTTTGCGATTGTTGTAGCTGTGTATTTCTTATAATTATCTGCAGTCTATTTATTGTACGATAATTACATTCTCATATGGCTTGCGTTTACCATCAATCACCAACGACCAAGTAGTCAAACTATAAACATTACAAACAATAATATCGATGATATTAATTATTTGCGTTCTGGAGGTTAGGTCTGGCCAACAAAGTGCTAATAATTCTCTATTAGAAGTAGCCTGAAGATCTTGTTAGATCAAAATTGTCTGAAACTGGTTTCAAGCCACCGATCATTGTTTTGTTCATTTTAATAAATGAGGAATAAAGAATCGATCGTTCTGAAAAATTTAATTTTTTATCGGACATATTCAGTTCCTATTAGTTGCTTTTTATCTACCTGATGTTATTTATAGATTAAATTGATACTTACATTTCGTAGCGTACACCTTGCCGAAGACGGTTTTTATACATCCTTCGAAGTAGTCAAAATATAAACATTCGAAACAGTAATATCGATGATATTAATTATTTGCCTCCTGGAGCTTCTCCAAATCGAGATGAATTAAAGCAACCAATGAACATCAACTAAAAATCGAATCAAAATTTCTTGAAAAATATAAGATAGCTAGGTGTGCAGAGTGTTAAATAGTAAGAGTTTTGTTAAGATTACGAGGTTTCCAAATCGAGATGAATTAAAACAACCCATGAACATCAACTAAAAATCAAATCAACATTTCTTGAAAAATATAAGATAGCTAGGTGTGCAGAGTGTTAAATAGTAAGAGTTTTGTTAAGATTACGAGGTTTCCAAATCGAGATGAATTAAAACAACCCATGAACATCAACTAAAAATCGAATCAACATTTCTTGAAAAATATAAGATAGCTAGGTGTGCAGAGTGTTAAATAGTAAGAGTTTTGTTAAGATTACGAGGTTTCCAAATCGAGATGAATTAAAACAACCCATGAACATCAACTAAAAATCGAATCAACATTTCTTGAAAAATATAAGATAGCTAGGTGTGCAGAGTGTTAAATAGTAAGAGTTTTGTTAAGATTACGAGGTTTCCAAATCGAGATGAATTAAAACAACCCATGAACATCAACTAAAAATCAAATCAACATTTCTTGAAAAATATAAGATAGCTAGGTGTGCAGAGTGTTAAATAGTAAGAGTTTTGTTAAGATTACGAGGTTTCCAAATCGAGATGAATTAAAACAACCCATGAACATCAACTAAAAATCAAATCAACATTTCTTGAAAAAATATAAGATAGCTAGGTGTGCAGAGTGTTAAATAGTAAGAGTTTTGTTAAGATTACGAGGTTTCCAAATCGAGATGAATTAAAACAACCCATGAACATCAACTAAAAATCAAATCAACATTTCTTGAAAAATATAAGATAGCTAGGTGTGCAGAGTGTTAAATAGTAAGAGTTTTGTTAAGATTACGAGGTTTCCAAATCGAGATGAATTAAAACAACCCATGAACATCAACTAAAAATCGAATCAACATTTCTTGAAAAATATAAGATAGACCAGTTAGGTGTGCAGAGTGTTAAATAGTAAGAGTTTTGTTAAGATTACGAGGTTTCCAAATCGAGATGAATTAAAACAACCCATGAACATCAACTAAAAATCAAATCAACATTTCTTGAAAAATATAAGATAGCTAGGTGTGCAGAGTGTTAAATAGTAAGAGTTTTGTTAAGATTACGAGGTTTCCAAATCGAGATGAATTAAAACAACCCATGAACATCAACTAAAAATCAAATCAACATTTCTTGAAAAATATAAGATAGCTAGGTGTGCAGAGTGTTAAATAGTAAGAGTTTTGTTAAGATTACGAGGTTTCCAAATCGAGATGAATTAAAACAACCCATGAACATCAACTAAAAATCGAATCAACATTTCTTGAAAAATATAAGATAGCTAGGTGTGCAGAGTGTTAAATAGTAAGAGTTTTGTTAAGATTACGAGGTTTCCAAATCGAGATGAATTAAAACAACCCATGAACATCAACTAAAAATCAAATCAACATTTCTTGAAAAATATAAGATAGCTAGGTGTGCAGAGTGTTAAATAGTAAGAGTTTTGTTAAGATTACGAGGTTTCCAAATCGAGATGAATTAAAACAACCCATGAACATCAACTAAAAATCGAATCAAAATTTCTTGAAAAATATAAGATAGCTAGGTGTGCAGAGTGTTAAATAGTAAGAGTTTTGTTAAGATTACGAGGTTTCCAAATCGAGATGAATTAAAACAACCCATGAACATCAACTAAAAATCAAATCAACATTTCTTGAAAAATATAAGATAGCTAGGTGTGCAGAGTGTTAAATAGTAAGAGTTTTGTTAAGATTACGAGGTTTCCAAATCGAGATGAATTAAAACAACCCATGAACATCAACTAAAAATCGAATCAAAATTTCTTGAAAAATATAAGATAGCTAGGTGTGCAGAGTGTTAAATAGTAAGAGTTTTGTTAAGATTACGAGGTTTCCAAATCGAGATGAATTAAAACAACCCATGAACATCAACTAAAAATCAAATCAACATTTCTTGAAAAATATAAGATAGCTAGGTGTGCAGAGTGTTAAATAGTAAGAGTTTTGTTAAGATTACGAGATTTCCAAATCGAGACGAATTAAAACAACCCATGAACATCAACTAAAAATCGAATCAAAATTTCTTGAAAAATATAAGATAGACCAGCTAGGTGTGCAGAGTGTTAAATAGTAAGAGTTTTGTTAAGATTACGAGGTTTCCAAATCGAGATGAATTAAAACAACCCATGAACATCAACTAAAAATCAAATCAACATTTCTTGAAAAAATATAAGATAGCTAGGTGTGCAGAGTGTTAAATAGTAAGAGTTTTCTTAAGATTACGAGGTTGTTAAGCCTAAGCGCGAAGGTGTAAAGTTGAAGGCCACCGCGCAGATTTCTTCTCCGGTAAACATAGAGATAGGCAAGCTTCTGCCGTCGCGCGTCGGGGACGCTTTCTGCGTTAATGTCCAGGCATCCGAGCGTTTCTGCCATGAAAGGACCCGTCGGCGAGAGGAACTCGGGTATCAAATCGATTTGAAAGAGCTCGTAACTGCCCGCGCACGCTTCGGAATGCAATGGGGCCCCGGTGGAAAGTCCACGTCGTCGGAGACATCTGTGTCGGCGCGGCCGCGCCTTCCGGGAACGCGAATTTCTATTCCGCGGATGCGGCTAATCGGCGTGCTGGAAAATCGTCACGTTCTCGCGCAGGTAGATATCGACGCGCAGGGTCTGAAAGTTACAAAGTTACTGGTCGTCGTGGTCGTGGTCGTGGTCGGGGACAACACGCCGCGTCGTGCGCAAAACCGCTTCGGCAACCGACTGAGTGAGGCCGTTGAAAGCGGGCGGCGCGTTTCATCCGCGCGGAATTCCGGGGAATATATTTTACGCATAATCGCCGCCATAAATCGCGATCGAAAATTTAAACGCGCGTCGTCCCTGTCTAATTTACTGCGGGTAATTTAGGTAATCGACGTTCGCTGGCTCTCGCAACGGCGCGCTGCGTTCAGTTTTCTCTCCCGTTTCTTCGAACGTACCGCGCGCGCCTACCCTCCGTAAAAACTGTCCGAGCTCTATGAGACGTCGCTGCTACGCTGATTAATTTCAGGCGTTACGCGCCGGGAAATTTACCACTTTGACGCTCGCAGCTCTGAATTATGTCGTTCCTCTGCTTTTTCTTACCGATACTACCTCCAGACTTAAATGATACGCGCGCCGAACGGAAAAATTATTGTTTCGCAATAACTCCAGGCGTTTATGCATTCTAATTGGACATTAATTATTAGACTGCGGATTTTATGCATTCATTATGAAATTGGACATGTGCAATTTAAAACAGAGGAACAATTAAACAAAATTTAGGTATGTCGATACACTATTTTCAACTCCTTTGAATAATTAAGAAAAGGAAGACCCTTCTATTTGGCTCCTGACTCTTGCAATTTATACAGAAAATTTTTATTTTGCATAAAGATCCGCAGTCTATTAATTATACACAACGGAATTAGTTAAAATTCTATACTTATCGTGACGAATTTCGACATATTCACCACATCAGGCCGATACATCCTGATGTTGCAAACATATGGATCATTTAACTATTTGCACGCGAGTGATCCCTTCTCGAGACACTAAAAATTTCTATAATATTGTTCAAAACAAATAGTACATTATTAATTGCCTTTTAATTGTGTTTCTCATTGGTAATAATGTCTATCACCATTTAAATATTTCTTTGAAAAAATTGTGCATTTTCTATCGCGCAAATCGAAGTCTAAAAGCAAGATTTCCGAACGGCGTCATTAATATCGTCGAATTGTCGGCGTAAAAAGAGAAAAAAAAGTCGTTCCCGTGACGCAATTGCTAATTCGTAGCGATCAATTACTCGGGCCGAAGGGAGAGCGTTGAGGAGACAGCCGGCATTACAAATTTTATGGCGTCCTCGGACGAGTCGAACAACTTCTCCACGGAAAGAGTCGCCTACACCGAAAAACGAGGATTATTCAGCTCGATTCATCGCTGGTACACGTTGATTCATGCGCTCGCGGTGCGCGCCGCGCGGGCGATTTAAATTTCAAATGGTCGCCGGATAAGCAGCTCCTCTCCCGCTTACACGTGGTTTTATGACAAAGTGCCGTTGTCGCGTCGAACAAGACGAGCCGTGTGGTCCCCTGGCCGCATTAAAACGAACAAACATGAAAGGACCAAGCGACGAGACGCGTCGCGAGAGCGAATTTTTGCTCGGTGACCGCGGCGCGGCGGTTCGTGAATTCAACGATCGGCGATTTCCTGTTCGACCACTAAATCAACGCGATACTTTTACAAGTCATCTTTTTTCTCAATTTTAATTAGCACATAAAACAAAAAGTCGAACATAGAGAGAGAGAGAGAGAGACAGATCGTTGAATATCGTCGAGGCCGCCGGTCGTTCTCAGAAACGTACGCACACACGACCATAATGTTGCAACAGCGCGAGCGATCGAGCGGGCGCGCGTCACCGTTGCCATCTCGGAAGCGGAATCGATCACGCGATCGTCTCACCTTTTATTTAATGGCCGCGCCGAGCTCGATGACAGATTGTCAGCCGACACCGCCTCGGCATAGAAATCGAACGAACGATCTAATGGTGATTTATTGCGACCGCAATTCAAGTTTCCGCCGTCGGTCGGCGTCACGTCCGGTCTCCTGTTGCCTCGATCGGTACCCGTTCCGATCGAAGATCTTCACACCGTCCTGTTACTCCTTCCTCGCGTCTCTTGTCGATTTGGTAAGCAACGAATCTCCCTTAACCCCAAAAACGCTAACCGATTTTTACTGTGTAAAGATCACCGAGCATTTACAAATTTCTTTATAATAATACAGTTCGCATGGATACATTAACCCTTAAGTGGGCGCGCGGAGCATTTTGCGCACCATCCTTTAAAACTACGTATATCACTGTTCATTATCAGTTTCTTATGAAATTTTCTGTCAATAAATGGAGCAACTACAAACGGAGCACTCAGTGCTATTCCGCGGCCACTTAAGTATTGGTTTATAAGGCAATAAACTAATAAACTATTGAACATTAATGAAATAGAATTTATTCAATTCACTTGGAATACGCGGAGAGGCACGTCTTTTCGTTTCAACTAATATGACACGAATGAAGAAATAATTGAGAGTTTCATTGTCGTTAACAACACGTACATAGATTATACAGTTTTCAGATGCTCGGCGATTTAATAGCAGAAAGTTCCTTGTCTGTAGCGATTCCCGAGTTTGTGTAACGATTCTTACAGCAGATTAAGCGGAGATAACGGCGTAACCGCGAGCCCCGTTGGGATCCGCATCCCCTAAACGATGATTCATAGAATTACGCGTGTCGAGAGCGGTTTGGTTAACAATCGGAAATGAGGTTGCTACGCGCGCGTGCACGCGGGGGCTGTAATTGAACGATATAACCGAGATTACAGGGTAAGAGGCAAGAGTAGTAAGAGAGTGGTTTGGTTTGGTTGTTTCAGGACGAGGTGGGAGGCAGTACGGTGGTAGCCGAGGGTGTAGTAGGCGGCATAAAGGGCCCAGGCGGCGGGTGCCGCGCATCCTCGATGACGATGGCCGAGAGCGCCGTGGAGGACGCCGCAGCCGCGCCCTCGGGTCCAGCGAAGCCGCCACCGCCCTCCTGTACGAACAACAACACCCTAGCTGCGACCGCGAACCGCAACCACCGGAACCTTCGCCGACGGAAACGATTGGACCAGGTGCTGGACAAGCTGCAACATCGGAGTTCGCCGTCGGAGGGTGAGGTGTTGCGTTTCGAAGGCAGCGGGCCGGCGTCCGAGGAGGAGGAGGACGTGTTCGGTTCGCCGAGGTCGTCTTCGAGATCCGCGGCCGATCCGCCGTCCGGCATCAGCCTGCTGCCACTGAGGCTGAAGAGCGAGGAGCCAGTGACACCGACCGAGGAGGAGGGTCGAGGAGGCACGAACGACGCCGATCAGCAGCAGCAGCAGCAACAGCAGAATCATCATCCTCATCACCCGCACCATCACCCTCATCACCATCGTCACCGGCACAGGCATCATCACAGGAACAACGCGAACCACGTGTACGATCACCTTCACCCGTCCCATCAGAGATCGTCCGCGCCCAAGTACGCCGGATGCACCTGCGTCCAGTGCTCCCAATCGGCCACACCGTCGATGGTGCTGCCTTCGCCGACCTCACCGTTGACACCTCTCACGCCGCTCACGCCGCTCACGCCGCTCAGCCTGCCGCCGCTAACGCCCGGATCCCTGTCGTCGTACAGCTTCGAGCACTACATGCACACCAAGTACCTGCCGGATATATTCAGAGGCCGCAGCCACTCGGACTCGGACCTGGTCCCGGGCTGGGATCAGAAGCCGCCGCTCTCGACCTCGTCCGTCTTCGTGAACCATCCGTTGAGAAGCGGCTCCCTCGAGAGCGACACGACGAGTCCCCAAGAGTCGCCGTTGGACCTCTCTATGAAGAACCTGATGGCATCAGCGGCAGCGGCCGCGGCGGTTTCCGGGAGACCACCCGCGCTCCAATTGCTACCGCCCGGCATAGTGTCCAGGGGATCGGTGAGCGTGCCTGTCGTGAAAGGCGACGTCGCGTCCCCGACTACCGAGGAGAGCGTCGCCGAGAGATACAACTTCGTGGTCAGGCCCGTGGTGGAGAAGATGCCACCGGGCGCGAACGTCGCTTATGTCTGTCCTGTATGCGGTCAGATGTTCAGTCTGCACGATCGGCTGGCGAAGCACATGGCCTCCAGGCATCGCAGACAGGGTCCACAGGACGCGTCCGCGAAGGCTTACCTCTGCGACGTGTGCAAGAGGAGCTTCGCCAGGTCCGACATGCTAACCAGACACATGAGGCTGCACACCGGCGTCAAACCGTACACGTGCCAGACCTGCGGCCAGGTATTCAGCAGGTCGGATCACCTTAGCACTCACCAGAGGACGCACACCGGCGAGAAACCGTACAAGTGTCCTCAATGCGCGTACGCGGCCTGTCGTCGGGACATGATCACCAGACACTTGAAGACCCACGCGAAATGCTCGGACATCCAGACCCCGAAGAGCGAGCCCGGCCTTCTTGCCGGCGAGGAGAGCCCCACGTTCGCGCAGGAGATGGCCTCGCCTTCCGCCACGATCAAGGCCGAATGACGACGCGCGGCGGTTCCGCGCGGACCTCGTGCGAAACAGAGATCCCCGTCTCAGCGACGCCGACGACGGTGCAGGTGCTGAAGAGGACAACGGCGAAAGGGTTAACGGATCCACCGCGGTTCATCCAGGAGCTAGAATTTTAGCTTCGGATAGGACACGGCGGTACAGTGTTTTATAGGATATTCAGACCTTCCCCGACTGTTCGGGTATTACTTCGGAAGCTGTCCTCACTGTTTCACAGTTGTCGAACAAACAAATGAGAGAGAGAAAAAAAAAGCGAACTTTATGCGAGCCGTTTTAAACACGTTTTCAAGCTTGTCACAGTATTATCGTATCTCTTCGTCTTCCCCGTTGCTTCCTCTGAACTAGCGCCGGATCTTCGCCCGCAGGTCTTCGTCGAACGTCGGAAACGCAGAGCTACTCGCAGAGATCATTCCAGCAATGCTCGACCATCCGTCGAGTGTTTCGTGTGTGTGTATACGTTTCGAAGGGAAGCAGAGTCTCGAGTTGATTTTATACAGGAATTATTTTTTTAGTTGCGACCGAGGGAATTCGCGGTTGTGTTTTTTCTTTTAGGCGAATCGTTCAGGCTGTCGCGTCGTCCTCTTGCCGGAAACGACGCGGCGACTTTTATGGCTTTCGGGCGTCGCGTTTCGCGGAGACTAGTTAGGCTTCGGACGACGGACGATCATTGTTGGAATCTCTTTGAGTACGCGATCTCGATCGAACGGTGTTTTGTCTATCGCCTTGAAACGTTAACGGTCTGAAAGCATTCCCAGAAGCCTTCGCCGCGAAGGTCCACGAAAACGGTGCTCGATGGCTCGATACCGCCGGTATCGAGACGCGATCGACGCTTCGGTCGATCGTTTGGATCCGTAACCGTCGTCGTTCCTCGACACGAGAGCGAAACCTTGTGCCAAATTTATTGTCTGTCCAGCAACTGCTGGCCACGCGGATGATGTCCGTTCGTTTTTTGCTGTTTGATTGGCCGTTGTTATAAGGGTGAAAATGTTTCCGTAAACTTGCGAATTCCGCAGCGGTGTTCTCGAAGCTCGTCGTCGCTCGTGATCTACATGTATTTAAATTGTCGGCCCGCCCAGAGTGGGAAAACCGGAATCCTCGAGGCGATTGTTCGAACGTGAAACACGTACCAAGCCACGATTGGTATAATTGTTAATCGACTAGGATAGACTGTTTTTTATTGAGCGTATCGAAATTCCTCTCGAACTGTGTCGTGATATATAATATTTATATCGAAATTTCTTGTTAACTCGCGACTGAGACGGTAACGTTGGAAGAGCCACGAAGTGAGTCTTCAAGGACGTACGGAGATGAAGAGGGGGAAGCTGGAGTGCGTGCTTTTGACTCACAGCGAAGACAGAACAAAAATGGAGTAAAACGAACGTAATCGTACCTGCAAAATGAATGAAACTTAAAGCATAATAAATCGTCTAGACGTAACGTTAATTAGTGGGTAATATTGATATTATTATTGCGTTTTTATTATTACGAATATTAATATTATTAATTATTAATATTATTCTCATTGTATTTGTTGGCGTGAGAATGTTGCGAAGCGTGCGGAGGAACAGAGAAATATTTTTTTATACACCATGTCGAAGGGGTTCCGCGAACTAGGTCCGTCAGGGGAAACGGAAAACGTGAAAAATTATGTATAATAGAATTGGTGAAAGAATGTCACCGAGAGACCGCGTACAATTAAATTGTTCACTAAAAATTTCCGATTTTCGACGATCGGGTGGTCTTCTCCTCTCGGCACTTTTGCGCACGGCACCCGTTCGACTGTTCGATCGTGAACGATCGATTGTGAGCGTATTCCGACGAAGTGCTGGTCGATTTCGACGACATTCGGATCCACGATGCTTTCGGACGATCCCTCGAAAATACTCACCACTTCGCAGGCTTAGTCGACCAAACTCCTCGTGTCCCTATAGTTCGGAACAAAATTGGCTGTTCTCTCCTTGTATTATCTCTTCCTGTGACATTAACAGCAAACTGTCTTTCCCAAAATGCAATGCTCTCGCGTTACGCATTAATCTATCGACAGTTGCATCGACATTTCGCAAAGTCCCTTTTTGTATCGAAATTTTTAAGTCCGACGCGGCATTGAAAGTGCTGTTTGTTGTTACTTGTTATCAAAGAGGTATACAAAATTGTTTGTCACATAAATTTTCAATGAATACCACTTTGTTCATGGACAAAATAGTTTTCTTCCTCCAGTATTTTGCTACACCTAGGGTCCGTTCCGTTTCACGCATTGATAAAAAATAAAATTGAAATCTAATAAATAATATAAAATATTAAAATTAAATATTAAATGTTAAAATATTTTAATATTTAAATATTAACTTTAATATCGTATTTTATATTAATATTAATATGAAATTATATGGCTTATTATAATTTATTTATTTTCGCTTTCTTGTTTCGAATGCGGCGCTCACGCAACGCATCAGACTTCTGAGCTGTGGTAGCTGATGCACGGTTAACCCTTTGCACTCGGAGCTATTTTAACTGAAAAAACGAAAGATTTTTCCATTCTAGAATATTTCCATTGTATACAATGTTTTTTTTCATTTTTTCAATATGAAATTGATATAATATCTAATGTAATATGTAAATGTCTAGTAGTTTATTAAATATGAAGAAAAATAATAATGTGAACAATATTTTTAAGAATGCCATAGCAATTTTCAGTTCCGCCTCAGAGTCGCCATCCGAGTGCTAAGGGTTAATGCGCGAGAAGTGGTGGGGATCTGCGGAATTCTGTGCGCATAATGCGTGAAACGGAACGGACCCTGAAACTACACCGATACTTTGTGAAATGACAATCAAGGTTCCTATAATTAAGAAAAAACTACACACCCGCTCGCAGTTCGCGATAGGCGAAACGAACTCTGATCGTGTGCTACAGCGAAAGAGCAGATCCGACGTGATCGCAACTATCCTGGATTACTGCAGACTTGTACGCTTCGAACAGTTAGAGAGTTTTGGTCGGACTATAGCGCGGATTCCCGCAGGACTTCGGTCGCGAATGTCATTGAACCGAGAGTGCATACGATACACGTCAGTGATACGCGAGTCCGTCGAGACGAATCGGTCGGGCTGGATTTTCGCTGACATATGCGAGCCGACCACGCCGTGGCACCAACTACTTTGAACCTTGCTCAATCTCGACCGTTTGCCTTTTCCCTTGCCATAACTCGCTGATCGACCGGCGGGTCCACCGTTCATGGCCACGGTTGCAGGCAAAGTGATACACACACGAGCGTCGTGGGTCACTCCCCCGAATGTTCTTTCTTTCCTTTTTCTTGTTTTTTTTTTTTTTTTTTTTTTTTCTTTGCTATTTTTCTGTCTTATTTTCGAGAGACACACGGACAGACGAACGAACGAACGAACACAAAGAGAAACACGGTGGTATGGTGTGCGTGGCCCGCGCAACGGGGTATGTATATCTGTATTTTTGTATACCGAGGTTTTTTCTAATTAGTCTCTACCGTTTAAGCGTTTTCTCGAGGAGGAACGGAACGAGTAATTAGCCATTAAGGAGAAAAACTGTCGCTCTCTGCTTGCCATTTTAACTTGCCTCTGTCGATCGAACGATTTACTCGGAAGGTGGCTTGTCGGAGAGACAAGGTGGACAAGAAGGGAGGGACCTCGGAGACGGAAGGTCTCGACATTTTAGGAGAATCGTGCGAGCGCTACGCGTGTTCCATTTTTAACAATTTTTCTCTGCCCCCCCTCTTACGTTTTAAGAATTCTTTCTTAACTTGAAGTTTCTGTTCCACCCCTTCCCCCCCCCCCCCCCCCCACCGCGGTGCCCAGTCTTACCTTGCGTCTCGAGGTCCGTCCCTGAGCGCGATTCAGCCTTAAAACTGGGAGAATCTCTCTGGCGAGAGACGCCCGTTCGACACACGAAGAGAATAATGTGTAAGTAGAAGAAGATAAAGAAGGGAAACGATGCGTAAAACACACGCTCGACTTGCCCGAGGGCAATTAAGCGATCGCCGTGCCAGACAACCTGTTCTTGTAATTATTAACACATTCGTACGATTATAATGATTTCTATTATTATTATTATAATATTATTATTATTATTATTATTATTATTAATTATTATTATTATTATTATTATTAATTATTACGCCCTAGTTACGTTGTTAAGTGATTAATCATGTTTAATGCTTCTATTATTTATTTTGTTATCCTATTCGCAAGTCAAGCTTCCTATTTTTCGCTCCCGTTCTTACATTCACTATTCCCCCTCGACCCCTTTTGTTCCTCGTTTCATCGAATTTGGTCGATTTCATCGTCGGAGGGACGGAGAAGAACGCTATGATTTTTCCTCCTTGTCGCTCGTGCACGGACAGCACGCGCCTGCATTTATAAAAAGATATTCATTTTCGTTTGCACGTGCGATATTCGTTTTCGCCGTAACCCGGAGCTTCTTCTCCAGCCGTCCGTCCGTCCGGTCGGTTCCATTCTATCCAAATGGAAGAAAACGGGAATGGAACTCGCGGAACGATAGCGATGAAAATGGCCCCCACAACCCCCCGCGGGATCCTAACCCCCCGAGCGAGAACGCGTTTCACGTTCATGGTTTTCTTTTTGTACTCGAATACGGCGAACAAGCAGAAAACAAGAACGCTCGCGCGCGCGAGAGAGAGAGAGAGAGAGAGTTTCTGTAAATTATTGATGACGATGATTGTGTATGTTAATTTATAAATTATGTTGTGTTTACGAATCGTGCCAGAATGGAACAAAAATATAATTTTTCAACGAACCACCTCCGCCTTCTGATGTTTTTTTTCTTTCTCTGTCTCCATATGATTCATTACGTTCTCCCACTTTTTCTTTTTGTTGTTTCTCTCTTTTTCTTACCGCGTCTCGGTTTCTCTCTCATTATTTTCGTTTCTCACGCAGCGATTGTATCCGTTCGATCGTTTGTTAATTATTATACACGGTGCCTTCGTGTTCGTGAAGCTGAAGAGAATCGCGACGAACCAGAAATACATATCACTTTTAAGGCTGAAGATTTGGATAAGGTAACACACACACACACACACACAGACACGAGGGTAGAATATTTTTCCATGTCCGATACAATTCTGTCGAAGGAGCTTCTTTACACTATCGAGTATGTGGGAAATGTGTAACATGTTTATATTTGCGATCAGTGTTGTGCAAGCGAACCCGCCAATCTCCTCCTGTCACCCGGCTGGCCGAAACTGAAACCGGTAATTGGTGGAAATCGATTTTATAATGAGAAAATTTGACGGTAGTTTTTTGCGGGTTGATCGACGTCTCAGCTTCGGCCAGCCGTAGATCCAAATTAAGCTGTACAATTCGACGAAGTTCGATTAACACTAAACTTACCACGACCGGTTTTATATTTGCCAATTATTGAAATTATAAAAATTCATTTATGGAAAATAATGGGAATATCGAATATTACGATCTCGATAAAATTAGTGTCGCCATTTTTATACGGGAATATTTTCTAGACACTTTTAACGCACGGTAGGTTCAGTGTTAACAAGTATAAACGTGAAAAGGAATAATTATGATTCTGATTGATCCGCGACTATTGCACAACACTGCCCGGAAAAACCACTCGTCTATGATTGTAAATCTACACGGCCTTTCTTGGATGGAATAGGCTCGAAACAGATCTTGTGATGTCCCCTTTGTACCCGTTTCTACAATACAATTACAAGTTGATAATCTTTGTATCTGTACATCGAAAGACAAACCGAATCTGTATGTTGCTGCACACTTATGATGGAAATATATATACACATTAATTGTTTTTACAATTGACTGTGATACCTGAGAATTCTTACTGTTTTCGTCGTTGTGTTCGCTCGAGAATCTATTCGTGCTGGCGCGCATGGCAGTGTGCGGGTAGCAGGAATTTCGGGTTCGGGTCGGGTCGGGAAATCTGCTCGGGATCACAACTGTTTACATACAGGGTGTCCCAAAATGTCTTCAACACCCGGAAATGGGAGGTTCCTGAGGTCATTTCAAGCGCCATTTTCCTTTTGCAAAATGTTGTCCGAGGCTTCGTTTGGGAGTTATTAACGAAAAACACGGACCAATCAGAGCGCGAGCTAGACGCTCGCTGGCACGTTCAGCGCGGCGAGCCGGCAGTTGGTTGGCTGAACATGTCGACTAGCGTCTAGCTCGCGCTCTGATTGGTCCGTGTTTTTCGTTAATAACTCCTAAACAAAGCCGCGGACAACATTTTGCAAAAGGAAAATGGCGCTTGAAATGACGTCAGGAACCGCCCATTTCCCGGAGTTGAAGTACTTTTGGGACACCCTGTATACAGGGTGGTCCACCCAACGTGTGCACCGTTAAAGAATTTTATATACAAATTACATGGTTTAAAAGGGTACACCATGTAGTGTGTTAATTTTCTTTATAGGTGGAGGCGTCAAGGAGATACGAAGGTCAACTCAGTTTTTTTCAATAGAATACTATATTTTTTGTACCAAAATATGATAGAGTATCCAATTGTAAGGAAAAAAGTATTGACCGTTATCAGTCTTAAACCTAATAGCTAACGAGTAATTTCACTTAATTACTTGAAAATTTTATTCACTTAATATCGAGTGAATAACATCGCAGGGTACTTATGCGATGTTTACGTGACAGTGTTTACTAACATGAGTGACCTAGAGTGACCATTTGCATTAATGTTATTCACTCGATATTAAGTGAAGAAAATTTTCAAGTAATAAAGTGAAATTACTCGTTAGCTATTTAGGACTGATAACGATCAATACTTTTTTCCTTACAATTGGATACTCTATCATATTTTGGTATAAAAAATATAGTATTCTATTTAAAAAAACTGAGTTGACCTTCGTATCTCCTTGACGCCTCCACCTATAAAGAAAATTAACACACTACATGGTGTACCCTTTTAAACCATGTAATTTGACCACCCTGTATAGTTCGGGAAAGTACTCGAAATTATAGTCGGGTCGGGTCGGGTCGGGTCGGGTCGGGTCGGGTCGAGAAATCTTCTCATAGTGCGGCCAGGTGAGATTCGACAAAGACGAAACGTACCGTTGGCTTTGATCAAGATTTATAATAGTTAAATCATTCCAGATTCGTAATCGTAAAATCGGACGGGAATAGATTTCCAAAGGAATATTTACTGCCGGCATCATCCTTTTATAGTTATGGCGCTGTAATATTTTATATCGCTGCTATAACCATAATCCTTAACTCCGCCGGGAAAGGTTAATATCGCCGCATAGGTAAACGCGACACCGTTAATTAAGTACGAGTGCACGGCAGCACACCTAGATCCCCCCCCTGGTAAACCGAACTGCGATCTTTATCAAGCTTACCGCTCGGTTGTAATAAACCGTCAATTAATTGCCAATGTCAACATATCTCAAAATAATGTTTTTTAAGTGTCCGCCAGACTGAGAGATATGTTCGGACTACTTGAATTGCTTCCTGGCCAGAAGCCTTCAAACGCATAGGTTGAATAATCGAGCGAGATCTTTCGAGAAAGATAAATGTTAACGAATAGACACTGCGGATTTTTATGCTTTCACGAAGAAATTGCAGAACATTTTTATTTTCCATAAAAATCCGCAGTCTGGTTACGAAACACTTCGGAACACGAGTGTTATAAATCTACACGAAGATTCGATCATGTTCGAATTGCATTTTGTTTATCAAAATCTTTCCTGGAACGCTACGGTAAGTTAACTACGACTAATTAACTAATACTACATTTTGTTTTGTAAATATTATGCCGATATACGGTTCCCGATGTCTCTGAGAAGTTGATTATATATACACACAGGTGCAAGGGGTTAATTATTACACGAAGCTCGTATAAAAATCTATATCTTCGTTTAACAATATTACTAAGACGAAAGCAACAGTACTCGTTAATGTTTTCACCGTTTCATTATGTCACCAGCTGATTTTTACCGGAATTTTTCGGCGCGTTGGTTCTCTCGATAATGATCTAAATGAAGATCGAAACGTTGAGAAACGATATTGTGTTAATTTGCAAATAGTGTTTAAGTAATAATTGATCGAACCAATGCGCCGACAAACATTGAAATTTTGCTTTAGCAACTTACGATCGACATTGATGTAACATTTAGAAATGCATAATACAGTATTTCATCGATAATTGTCCAAACCACGGGTCCGGCCAGGGACTGCGACTGCGACTCTCCGCGTCTCTTTCTTTCCCATACGCTGTCCTTCCTTGCGCACGAAACTTCCATCGTCCATTACACACGTAAATATCATCGGAATTATATCATATTTGGTATCATTTTCATTAGAAAAATGTCAGGAATATGTTGGTGAAAATTCCATAAAAAAATAATGAAAAACAAAGAAGTTTTGTTATTGGATTAGTGGTTTTATGGCCCCTCACGGGGTATACCCCGCAGGAGTGGGGATAGTTCAGGGACATTTATAGAAATACTGTATCCGCAGTCTACCGATAACGCACCGTTTCCTCGTTGTAACCCAACTCGCATAATCGACCATGTACACGCGTGTGATATCGTTCACGTAAACGAACGTAATATAAATTCGTGTACCAGTAGGAAACATCTGTAGCTTTGGTAGAAAAAGGAAAACCATCAGTGACAACGCGAAGCGTATGCAGCGGCAACAAAAATGGCTTTTGCAATTGACTGATCGCAACACGGAGCAAGCTTTCGTTGGACAACGTGCTGACTCTCGGTACGTTTCCCGGCCTGTTCGAAATAAAACCACGCGCCGGATGTGTTCTCGGGTCGAAAATATTATTCCGGGCGTTCTCGCGATGATTAATTCTCGCGATGCACGCGATCGGCAGGTCGAAACGTTTTCTGATCGCCGCGAACGTTCGACGTGATCCGCGTGTTTGCGCCACGGGACCGTGGGTATTATAAGATTACGATGCCGGTCGTTAATTCCGTCACGTTTCGTCTCGCCGCGCTCGAAATTGAAATCGGCGAACCAGACATTTTTATGCGAACGATTTTACCCGGTCTTCTTTTTCATGTTATAATATTAAATGTAATAAGTAGACGGCGGATCTTTATGCAAAATAAAAATTGTTCAAGTTAATTCTACGAAATCGAAGTTAAATAAAAATGTATTTTCTCTTTTAACCCCATTCAAAACTCGAAGATAATGTAATAATAACTTGAAATTTTTCTAATGTCTTTTTATTTCTGTAGTTAACGTGTTTATTTTTATTATAAATTCATAAAATCCGCAGTCTAGTAATAAGTAACGAAATATAATAAGAAACGATGTTGTGTTAATTTGCAAATAGTGTTTTAGTATTAATTGATCGAACCAATGCGCCGAAAACATTGAAATTTTGCTTTAGCAACTTACGATCGACATTTATATAACATTTACATATATTGACACACACCGATCTTTCTCGCATCATCGTTACAATTCATTCATAATTCGGTAGCCATTTCTCGAGAAAGGTAGCTTAAATTCAGTTTTGAATTTTCTCGAGTACATGGGAAATTCATCGGACGCTGAAATATTCATGAAAATCAACCAGTTTTAATTTGAAAATATTTAAAATGATTAATAAATCGCCGAGAAATCTGTCCGTGCATTGAAATAAAATAATATTTACTCGAATGTATAGAAATTATACATGTCGCTCGGTTTTTAAGAAAGGTGCAGAAACATTCACTTTGATCTTGAATTTGAAACATTATTTTTATATTCGGCATGCTACAGCCTCCCACGGCCGCGACGGAGCCAAGGTATACTTTTTGAATGAAGCGTATTAACTCTCCGGCGTGTTATTACGAGTAATCGTGCGGCGTAACGTAAATTACCATTCTGTCGGCAGTAATTAAATTGATCCCGTGGAAAAAGAATGGAAGAAATCCGTGGCCGAGGGACTCGAAAAAAGTTTCGCCGAATTTATCTCCGCCCAATCACGAACCTGCGCTTCCCTTCACCTTTCGACCCTCGTCCTTAAATCTCGCCGGTAGATTACACGTTTAATTATGGGATCGATTACGCCGGCCGCGAGATATCTCGATCGATACCACCGGCCCTCAGTGTTCTCTCTCTCACTCTCTCTCTCTCTCTCTCTCTCTCTCTCTCTCGCGTTCATCAAAGCGGCTTTCTGTTCTCGTTAAATCAAGACCACGACTTCCGACTTGAGCCGCAATCGCTCTATTTGAGATCGATATCGCCGTCGAACACCTATCCGAATCTCGTTGAAAAGCATCGAGCCTGACGTTCGACGCAAGCGAACAAAAGTAAAACACGAAGGGAAATGGAAGAGACTGACTATATATACATATATATGTATGTGTGGATGACTTTTTCCTATGTCTCGAACGGCAGTCTCACTTATCGCGATCTCTCGTTGATCGACGTGACTACTTAACATCCATTCCGCTACCTATTAACAATGTAATTTATATCGGTTTGAATGATGCCCGACACGCACCCGGCAAAAACAGAAGTACCGCGGAAATGTAATTGCTTAAGGGAATTTCTTACAATCGTGGATGGAGAGGTTCATCGTTTCGCTACGTAGCTCTTTGCACCGAGTCATGACATACGGAGCTCGATAGAATTTAATCGTAGAAAGATCCGAATATTTCTCGAAAATTTCGCTGTAGAAGTTTTAGTGACCAAGTCGAAGGTGAAGGGCGACGTTGTGTGGCGAATAACGCGAGAGAAGAAAGGGAGCATCGGTTCATTTTTTTAAATTAATTGAGGGATTAATTTTAATAAAAATTGTTATAGTAGATTTAAGGGGTAACACCACCCTGGCGCTCGGAAAAATATATATAAAAATAAACTTTTTTTGTTGACGTTGACATTAAGTATATAAAATGATCTTTATTTTACACATATATATAGTAGTTTTGTGAACAATTTGCAGTATTAACGATTAAAAAAAAATAAAAAATGGCGGAGATATGAGTAGGACCCTCTTTTGAAGATCCTTGCTGATGGTGTACATGATTTCTCTGTTAGGCATCGTCTAAAAAATAATAAATAAATTTTTTCTTATTTATTAGGGTAATAGCTACAATCTGACGTAGGATTTTTGTGAAAGTTATAAATTTTTTAAACGCAATATTTCGATGAAAATCGAGTTTTTTATTTCGAACGGCTGTCATTTCTACAAAAAAAATTTTTAAAAATTTTTCCCTACGTCACATTGTAGGTATTACCCTTATAAATAAGAAAAAATTCATTTATTATTTTTTAGACGATGCCTAACAGAGAAATCGTGTACACCGTCAGTAAGAATTTTCAAAAGACGGTCCTACTTTTTTTAATCGTTAATATTGCAAATTGTTCATA
Organism: Lasioglossum lativentre; assembly: GCA_916610255.1. Lineage (NCBI taxonomy): Eukaryota > Metazoa > Arthropoda > Insecta > Hymenoptera > Halictidae > Lasioglossum > Lasioglossum lativentre. The sequence continues at coordinate 4,756,531 of OU744366.1, forward strand.
AAACTACTATATATATGTGTGTAAAATAAAGATCATTTTATATACTTAATGGCAGCGTCAAAAAAAAAAGTTAATTTTTATACCTATTTTTCCGAGCGTCAGGATGGTGTAACCCCTTAATTGATACATATCGGCGTGACGCTGAAATTTTCCGAAAAGCTTTATGCACTGCGTCATGACATACGGAGCTCGATAGAATTGAATCGTAGAAAGATCCGTATATTTCACGAAAATTTCGCTGTTGAAGTTTTAGTGACCAAGTCGAAGGTGAAGGGCGACGTTGTGTGGCGAATAACGCGAGAGAAGAAAGGGAGGAGAGAAAGAGAAAGGCCGTTGATGCGTCGAAAAGGAGCATCGGTAAATACATATCGGCGTGACGCTCGAATTTTACGAAAAGCAATGCAGGTGACGGTGCATTAAGGGGTGTACAAGGTCGTTATCGCGCGAATGCATAATAATGTTCAGGTTGATTTACGCTACGCCCGGGATTTCAGGTGTGTACATATACAGATCTCATTATGCGCGTATTATATGCACGGTGTGGATCTGTGTGCGTGGATAGGCGTGTACATGCATATCGACGCGGCCGTATCCTGTTCCCTGCGATCGATACCCCGGATAAGTGGTAATGGAATAATCGACGTTTCGTGTAAAGGATATTCGGATAATCAGCTATCCGATGCGCGATATCTCCATAACAATATCCGGTGACACAATTTGTGCTTTTTTTTTTCCCCCCCCCCTTCAAATATTCACTGCTATCGTTCGGTATCTGAACGGTGAACCGTCGCGAACCGGTTCGCGGGCAGAGGGGAAACCGTGTAATTGGATTAACGGACCATTGTCAGGCTTATCTTAATCGTGTTCTCAGTTGTTTATTGACGAAAATTGCGGATCGATGTTCACACGTGGCTCCGGCGAATTTCCGGAAACGTCTTCCCCCGGCAATCTATGTATACACGTGTTTCAACTTTATTTCGCACTGGAACGTGTACCGTTAAAATGGCACGCTGCTTACAAAAAATCTCCGATCATATAGCTATCGATCATTGGTGGATCTTTATGCAAATTTTGTCTGTATCGTTTACGGGCCACGGTATTTAAATAAAAATTATACGACTCGCAAGCACGCACGGTCGTGGGCGGTCTTAATTTTTTAAAATATTTTTACCGTTTTTGTTTTGCCTTTTGTCGTAGACGCGTTATAACTAGACTGCGGATTTTATGCATTTACGACAAAAATAGGTGCGTACAATTTAACTCTTAGCACTCGGATGGCGACTCTGAGGCGCCACTGAAAATTGCTGTGCCATTCTTGAAAATATTGTTGGCATTATTATTTTTGTTCGTATTTAATAAACTACTAGACATTTAAGTATCGTATGAGGTATTTAAATCAATTTCATATCCACAAAATGGAAAAAATCATATACAATGGAATTATTCTAGGTTGGAAGAAATGTTTAATTTTCGAGTTAAAATAGGTCCGACTGCAAAGGGTTAAAGCAGTGGACATATTAAAAAGATTTAAGGAGACCAGTGTATCAGTTTCAACTTAATAAGATAATTTTAGAAAGTAGGACATTTTTATTTAGCTTCCATGTCTTGCAATAAATGTAAAAAATTCTTATTTTGCATAAAGATCCGCAGTCTAGTTATAACGTTTTGGGTGTGAAAAGATTACTATGTATTCTTACGAATAGGGGCTTCAGTCGCTGCGCATCATTGTAATTGTCTTGTGTGCGAATAATGCGACACATTTTTCACCCTCTCAGTATTTAATTGACACGTGTTAAGGGCGAGGGTCGGAATATTTAATCTGTGGTACGTATTTATGATGAAATTTTATATCCATATATTATTTATAATCTGACATTTTAATGACTATCGAAAGGTTTTAATGTCTACGCTGCTGTGTGTTAACTTGCAAATCGCAGTTGAAAAAAGATGCCATAAAATATTGGTAACCAGTTCTCGTTTGCCTTTTATTTAAACAACCGCGCGGCATTTTATTAAGGTATTACCGTACATTGTCATCGATAAATGTAAACTCGTTTATTATTCTAGGAGGATAAAACTGTATAGATTAATCAAGAATTGTTGTATAAGAAAACGGTATGTTCGGCTTGACGTTTTATCAGATCAAAGTGTATTGCATGACGTTTCACGTTTACAACGATCGAGTTACATAGATTACAGATATTCTTTCGTCTACAGTATTATGATATCGTTCTCAGATACACCGAGGAAGAAGACGATCTTGGCTACCTTAGGAAGAACGTGACGATACCGTATCCTAGGGAGTAGGAGTCGGAGAGCCTTGAAAAACTGCTGACGAGCCATCGCGAGGAGGGTCATCCACCTCCAATCTTCTCTCGGCGCAATTTCGAGATCGGTAACTATATCGCTTCTTTGCATAACAGGGGTACACAATGGTCTTAACATTTTATAAACACGTAACACGACCGGTATATTTTTCAGTGATAGTAACCTTTGTAGAAGAACATTTCAATCGAAATCCACATATGGATTAATAAATCCTTTGAATCGCATCACAGCTAAATCTAACATTTTATATCGTGATATTGACTTTTTTTTAATGGTTCGTTACTATCGTTTAAGAAAAAGTTGCGTGCGATTATATGATTAACTGTGATATAATGTATTCCTGTAACTGTCAGCATGTCCATTACTATGTAACTTTATGCTAAGACTTTCTTTTTCTTTTTATATGAATTTCTTCTATTGTAAACATTTGTATAAAAGGACTTCGGTCCGTAAATAATAATAATTTTTTTTTTAGAAGCCATAAATGCATAAAAAACTGCAGTCTATCGGACACGGACGAATAATATTTAATTTCGATGTAAAACAGACGATTGACATTAATAAATAAAGTAGTTTATATCGATCGTATTATTGCTTATAGCGATTAATAAATGATTTCGGCGCTACGGTTCGATCATTTGAAAAATAAAGTAAATTAATCAAAAGCAATTTTGCTAATAGTCAAAAAAATCGACGTTTCAGGTGCTGATTTGCACCATTTTCAAGATAATTTTTGAAATTGCGTCTGTAAGAAAAATGAAAAAAGAATTTTTAGAACACAAAATAAAATACTAATTCTCACAATAACAACTATTTTATGTTTAAATGTAAGGGACACAAATTTTAACACAAAACTTTTCTTACTCACTTGCTTAGGTGTGATTAAATACAAAGTGAGAGTCGTGAGACTCGTGAACACCTGTGTTCACCATGTTTGCCTGCACGACACTGATCGTTTTAGGCAGAGATCTAGGTTATACTATAGATCGATACACAGGCGGTAAATTCAAATAGACACCATAAGTCTTAAACCCCACATAATGAAAATACCAAAAGGTAAGATCAAGGATATTGACATTCAATTGAAACGAAATCAATTTTCATACATTAAAATGTATGTGTAATTATTAAACTAATAAGAGAAAATAAAATATTACATTGGAAAAGATTCTTCATATAACACTACTGACACAGTAATGTTGCGTAAAATTCATGTATTATAGGTGTTTCATACCTAAGGTTTACGCTACGGTTCTTAATTATATGAAAAGTTTCCAATATTAATCTCTGATATAAATTCTCCTCTCTGTCAACTATTTTAACGTTGTCAAAATCAAACCTGTGATCCAATTCCAAAGAATGTCTAGTCAATGCCGTGTGTTGCGGTGGTGGTAAAAAGACGTTGTGTTTATGTTCTCTAATACGTGTATCTAAATTTCTGGATGTTTGTCTAATGTAAACCAAATCACAACCCGAGCAAGGTATGGAGTAAATAACATTACAAATTTTATTTTGTGGTAATTTGTCTATAACAGGTGGAAACAAAGACTTGAGATAGCAAGGAATTTTGAAGATTGTATGTATTCCTACCTTTCTGAAAATTCTTTTTAAATCATTAGAAACCCCTTCTATGTAGGGTAATACTACCGTATTTTTCCAGTTGATCGGACCCAATTTTATTCTTCTATCCTCTTTTCGTTTCTCAATGAGAAAGGGGTGATATAGTTGAAAAATACGTCCTTTCATGATACTAGAAGTAAAACTCTCAGGGTAGCCGTTGTGTTTCAACGTTTTTCTAATGAATAAGTGGTGCAAATCAGCACCGAAACGTCGATTTTTTTGACTATTAGCAAAATTGCTTTTCATTAATTTACTTTATTTTTCAAACGATCGAACCGTAGCGCCGAAATCATTTATTAATTGTGATTGACATTAATAGTGGGCAGACTATTTCTGCAATGTTCATCGCCAGCTGACTCTTTATTGTACGGGAAGGGGTGAACAGGTTTCCTACCATTTATAGCGAGCATTTCGAGTGACTCGCGCGGAAAGTGGCAGAGGGACGTCATAGCATTTTTACCGATAGAATTTCTGTAATGACTTATAAGACTGGCTGATCCCTGGTGATCGTCGACAGGAAGCGGCCGTGACGCTTAGTGGCGTGATTCTCGCGATCCAAGCCCGTCGTTTTCTCGCTTTTTCTCGCGTGCACGCCGACGCGACTCGCTCGCGCGCGCGCGCGACGCTGTCCTCACGGATATAAATTATTGCGGGCCTGGTCGCGGCCCGTTCCGGCCACGTGCAAAAAAATCCGCCGCTACCCATTAGAAATTATAAGTGCTGCCGGTGGACGGGCCTTCAACCGACATCGCCGACTACTCTCTTTCTTTCTCTCTCTCTCTCTTTACTCGTTTTTTAAACTCCCCCGCACGGCGGCGGCGGCTGCTGCCTCTTTTTCTTCCTCTTCTTCCCTCGATCAGCCCGGTGAACCGGCTGATCGTACTTGTCACTGGTCCTCGTTCCACCCACGCCACGCCAGGCCACGCTCGCCTTTCTACGCCGTGGACCGGTCCAACTTTTTGTCACGACCACCTTCTCCCGGTCCACCTTTCCTTCATCCAACCCCCGCCCCCGGCAGCTCTCGATCTTTCTCCTCCCTTTTTACTCTCTTTCGATCTATTCATCTCTCCCATGCCGCAGCCCCTTTCTCTTTGTCTTCGGTGCCCCCTCTCATACCGTGAAACGTCGATCGACTATCGAGATACCTCTGAAATGAGTTGTCGCGATCGACCAGCGCAGCGCAGCGCAGCGCAGCGCAGCGCAGCGGCATCTCCTAGCTCCGCTGTCTCTTTGGTTTTTAACACTTAACCCCTTGCACTACGATTTATTTTACGGTTGCAGTGATTAGAACTTATTTGTCGTTTCTAATTTCTTAGAAAAAAAAAGAAGTGTTGTATACTCGATAACCCTAGGCCTTAGTCAAACGCCAACGCATCATGATAACCATGCCATAGACACGTCAGCCAAAACCCTTGAATCATCAGGACCAAACAGACCCTTAGACTTTGTCCATTTTCACGTCACCCTTTCCACAATTAACCTTTTCTACTCCCTTCCACATTTTCCTCTCAAAAACTACATATATATAGCAGCCCGTCGAAACAGATTCAGAGCTTATTCTTGCACACTTCAGTGCAGAAGGTCACGTCGTTGTATCTTAACCCTTTCACTACGAAAGGCGTAAATATACGACCTGAGAAGTCCATATATATATATATATATATATATATATATATATATATATATATATATATATATATGAAAGGCGTAAATATACGTCCTGAGAAATCCATCGATATATACGAAAGGCGTAAATATACGTCTTCTGAAGTCCATCGATATATGTATACGAAAGGCGTAAATATACGCCATCCAAATTTTTATATTTTATGTTTTTACTTCCCTATTTTACCGACTGATTCAAATGGACTTTATCGTCCTTTGAGACATACGAACTAAGGTATTGGCAATTGTTTTATTGTTTCGGACGATTGTTAATTAATTCTTATCATATTTGCTGTGCTACTGCAGTTACAAGTCTTCAAAAAAAAAAAAAAATCATGCTCGAAAATGTGCAGTATGTAGTAAACATAAAATTCGTCGAGAAACGAGGTACGAATGTAAAGAATGTGATGTAGGTTTATGTGTTGATCCATGCTTTAGGATATATCACACGGAAATGGATTATTAAATTTTTTCTATTATATTTTTATTATCTTTATTCGTTCATTATGTAAAATAGTTTGTCATTGTTAAGTTCAAACGAATTTATTCCTCTTTATCAATTTCGGATTTTTTCCTTTATATTTAATTAGCCACTGTTATTCAAGAAATCTGTAAGTTGAGTTATGTAAACTAAAATAGCATAAAAGGTTACTTAAAATAAATAAGTTTTAATTTATTTGTAACGATTGCTTTTTAAGTCATACGAATGGTATCAAATCTTCGGGTACTGTTTTGTTCACTGGTTCACCGAAATCGCGCCGCAGTGAAAGGGTTAAACTCGCCACAGTGTATATTCTTAAATAAAACTCTTCTCGATTTTATTATAAATTGTTGTACTCGATTCCCAAACCCGGAATCCAACAGAAGTTTGTATATAATTTATACCTATACAGTGTCCAATGGTTACAATAACAAGAAAATATCATTTTGTTTCAATTTAAAGTTTAAAGGAAATTAGTAGCATGAATATTTATCATCTTCGAAATCTTCGTCACGAGTCCGACTCGGTATTATAGTGCAAGGGGTTAACCAAAGGCTTCTGACAAATTCATGGCAGCCACGACTAGATTGATTCGTGAATTTTTCTCACACATTCGTGAACCGTTCTTCTTCGATGAATCCACCACCGAAACTTTATCTCTCGATGTCTAGATAGCGATCCGCGACGAACAGTCAACATTCCACCGCGTGTCACTGTCAGCGCCAGATGACGCAGTAAATCTCGACACGGAAAGAACGCATTCCGCGAGTCGCTAGCATCCCTGCAGAAAGAGTCAGGACGAGCGTATCCTGCGTGCTCGTGAGAGAGGATATAACGCGGCAAGAAAATCAGCTGCGTTTATGTCTGTCATTCTATGTCGAATCTAGCGGCGAAAAACAGATTCCCACTTTAATTTCTAGCATTCGCGGATAATGCTCGGATACCATATACGTTCTCTGGAACCTAATCTTAATCCTGGCAGAGATGTTCATTCCTATTAATTATAAAATTCAAGCTTCGACAAGGCCGGTTTACTGCTTCTACAAATCGGGCCGTTTTTAATCTGTACTTCACGATCTAAGCAATTAAAGTGTGCTCTCTCTCTCTTATACAGGGTCATCTGTTTTTAAACGGCGAAACGTGAACCAGCTATAGAGGGCCCCAAATGGAACAAAAACCAAGATCCGAAGGTCATACAAAAAAGTTGACTGAATAAAAAAGATGCCCCTATTTATTTTAAACCGAACAAAGGAAAAATCATCAAGATACATCATTGCAGTCCTAATATATTTAATCTTAAGTGAACGAAAGAAATGACGGGTTTTTGCAATTATCTAAAAATCAAGACCGAATCAAAAAAAGTGTTAGGGGTGACAGTTGTTTCATTTGGGGTCCTCTATAGCTGGTTGACGTTTGGCCGTTTAAAAACGGATGACCCTGTATAAGAGAGAGAGAGAGCACACTCTAATTGCTTAGATCGTGAAGTACAGATTAGAAACGGCAAATGTGCCGATTTGTAGAAGCAGTACACCGGCACGTTGGCTATCAAGCTCACCTCTGTAATGCCTTTGGAACGACTGAACCAGGTACGGCAGAGTGTTCCAAGAGGCCAATAGCAGTTTCAAGGAAAGCTAAGCCCGAGTAGGATCGCAGATGCTGTTTGCGTCGAGCATCGATTCCATACACAAGTCCGCGGCGATCGCAGGCCGGGCTCCCATTCAAAGCGTGGACCCAATAAATTGTCATTCATGACAAACTGAGGACAAAGTAAAGGCGCACGGCATGGCATCGACGCGGTGTCCACCACCACCACGCACGGCAGGATTCACGACGGACACTGGCAATGCCGTGGTGGCCAAGACGTCGCATCGCGAGTCGCGTCGCGGCGTTATGCCGTATCTTCAGGCAATAGATCACCCGGCCCGGCCCGGCCCGGCGTAATCGAGCAACAAGCGTTCGACTGCCGACGTCCGCGACGCGACGCGACGCGACGTCCGCAGCACGCGAATTTCTTGGACGTCCCTCTCGACATATTAGGTCGTCTCATTAGTTCCCACCGCGGATTCGTTTATGCATCGAATACGTTTGCGAAGTTCTGTCCATGGACCGTAGAACCTCTTTGGAAAACGTCCTTATGCTACCAGCTTCTCATTTGGCATTCGAAACTTGCTATTAACCCTCCGGGACTCGCGCATCCATTTGTAACGTGAGAACTCGCGTGGCGTCTGTGGGACGCCATGATAGAAAGGCAGTAATAATCGTAATAAATTCACATATATTTATTTATTCATCATATATGAAGATTAATCCTTACTGCCTTTCTATCATGGCGTCCCACAGACGTCACGCGAGTTCTCACGTTACAAATGGATGCGCGAGTCCCAGAGACTAAGGGTGCGTGGCACCCAATCAGTGTCGCCAGAAAGGCGCCCAAACGGGCGCAGTAGGGGAGTACAACTACCCTCTCTCCGATGACCGTGGCACGTTGCGCGTGCGCGACGGGGATTTAGTGCCACGGTCATCGGAGAGAGGGTACCCGTACTCAGTGATGCCAGATTCGTGGGCTTTTTCCCCTCCGCTCCCTGAGCCGACTCGACCCCCCACTCTGACGCACCGTCGTCGCCACGTTGCTTCTACTGCGCACGCGCTACACACGAACGTATCTCTAGTCTGTCCGTGTGAGTGCCTGTTCGATTGCACGCGCGCTACACGCGACGACGGTGCGTCAGAGTGGGGGGTCGTGTCGGCCCCGCGAGCGGAGGGGAAAAAGCCCACGAATCTGGCATCATTGCCCGTACTCCCCTGAGCTCACAAAATCTGGCGACACTGCACCCAATGTGGTGCCAATGTGGTGCCTCTATCGGCGTAAAGGTGAACTAAAAATAAACTAGAACAAGGATAGAGAGGGAGATACGTCACTGGCAAGGAGAGACAAAGACAGAGAGTAACCAAGTGGCTTATTTGTCGATGAAGCTACTTCCATTTTTCGAAGCGAAGGAGCGATATTTTTTAATAATTTTTGTGTTGAAATATTCTTTATATTATTTCGGGTAACCTTACAGAGCGTTTTTTTTTTTTGGAAAAATTGTGTACAGAAGCAAAATTTCTTCTACAAAAACGTACAGTTTCATTTTTTATAAAGTTTCAACAGCCAAAATGCAAAACAAGGGCTCTGTGTACGGTTACCCGAAATAGAACAAAGAATATTTAAAAAAAAAAAAGAAACGTGAGAAAATATTGCTTCTTCGCTTCAATAAATGGGAGTGGTAAAAATCTTCCTTTCTGTCTCAGCTCTGTAGGAGAAACAAGGATGTCGCACAAAGTTACGAAATACATAGAATGACAACCTCTACGCCGATAGAGGCACCACATTGGCTACCACGCAGCCTTAAGCGCGTTCCACAGCGGACGTGTCGCGCGAAATTAATCGGCTAATAGAGACAGAGCTCTATGTACGAGCACGATGTGACTACTGTTCCGATCGTATCAGATCGACGCGACGCCCACGCGACGGAAAAGCACCGAACCAAAGACGTCGTCGTGTGCAACCGGTGGTTCCCGTTTCGGAAAAGTTTCTGGCAACCGATCCGGTTGCCGGACACGCATAGCGGCGCACGCACACGCGTCGCACGCGGTTTAGATAAGATCATTGTTCTACAAGCACCGAAATGCGAAAAAGTTTGTAGACCGATAGCGCGGAGCCGAGATCTGGTTATCCCCGATCTCTTCCTAGTCGGACAGACGTACACACGCGACGTTTTTCGTCACTGTCCCGAGTATCAACCGGCTGGCTGAAGTGAAACACCGAACGGACACCGGTAACTCGCAATCGCCGCGATAAGATCGCGCTCGAGCCGCCCACGCAGCCGTGGAACGCGTTAATGTTGACCGTGTAATGTTGCCTTTCGTGGCGCGCTGCCCGTCAAATCGTGCACTACGACTTCACGTTGGATCCCCTTTAAGCGAGCGTGTTTGTTTAATAAGTTCGTCGGCTCGGGCCACGGGATTAACGCGGTCTATCGCGAGGGATATTACTAGAGATCACGGTTTTGGACCAGTGTCGCCAGAAAGTGCCCAAACCGGCACTCGAGGGGAATACAAGGTACCCCCTCTCTGATGACCAGAGCGGCAGAGTCCGCATCGCGCACGCGCAACGTGTCGCATACTCTACAGTCTACTCTCCTGAACAGTGTTCCGATTGAGCCAGCTTTTTTTCGCGCATGCGCGGCAATTTCAGCCTCAGTAACGTAAAAAAAATTATTAGTCTATACGTAGCTCTTTCTCCACTATTAACCTTCATTGTATAATAAAATATTAATAATACTTACCTCGTTCCGCGTCACGTCTCTCGTCCATCAGTCGTCCCGCCAATATAATTGCCACAGGCCGTCAGAGCCCTGGCCGCTCTGCTGCGTCATTGTAGACACGCTACTGTTTTGGCCGCGCATGCGCGAAAAAAAGCTGGCTCAATCGGAACACTGCTCCTGAACTCCTCTGCCGCTCTGTGAGAGAGGGGGTACATTTTTTCACCGTGACTCCCCTAACCTGGCGACACTGTTTTGGACGTGTATTGAGGATACACGTATTCACGTGTTCACGTGTACTAATATATGTAAGCAAAACATAACCTATTACATACATCTAAGGAAAGTATATGACACTTCCCTATACCATTTGAATCGTCCGCGTAATAACGATGGTCGGTAACCCAGGCATCGATAGGTACAAACCTAAACTGTGATTAGACGAGATTGTAATTGTAGGAAAGGAACAACAGAGTGGATAATAAACATTGAATGTTGTTTCTTTGTTTTACAGGTATGGTATGTGTAATCAGGCAAACCTTAGTTTATAAGTTTTAAAATAATAAACATTAACTTTGTTTTACAGAGAAACAATTCAGTCAATTATTTGCCCAACCTGAAAACATAACCTATCACATATATATCCGTATTTTAATCCGTGTACATCTTTGTCAAATATTTGTCGATATTGTCAAAAAAACTGCTATTAGGCGCCATTTTTCCAATATGGCGGCGCGAGCGGCAAAGATACGAAATGGCAAAGTTGAAATTCGGAAAGAGCACATCGAAATCTATAAAATTACCCATTTTCAAAACTCCCGGAAAACATTTCAGGTAAAACTACCAAATGACTGCACTAAACACTTAGGGTGCGGTTATAGTGGAGCGGCGAGCAGCGATGATAGCGGCGCAGTGAGCAGTGCGATGGAAACAAACAGATGTAATTAAATGAAAAAGAAAAAGATAGAAAACAGTAACAAAAACATACTACTTTTTCTATCTTTTTACCACGTTTTTATTAGCTCGGTTTCTTGTCTGTCTGTACGTCTGTCTGTCTGTCTGTCTGTCTGTCTGTTCGGTACAAATATTGCAATTGATTTTAAACTAACTTCCCGATGAGCTAGAGACTTGAAATTTTAAATATAGCTCAGAACTGGATGACAATGCAATATTTAAAAAAAAAATTTTTTAAAAGCCTATGCGTTTAGGATATATAAATTATTATTAATAAATCTGGCCGTTATACCCCGTCGCACTACCTGTACGTCCCCACTCTACTACGTGTTCCCACTCTGACTCATCCCCACTCCACTGACCCGTTTCGCACCGAAGGAGCTCAGTGTGCGTAAGTGTGCGTCAGTGTGCGTTCGAGCTCCGTGCGGTGTTTATTGAATAATATTGATATACACAAATATGGCGGCGACCATATCTGTCACTTTCTGAGGTGAAACAATGAAAATTACTGTAAAATTACTCAACTTTACATGCTCATAAATTTTTAACGAGTGGTTTCCGTGATCTGGGATTTCGATATAAGAGTTTTCTCGCCGAAATGAACAAGGTAAGACATACAATAATCGAAAATTTCTGAGTTCCGAAGAGAAAGATTACCCTTTTAATCGATAGAAAAATTTCACACACACAAGACTGAAAAGCTGAAAATAATTATTTAAATAAAAATAAATTTTTTAAAAAATACCACGTTTTTAAAACGGACTAAAAAGTATAAAATAATTTTTCCTAGCCACGTACAGGTTCCTAACCCCATACAGATAGTCCTGAAAATTTGTGATTGTGAATTTTTAATAGCTATGAAAATACTTGTAAGATTTAAAACGAAAAACGTGGGGCGCAAGATAATAGTGTCGAGAGTAGCTGCCGTTGAGAAAACACACACAACAGTTCATGTCATTTGTAATGCAATAAAATTGTTAGCGACTTAGTTGAACAATTCATGCATCAATTATCTATGTATTGCATGCGCCCCACGTTTTTCGTTTTAAATCTTACAAGTATTTTCATAGCTATTAAAAATTCACAATCACAAATTTTCAAGACTATCTGTATGGGGTTAGGAACCTGTACGTGGCTAGAAAAAATTATTTTATACTTTTTAGTCCGTTTTAAAAACGTGGTATTTTTTAAAAAATTTATTTTTATTTTCATTTAATTACATCGGTTTGTTTCCATCGCGCTGCTCACCGTGCCGCTATCATCGCTGCTCGCCGCTCCACTATAACCGCAGACTTACTGTTGATTTTCGAAGAAAATGCTTGGTTCAAGCATTTTGTCGGGATTCCGCCGACGATTCCGAGACCGATCTTCACGGTCGTTCTTCTCGCGGGTACGGAATCGAAACGCGGCGGCGGCGGCGGCGGCTGCCGAATCGAACGGAACAGGTTCCCCGGTAGCGAACGGAAGCGGATTATCGTGCGATCTCTCGCGGCGGCGCGGATCGAATGAAATCGAGCCAATTACTCGCGTAGGAAAGAGCTCGTACTCGCGTGATAGCGAGATCGGTCCACGCACACGCACCGATAAAGGCGGGGCAGCTTAAAGCCGCACGGTTTCACGCGAGTCCCGGCGAAACGCTCGCACCTGTCGGCCGGCGATATTTAAAATTATCGGTCGTTTAAATTTTTTATAATTAACGCGAGGCACCGCGCTCGAACGGGTTCCCTCTGTAATGTCAGGCGCTCCTTTGCTCCTTCTCGCACCCTTCTTTTGCCAGCTTCTACCCCTCCCCCGCGTGGCGTTCTCGGTACCCTTGTTGCCGCGATATATTCTGGTCTTAAACTTTCGGAAAGTGAATTCCTTTTTTTTTTGCAGTTTCTTTAATCCTTTTGATGCATTTGTGTTTAAATCTCATCCGTCCCTCATTTCACGAACCGGATCTGTCCCTCGGTGTGAAATTGACACAGTGGTAAAAGATCAATTAAATAACAAAGTAAACAGATATTTTTCGATTCTTTTTTTTAATCAATTTGACGAGTTCACGTCTAAGGTATTTCGCTTATGAGTTTCGCATTGAAAAACTAAGTGTCACGAAGTTTCGTGCTTTATCTACAAATAACAGTACATGTTGGGATGAAGAGGTTAGGAGATTAAATACAACTTTATATTTAAGCGTTTATTTAAACTGCACCGCACATGGAATAACTGTTGATAGGTTGTGAATCAGTATTGTTAGCACATAACACAATATTGTACTTTATTAAACTATTAACACGAAAGAAAAATGTGGGAGCTACGACTAGCTCGGTTTTTTTTGCTCGGACCGACTGACATTCCTTCTTAGGCCCTTTAGTGCGGAAAAAGACCTTTCCTCCTACGCGTGTTCCGTGCATTACGGTCTGAGTTGGGCATTAGTCGATTAAAATTTTAATCATGATTGATTGATTAATGTATACGATTAAAAAAAGAAATCGTCGAAAAATCGGCGATTGATTCAATCGATTGATGAAGTTAATCGTCAATCGTTCATTAAATGAAGAAATCGTCGAAAAATCGGCGATTGATTCAATCGATTGATTTAATCGTCAATCGTTGATTAAAAAAAGGAATCATCGAAAAATCGAGTTTACAATTTTTTTCAGTATTCATACAGTTCTGATTACGTATTTAATTTCGAAATTTCAGCAATAATGATTAATCAATTATCCGATTGACGATTAATAATCGTTAATCGCAACTAACGACTAAAGTAGAAAAATCGTTAACCGCAATTAACGACTAAACTAGGAGATTAATTGTTAATTGCGATTAACGATTGAAGTAGAAATTTAGTCGTCGATCGTTGATTAAGTTTTTGCCCAACACTGGTCCTGACTTTATGCCCTCGCATGAGCCTTTCCGTCCCCGAGGAAAACCGCCCCTTACGCCTTATACCTAAGATATACCCTTATACCTAAGACGCTATGGTATCGTTGTATTAACCCTTTGCACTCGGAGCAATTTTGACTAAAAAACGAAAGATTTTTCCATTCTAGAATATTTCCATTCTACACAATTTGTTTTTCATTTGTTGTATATGAAACTGATCTAACTTACGTATTTTGATCGACGAAGAAATATTAAATACGTATCTTACCTCCTCTGTAAATGAAAATATAATAATGGACAATAGATATTTAATTTATACTACATTACAGCTACACACAGCCTGCAGAAAGTACCAGTAGTAATGACAGCGATACGTCAAGTGATGACGAGATGTGAAGTGCTTCATGTTTCGTAAGTAACTCAAAACGTTAAAAAATACTTCATTATTATTATTTTTATTGTATTTTATATATGAGAATACGATATATTTTCAAACTAGTGTGTTATCAAGTCATTTTAACGAAAAAATGATTTCATTAATTTGTGTCACAAAAGTCTATTTTTTTCAAAAACCAGAAGTCGTAGACAAATTTTGAAAACAGATTTGAAATCAGCGTGAAAAAATCTATGGGAAACGATATATAGCATGTTAAAAAAAAATTTTCCGCGCGTATTAACCACAAGAGAAAAATTTTCTTGAAATTCTGCAACTTCAACGAATTTTCTCAAGGTTAAAAAACGTTCGTATCGTAATCTTCCTATTTTTCCCATATTCTACAAAGTTTCAGCTTTCATGTAAAAAAAATTTCATCGCTCTACCTCATTCCTATCGAAAGTTCTTTGATTTTGAATCGAAAAAGGCCGTTTTTGCCCACTGTGTGGCGCCTCAGAGTCACCATCCGAGTGCTAGGGGTTAAAACAGTAAGAGCTTCGACTTGGTTTTATACACACGACCCAGTATGTATTTGATTTAGCAGACGTGCGATGGTAATCGCATAGAATTTGTCGGTTTCTGTCTTTCCGCGTATGGATCTGTCAACCGGTGCCGATGAATACACTGTTGGACCTTAACACTTATCCTTTCGCAGCGTCTTCCGCTCGCAGGTCGTTCGGAGAGGCGTCCGTGAGTGGTCTCGCGGCGTTCCGGCGGCGCCGAGCGTCGCCGGCAAAGAGCTCCGGTGTCGATAAATAAGTATCACCGCGTTGAGAAGCGCCGATTGGCCGAGCCGCGAAGGAACGCGTGCTCACCTGCGGCTTCGCAGCGACGTCGTCGTCGCGTCGAAGAAAGGTGCGCGCGCGAGAGATATCGCAGATAAATATCTGCGAGTGCGAGTGCGAGTGTGTGCGAATGTGAAAGAGTCAGAGAGAGAGAGAGAGAGAGAGAGAGGGACCGAGGACGCCGGTGAACGTTTGCGCGGCGCGCAGCGGTTTTCACGTGTCAACCGGTTGATATATTTGCGACTAATGACTCGAAGGAATAATTATGACTCTCGCCGCGAGAATTTCAACCGTACGGAATCGTTCGGCCGACGTGTGCGTTCGGTTAAGGGCAGTTGAAGCGCTCCGATCTGCGATAACTCAGTCCGCCGCGACGATCGGAACTTAATCGGATGCATCGAGGTAGATTAACGACTGCGACGTGAATGGGCCCGTGCGTGTTTCGCCGACTTCTGGAGGATATTGATGTTCCTCCGGTCATTTCGCTGCTCCCTCCTTGTGTCGGACTAAATAGCTGTACGATTTTGTTCTTATTGTTGGGCCGTAACAGAAATTCTATCTTCGATATCTATATAAATAAAAATGTAAATGTCCGTTTCTTTGAAGTCGAACATCTCCGTAACGGCTGAACGTAGAAAGCTCAGGT
Source organism: Lasioglossum lativentre (assembly GCA_916610255.1). NCBI lineage: Eukaryota > Metazoa > Arthropoda > Insecta > Hymenoptera > Halictidae > Lasioglossum > Lasioglossum lativentre. The sequence continues at coordinate 4,772,615 of OU744366.1, forward strand.
TTGAGCCATTAGACGCAGCGTTGTTTCGGGAAGGTTTTAGGACAATCCGCTTTCGAAAAAGTCCATTCGTTCAAGAGTTTTCACGACTTTTTCCACCGGCTACAACGCTAACTGCTTACTTCAAGTTGTGTGAATGTGACGCGTTATCGAAAACATTGATGTAGAATAGTCGATATACTTTGACAGCAAACAGAACCAAAAAATAAAAATGTAAATGTCCGTTTTTTTGTAGTCGAACATCTCCGTGACGGCTGAACGTAGAAAGCTCAGGTTTGAGCCATTAGACACAGGTTTTTTTTGGGAAGGTTTTAGAGCAAACCGCATTCGAAAAAGTCCATTGGTTCAAAAGTTGTGACGCCATTAGTGATCAAAGATAACTTCTTCGCCCTGTTTTGGGCACGTTTCTGCTTATAACTTTTAACAAGAAGAACCTATATTCTTTTTGTGAGAGCGAGGGAGTGAGAGGGAGAGAGGGACAGAGACGGGAAGAGAGAGAGAGAGAGAGAGAGAGAGAGAGAGAGAGAGAGAACTACAGAACTGGCGTGTCATAGTTGTAAAATAAAGCATATAAATGTCACATCTGTGACAGGTAATATAAAATAAAAGGGTATAGCCGGATAAGATGATCAAAAATGCCCTTGAGCCGAATAATATCGGGGATGGACCATTCGATAGAGTATCAAAAACAAACATATTGTGTAAAATCGTAACCCTCTATCTCGATCGGAAGGGTAGTTATGGGGTACAGAGCCGCTTCAATTATGCCCAGACCAAAATACTCTAACCATATAGAGAGACTTTAAAAATTAATTAATAAAATAAGAGTGGGACGATTATTGGAAAGTTGGTGCACCTTCCGCAAAATTTACGATTATTACGATTATTGAATTATTCTTTATTTCTTCGGGGATGTACCGTTAAAAAATAGATTTTTTGTTACTTTTATAAAGTAATATAAATTGCGAGAGTAGTCCAGAAGGATCGTATTAAACGACCAGATTTTTCTCAAGTGATTCATACTGTAGCCGCCCAGGTGGTTCGGAACCCACCTTAATAAACTGTAGGTCCCATAGCTATAAGTTAGTTATAGATTATAGTTATAAGTTGTAGTTATAAGCTATATAGTTATAAGCTATATATAAGTCGTCGCTAATGACCAAAGTTGTCGATGCGACGTAAAAACACAATATAACTAACTAATTAACTCGTATTAAAGGACCATACATGCCAGTTCAAAAATACGACTTTTTGCTTTACGAAGGGCTCCTTAAGGGGGACGGCCCACTAATACCATCACCACTCACACATCGCTAGATCCCCATATACGTATACACAAATGCAAGGTTTTACGGGGGCTCGTATTCACGCCTGAATATTGCAATGAGAAGTTCAGAACTGGTCGATTATGTTTCCTAAAAGTCCAATCTAGGATTATGCAGAGCGTTTTTTTCGATACGAAAGCTAAATCTCTTGATATTTAAGAAAATCTGTCAATGGCGGCCATCTTGTGACGTCACACTTGCTTCGAACGGCATGAAATCACGGAATATTACAAATAACTCCACGATAGCGTAGAAATTGACAATTTGGGCTCTGCATAATCCTAGATTGGACTTTTAGGAAACATAATCGACCAGTTCTGAACTGCTCATTGCAATAATTCAGGCGTGAATACGAGCCCCCGTAAAACCTTGCATTTGTGTATACGTATATGGGGATCTAGCGATGTGTGAGTGGTGATGGTATTAGTGGGCCGTCCCCCTTAATCGAAGCAATCGAAAATAGAGAAGTCCCTCGGTAATTTGTCTGGGGACGGTGGACGTTGATCAAATGGCTGGATGCGACGTTACGAAAGAAAAATTCCATCGTGGTCCAGGAAGAGAAGAAGGACACGGGAAAAAGAGGAATGGGTGGAGCAGGGCATTAAGCCGTATTTACGCCTGACGCGATTTTGCGTGGGCGAGCGGCAGCAGCAATTACGGGCCCCGGGGACGAGCCGATGAGCGAAGCCACCTTAACGAGCGGTTCTCTCCGGCTGGCCCCTCGTCCGTGCGCCCCCTTTCCCTCTTCGTCTCCATTACCGATCGAGGTGTCCCACGAATTTTAAGGGACACCTTTGAGAGGACGACAGCCGCCGCCTCCTCTCGCGTACAGTTTTCCCGGCGATTCTCGTTCGCGGCGCGGCGGCGGGGGAACTAAAAAAAAAAAAGCCCACGAAGAATCATTCTCGGGAGCAGCAACCTGTGGACTGGCCTTTTTATCGCGCCGGCCGGAGCCGGCTTTACGAGGAGTCCCATAACGGAAATTTACGGTCCTCCCTTGCACTCTGCCTTTCCTTTTCGCCCCCTCGCCTCCTCGCCGACCGTCTTGTCCTTTTCTGATTCTCCTCTGCTCCAGGCCAAACAGTGTGTCTCCGACCCGGGATCCCGGTCCGTTCCGTTTCGTTCCGTTCCCATCCGATCCCGAATTCGATTCCCGACGATCATCGCCGGATTCTCGCCACAGAGCCGGAAAGAATTAACGCCGATTAATTAAGGCCCCAAGATTCGGACACTCTGTGTGGTCCAGTCCGGGGACCGATTGAAACAGCCGCGAGAGGGCAGTCTTTAAAGTACCGGTTATATGCGCGACAGTAACGAGCGGCCGCCTACGCTACTCGTTCCCGATGATTCCTTATTGACTCGGGACCGAACGATTTCGTTAAGTGGCACGTCGATACTAATTAGAAACGGGAAACTGTTCTCCGCCGAGGATCCCTCCTCGATCTTCGGCAGCCTCTGCGGACTTCTGCCGATCGTACCAGCAGTTTCGCCGATGATGGCATCGAGTACACAAGATGTTCTATTTAAAGTTTCGCTGAGATTTGTTAGGTTTTCATTTTTCGAGATACTTATAGAATTATACAGGGTGTCTCAGACCACCCGTATCACCCATTTATAATCTATAAAATAGGTTATTTTCAAAAAGTCAGAGCGTTTCTTTTATAAATCAGGCACGCTCTATCAAATGGTGATATTTTTAACTTCCGGTTTCGGCTGGAAATAGGTGATTTAGACAGGAAGTTACATTTTTCAAATGGAACATGGTATTTTTTATTACGGATTCGGATTCTATGCGAAAAAACAAGAAACTTTTGTCTGAAACATTTTTTTCGTAAAATGTCATTTTATGTAGTTTAAGTAACCTTCAAAATCAGTCTTGGCGAAACAATGTTTTTACACTATCTGCTCTTGGCACAACACAGGATCTACGACGAGGAAAAATGTAACTTCCGGTCTAAATCATCTATTTCCAGCCAAAACCGGAAGTTAAAAATATCACCATTTGATAGAGCGCACCTGATTTATAAAAAAAAAACGCTTTGACTTTTTGAAAATAATCTATTTTCTATATTATAAATGGGTGATACGGGTGGTCTGAGACACTCTGTATACAGGGTCATCCGTTTTTAAACGGCCAAACGTCAACCAGCTATAGAGGATCCCAAATGAAACAATTTTCACCCCTAACACTTTTTTTGATTCGGTCTTGATTTTTAGATAATTGCAAAAACTCGTCATTTTTTGCGTTCACTTAAGATTAAATATATTAGGACTGCAATTATGTATCTTGATGATTTTTCCTTTGTTTCGTTTAAAATAAATAGGGGCATCTTTTTTATTCAACTTTTTTGTATGACCTTCGGATTTCCATTTGGGGCCCCTCTATAGCCGGTTGACGTTTGGCCGTTTAAAAACGGATGACCCTGTATATAGCAATTTCAATGAATTATGTCGAAGTTTCAAAGTACTTTTGGCACGATTACGATTTCCGTGGCGCCTACTTTGAAGGTTAAATTTGTGTTCTTGGGGTCATTTATAAGAAATAAACTGTATATGTTGTAAGTACCCAAATCGGCCGGGTTTAGCCGGTAAAGTAGATTTCCTGTTTTGTATAAACCTGCAAATATCTCGGAAACTATGCGAGATACGGCAAAATGTATGCAGACCTTTTTTGTAGAAAATTGAATGTCCTATAAAAAACATTAAAACGATGTTAAAAGTAACCCAGACCTAATCTAACCTAATTCATCAATAATATTAACTGCTAATTGAGTTTTAATACACAGACATTTCTTGAGTCTCGTATAAGCAGTTGTGAACGGAGCCTTTACGTTCCTCCGACAATCATTTCGGGGGGAGGCAGTTGTTCTGCAACTTCACCGAAATATAAATATACTCGGAAACCGCGCAGTTGACAAAAAAATGTCATACGACATAAATTGTTGGAAATTTAATTTTCTACAAAAAAAGCCCCTTGATATTTTGCCGTGTTTCGCATAGTTACCGAGATATTTGCAGATTTATAAAAAACAGGAAATCTACTTTACCGGGTTAAAGCAGGCCCATTCGATACCTGTGACGTATACATTTTTTTCTTAAAATAACCCCAAGAACACAAATCTAACCACTAAACAAGGGGCCACGGATATCGTAATCTCCCCGTACTTTTAAATCGAGCGTGCAATTCATTATTTCGATTAACCTACTACATAACAACCGGTGCAATACGTAGGTCTTCGTAAACTCGTAACATCATTCCTTTTGATTCAAATCCATAATTGAACGGTTTTCCCCGGCACAGATACGTCAGGGGATTTAAGTGACAACGATCGGAAGGAACGAATTGGCACCTGTTCCCCGTGGCATTTAATCGTATCTCCGCAATTGTTACACGCGAGAGATCATTTTCCTAATTAAACTGTCCTGAACGTCTAGGATTTGCTACGTGGCGCGTCGTATATCTCGAGAACTTCGGCGTAATACTCCGATATCGATCGCGAACCGCAAGACGAGGGTAAACGGGATTCGGAACCAGGTCCACGATCGAGAATTAATCCAATTCCGTTGATCCCGGAAATATCCTGTTCCCGATTCCGACACGCGCGCGCGCGGCGTAACCGACGGATTCACTTATTTAGATTCAGCTCGGCGGTTGTTCTCAATAATAAATCAGTCCACTTAATTAGATTACTGCGACTGTCAGTTATCGAGGATACGGCTATATCTTGACAGCGCGACAGACTCGCTCGCAAATAACTTGACACGGTTGATAAGTTAAGCCCGTGGGCAGACCTCACGCAGATGGAAAATTGTTAGAACGATTATGCCGTCTAGACTATTCTCATATTTTTCATCGGTGACGTAAACAATATTATAAAGGACACCTCCACACGTAAAAATCAAAATGTAAGTCTCATATAACTATATTTAAGTTGCGGTAGCTGACAAGTTGCTGTTTTAGCTATACAGTAAACGCTTGTTCGTTGTCCTGAATCAGGACAAAAATTAATTTTCATTATTTGTTTATGGGACTTTCACTACCTTATTTCTGGCATTTTTCTGATTAAAATGACACCAAACACGATATCATTTGAACTGTATTAAGTGGTTTTATCGACCATTAAAGTTTCGAAGGCAACGAAGGACAGCGCATCGGAAAGAAAGGGACGCGAACAGTCACGCGAAACGTATTTCATTCTTTCTTTTTCTGTGTTCGGCTTTCTATTGAAGTCTCGCTTGGCGCGATATCTAAACGCAGTCATAAATCAAAAAGCATGTCGGGGCACGCTCGTTGTCCGCTCAAACCCCCGGCCTTTGGACAACGAACGAGCGTTTACTGTATTTCTGTCTATTTATTCCTGGTCTCATTGAAACGAATTATGTAGGTGTGACAACAATGTCTATTCGAGATTAATCCTGACGGTGCAAGGTGTCGCGTCGCGATCGGGACACCCGGTACGTGAAATGACCTTTTAAACGTCACTATCCGTTGTTCGGATAAACTGCTTCAGATCCTGCGGACGTCGCGACGTGCACCGGCTAATAAAACATGATCGTTTCCTCCCTTTGTTTTCCCGATTCGTAGCAACGACTCGATCGCATTGGCGAACCGGGGTATAAATAATGTAGAGGCACCGGTCGTTAGTTCTAAAAGAGCTGCGGGTTGGTCGCTCGCGTTTCTTCGGATCCTTGGACGCTGTTCATTCAGGGACAGATTGCCCGGGAGACGAGAGAGCGAACGTCGACGTCAGTCAACGAACCGGTGACGGTGGTCCTGGATCGGTTGTCGTTGAACGACCGGGATCACGATTAACCAACCCTGGAACGAACGGTAGATAGATTTGTTATTTTCAGTCGGACGAGTTGAATGGAACTGGACGGTGCTCTTTATTTCTGTTACTTCCACCGGAATTCGGCGACGAAATTTGCGTTTGTTCACTCATCGCCGGAGCCTCTAAGCAAACGGACGTTTGAGTGACACGAATATGTGACGCGACTCGGAATCGGATAACCCGGGTTTTGAATAATTGAGGAATCGCGTGATTGACGGGAGCCCGTGTCAGATATCATTGACTGGTAATGACTCCTGGGGGTGCGATGGCTTCAATTTCGGTTGCCGTGAATCATCTATGATCCGTGTAATAATTAAGATGGCCGCTCCATCAAATAATTAGCATTTTTAACGTGTCGCTGCTTTCTTTCGGAGCCCATTAATAGCCAAAAGAATTAATACCAAAAAAGGAGCTGAAAAATCCTCGTTCGTAGAATAATCCCAAGCGAAATTATAAGACTATGTTTATACTGGGGATGAATCGTCGGTTTACGATTTATCATGATACGACGCCGAAGAAAATAATGCGTTCTGTACATCGGTCTGCACAACTCGATACGATTACACAGTTGCCAGCAGCAAGTTGCCGTGAATCATCTATGATCCGAGTAATAATTAAGATGGCCATCAAATAATTAGCATTTTTAACGTGTCGCTGCTTTCTTTCGAAGCCCATTAATAGCCAAAAGAATTAATACCAAAAAAGGAGCTTAAAAATCCTCGTTCGTAGAATAATCCCAAGCGAAATTATAAGACTATGTTTATACTGGGGATGAATCGTCGGTTTACGATTTATCATGATACGACGCCGAAGAAAATAATCCGTTCTGTACAGGGTGTATAAAAATTATATGTCATGAGTACCACGGAGGGATTGTATACCTTCGGATCGGTGGAGATATGTTAAAAAAATGTTCCGCAAAATTGACCTTGATCCATTCTTTCAAGGTGAAAAAATTTTTTATCGCATCGTATAGTATTCATCGCAAGCAATAAAAATCTCAAAGGAACAATGGGTCTCAGGTAAACCATTCTCCTAAAAAAACGACTTTGAAGTTACGTAAACGTAATTTGTTCCATATGTCTACAGGGTGCTCCAAAATGGTAAAACCGTGGAGGGAATGGTTCTACATGAGAAAATAAATATGAAATACGGAATAAATTTTTTTTATTTGACGCCTCGTTTTCGAGAAATTAGAGTTTGAAAAATCAGCGAACATGCGTGCTCTGTTCATGACCTACTAATTCTACTTCTTAAAAACATTAGGCACGCGAGCTTGACGGATTTTTAAAGACAATTTCCTAGAAAACGAGGGGTCAAATGAAAAAAATTTGTTGCGTATTTTCAATGTATTTTCTCATGTAGAATCGTTCGCTCCACGGTTTTACCATTTTGGGACATCCTGTAGACATATGGAAGAAATTAGTTTACGGAACTTCAAAGTCGTTTTTTAAGAGAATGGTTGACTCGAGACCCATTGTTCCTTTGAGATTTTTGTTGCTTGCGATGAATACTATACGATGCGATAAAAAATTTTTTCACCTTGAAAGAATGGGTCAAGGTCAATTTTGTGGTCCATTTTTTAAACAAATCTCCACCGATCCGGAGGTATACAATTCCTCCGTGGTATTCGTGAAATATAATTTTTATACACCGTGTACATCGGTCTGCACAACTCGATACGATTACACGGTTGCCAGCAGCAAGTTGCCGATTCGCGGACACGTGGAAAGCGGGAGTAACGTCGTCGGCGGCTAAAACGATCATCATAAACTAAGAACGACACGATCGCTCGGAAATATAATTCATCTTCCGGCGTCGCACCGCGCGACGTCTTAGCACCCCGACAGCCCCGCTGACGCGGAACACGATTCCGCGCTCGATCGGTTTAAATATTCTCCGCTGCGCTCCGGTCCGCTCAGCGCGAGGCCGTGCCGTGCCGCACCGCGATATTAATCGAAGGATTCCGTGATTTTTCGCTTGGGGGCTGGGGGATCGGGCGTAACAGGTTGTCCGGAGCAAGGAGGTCGGTGACTTCCACGGGAAACGAACGATGCGAATCCTCTCGCGAGCGCCGCGCCGCGCCGTTCGTGCTTTTTCGATGTTCGATCGCGGCGCGACGGCTCTGGTCGCCGACAGATACGTCGCACGAGAAGCGGCCGGTCGATCGATCATCCGTGGCTCGCAATGTAAATCGGTCATACTTGATCGCAGCGACGTCCACCGATACAGCCAGTCCGAGGGACGACGACGATCATTCCTCCCGCGCAGATCGACGATCGTCAGCGGCGCTTGATCGTCGCGGAGACCGCCTACGTCGAGACCGGATTCTCTATTTGGCAAGCTGACGGCCGGGCCGCCCTACCCCCCTAGCGAGCCTGTACACTTCGATTAGGTTTACTTACGACCCGATCTCCTAAGGGCACGCCGGGTTCTACGACTGCGGGGTACCTGTCAACGCTTCCGTTTACCACGGCCACTCTTTACCTCGCCCCATGGGGACACCGATCCGATGGGCGCTGCACGCTTTCCTGCTTCCCGATTACCCTTGCCTGACCGCCAACAGTGGCGTCGCATCGCCTGTGTGTCTCGACGATTTCGTCCGATGGGCGTTCAGATTTTTCCCGGTGAATTGGCGGGGGAGTGATTTCAAGTTCAGTCAAAATTACTCCAGGAATCCTTTAATTCCTTGCCCGAAATGTATAGATCATTTCGAAGCTTTAGTATTTTTATAAAATTGATCAGTTTTGTCGATCGTAATTTTTCAAAATAAATAGAGCGATGCTTTCGGCGCACGGGTTCGATCATTAACAAAAATTAGAGCAATTTTTAAAATTTTTAGAGACTCAACGTTTCGACCCAGATGTGGGTCATTTTCAAGAGTAACAAATTTTACTGCGTCTGTAAATAAAGTTGTATTAAGAATATTATTTCATATTGATTATGAAGAGGTATTTGAAGTAGAATGAATTTGTTACGTACTTGCTAAAAAAACAAGAAAATTTACATAATTTTGAATTTAGAATATGCTGACTTTAGTATTTTTAACAGATTTTGTATTTTTCAATTTTGAATATGTAAAGAACATATATTTCTTTCATTTGAATTTCGCGGCATGACGCCCGGCCGAGTAAAATCGATAGGATCGATAAGATCGATATGATCGAAAGCACATGGGAGATTTAGGGTGGCCACGTGTGCAGAAGGAGAAAATAAAAGAAATTATTGGAAAGAAGTATAAAAGGGAAATTGACGGAGGAAGAACTGAAATGTCGTTTCTCTTTTGACAGGTGAACAGGTTTAATGTAAATAATGTAAATATTGTAAACAGTTGTGTGAGAATAAAACTTGAATCTCTTTTGACAGGGCAACGAACCGGTTTATTTCTGAACCCAATTTCCTGATAGACAAGATTTAAATAAATCTTATAAATATACATAAAAGAGTGATGATTTTTAGTGGTGAATCGGCACGAATCCGTTTAATTCCTTGCGTGGGCAAAATGTCCATATAATTTTAAAGCTGTAGTATTTTTTATATTGAATATACTAGGTGATCTGGTGGGGTGATTCTACATAAAAAAAAAGTAAATCGAAAATGTAGAATAAGATTTGTTCGGGGCTATGTTTCCGATCAAATCCGTCAAGTTCGCGTGCTTAGCATTTGTAAGAAGGTGTACACGTATATAGTACGCACACGCAGCGCCATCCGCTATTACCTGGTCGGCTCTCGGCCGATCCTATTAGGAGTGTGTCAAACCCTGCGACATTTATTGAGCACCGGCGGAATGTCGCGAGACCCGAGTGGCTCAGCTCGCCGCAGAGCGGAGCGGCACGTCATGGCAGTTGCCTGCTGATTTTGTCCAGATGTGGAACTGACCGCTCGCGACGCGAGGCGGTCACCTAAAATGGCCAGGCCTTGGCCAATCTATAAAACATCCGCTCGCTCTATCAACGGCCCTAAACGCTTTTGCGTTCGAACGCGCGCCCGCTTCTTGCCGTGTCTCGCCGTAAACCGCCGCCGCCACCGATGACACCGGCCCGACAAGAAAAACCCCGGAGAAGAAAGAGAGAGACCCGTATCTACCGGGAATACCGCTCTCGACAATATTCGTAATAACCCTTTAGGGAAAGCGTATTGCTTCGCGGCCAACGGGAGAGACGACGCGACGCGACGCGACGCGACGGGACGGGACGGGACGGGCTGCGTTCTCGTGCGTGGCGCGCGGTTTAACTGGCCTTTACAACCGCGGAGACGGCAAGAAACGACCACCGCGGCAAAGAACTACCGTGTTTTTATCCATCACGGTTCGAGGAGGCGGTTGGCGAACGTTTACGGTGGTCGGGCCCCGGTCGATCGATCGATCCATCGATCGGTACCGATTCGCTACGTGTATCTCGTTATCGAGCGCCCCTCGTTTTCGGAAGCTTGCCTCTCGAGGCCGAAGGAAATGAACTTGTACTGTGAAAGAAGGCGATCGGAACGCCATGGTTCTACAGGGTGACCCAAAATTCCTTCAACTCCCTGATATGGGCGGTTCCTGAGGTAATTTGAAGCGACATTTTCCTTTTCGAAAATGTCCGCCAAGGGTTCGTTTAGGAGTTATCAACGAAGAACACGGATCAATCGGAGCGCGGCCCAGCGGCGTGTTGGCAAAAATGGTCCGGCGCGCCGCGGCAAAGAACTACCGTGTTTTTATCCATCACGGTTCGAGGAGGCGGTTGGCGAACGTTTACGGTGGTCGGGCCCCGGTCGATCGATCGATCCATCGATCGGTACCGATTCGCTACGTGTATCTCGTTATCGAGCGCCCCTCGTTTTCGGAAGCTTGCCTCTCGAGGCCGAAGGAAATGAACTTGCACTGTGAAAGAAGGCGATCGGAACGCCATGGTTCTGCAGGGTGACCCAAAATTCCTTCAACTCCCTGAAATGGGCGGTTCCTGAGGTAATTTGAAGCGACATTTTCCTTTTCGAAAATGTCCGCCAAGGCTTCGTTTAGGAGTTATCAACGAAGAACACGGATCAATCGGAGCGCGGCCCAGCGGCGTGTTGGCAAAAATGGTCCGGCGCGCCGCGGCAAAGAACTACCGTGTTTTTATCCATCACGGTTCGAGGAGGCGGTTGGCGAACGTTTACGGTGGTCGGGCCCCGGTCGATCGATCGATCCATCGATCGGTACCGATTCGCTACGTGTATCTCGTTATCGAGCGCCCCTCGTTTTCGGAAGCTTGCCTCTCGAGGCCGAAGGAAATGAACTTGTACTGTGAAAGAAGGCGATCGGAACGCCATGGTTCTACAGGGTGACCCAAAATTCCTTCAACTCCCTGATATGGGCGGTTCCTGAGGTAATTTGAAGCGACATTTTCCTTTTCGAAAATGTCCGCCAAGGCTTCGTTTAGGAGTTATCAACGAAGAACACGGATCAATCGGAGCGCGGCCCAGCGGCGTGTTGGCAAAAATGGTCCGGCGCGCCGCGGCGCACAGTGGGGACATTTGACCAAACTCGATTCAAAATCAAAGAACTTTCGACAGAAATGAGGTAGAGCGATGAAATTTTTTTTAAATTAAAGCTGAAACTTTGCAGAATATGGGAAAAATAGGGAGATTATGGTACAAACGTTTTTTAACATTGATAAAATTCGTTAAACTTGTACAATTTCAAGAAAATTGTGGTTCCGTGTTTTTCGTTAATAACTTCTAAACGAAGCCAGAGCGGACATATTGGAAAAGGAAAATGTCGCTTCAAATTACCTCAGGAAGATGAAGGAATTTTGGGACACCCTGTATACTAAATAATTTCATTTTATATCACGTTGCTCGCGTGTATTCTAACGTTGCCTAGCAACATCAAAGTACGTATATTACCCGAAGGCCTTATTTTCCTGAAAAACTAATCGAATCTCACCGGATTAAAACCACTTTGTTCTAATAATAAGATCGAGAACGTGCAGAACCGATGTTCTATTAGTCTAACAAACAAGAACGAAATTACAGCGGAGAATCGTTCGGTTCTAAAACAAAAGCAAGTTCGAGAACGATTAAAATTCAAACAATGTACCTGCCTGCTATTTTGCCGTGTTTTTTGTTATATCACCGAGCAATTCCGAGGTCTCTAAGCAAGAAACGATTGTTGTCCATGCTCGGCAGAGCGCTGCCACCGTGCACTTACAGAACTTTTTCCTCGATCGTTCGTTGCAGAAATCTTTTTGTTGCCTTGAATGGTAGCGGAGGTGTACGCGGGTGGTGTGGAAAATACTTGGCGCCGCGGCTGAGCGTGTAGGCGGCAATCACTTTCATAGGAGTACCGAGAAAGAGGATCAGAAGCTTGCGAACCGGCAACTCAATTGGTCGGGGCAGTCGACGGTAAAAGGAAGGCTCCGGGCTGAGGTCTCGGTCCAGTAAACCGTATCCTCTCCCTGAGAAAGTGCTGCGTACTCGAGCGAAAGCACTTTTATTTCTGTCGATACCACCGCTGAAACCGCGAGGAGTTTATCTTTCTGGGAGATGCTTCCTAGTTTCTCTTTCATAACCAGTAACCGATTACGGTCTTTCATTCGCCACAGAGCCGTTTCCAAAAAACCAGTGAAAATCTAGTTTGTACAGTATGCAGTGCTACTCTTCGCTTTTTCGGATGCGATTCGGTCACCGGTAAATCAATAACGATAATATTAATATTGTAGGCACGAATATCAAAATGCAAGTATTACGTCGTTGTTATATTCTGGTATACTCTGGAATATTGTGGTATATTCTAGTATATTATGGTGTATTCTGGTATATTATGGTATATTCTGGTATATTCTGGTATATTCTGGTATATTCTGCTATATTATGGCATATTCTGGTATATTATGGTATATTCTGGTATATTTTGCTATATTATAGTATATTCTGATATATTCTGGTATATTATGGCATATTCTGGTATATTCTGGTATATTCTGGTACATTCTGGTATATTTTAGTTTATTCTGATATATTCTAGTATATTATGGCATATTCTGGTATATTATGGTATATTCTGGTATATTCTTGTATATTATAGTATATTCTGGTATATTATAGTATATTATGATATATTCTGTTATATTCTTCTATATTCTAGTTGCAAAAGTCCTGATACTATTTTCGGTTTATCTGGTCCCATACCCTAAATTCAATATTTGTTTACATCTTACATTGCCCATAGCTCTCTTTTATGCGTCAACCGATTTCACTGAAACTTTGCGCACGTGTACAGCTTACTCAGATTTACAATAAGGCATGTTGCAAATTTTCATTATAGGCACGGATAAAAAATTGAATTTCTTCAATTGCGACCAATATAGAAATTAAAAGAAAAAGGAATTATTTACACATTAGCTGGTAAACTAATCCGTCTACATTGAAAAAAATTATTCGTTTTAAAGGGTGTACTTTTTACTTTTTGTAAATCTGTTTTTGGCAGGCTATACTCCGCTTTAATTGTCCGATCATTATCACTAAGTAGATTTTCTTGGTCGGCGGTGTTCCCGGGTGGTAACGAGCAACTTCAGTCCGTTCGATTGGACGATTATCAGGGATCCGTGCTGGGTGCGCGCGAGTTTCCGAGCCAGGTTCCGCGAAACGGGCAATTCGCGAGCTTACGGGACGCGAGGAAAAAGCGTTCTCCTCTCGTAACTCTGTTCGCGAGAGACGGGAAGGAAGGCCTCGCTCTATCGGCCAGGATTTTCCCATTAATTACTGTCCACGACGGCGAGAAGCAGACCGAGAGAGGAGCGTACGGGCTGGCTAACTCAGACAAAAACCGCTGCAGCGCCGCCGGAGCGAGCAGGACGGAGGATCGCTTGGATTTATTGCTAAATCGTGCAAAACTAATAACGCTCTCCTCGTCTGTCCGTTCCGATCGACCTGTTACACGCTTCTAGACTGCCACTCGCGTTTTTTCTCTCTCTCTCTTTCTCTCTCTCTTTCTCTCTCTCTCTCTCGCCCCTCCCCTCCCCAAGCCGAATGTCCGATCGGGGACGTTCACCGATACGTCCAGCCAGAGCTCGTTGTTCCCGATCGATCATGATAATTACCGTCCTGAATGGGCCTCCCATTTACAAATAAAGACGGAGACCTGTTACGCGGTTTTGCCGCGGTTTCGCAACGCGTGCTCTCGACACTGCGCTCTCGGGTTTCTGCGAGTCGACGGAAACAGGAAACTGTTCTCGCGACCCTTCGCTCGAATAGGCGCGGTTCTGACACCGGCGAGCGAATGATTTTTCCCAACAGATGAACGATAACAATAACAAAACGCTTTTACCAAAGGCATATATACATACACGAGCGCGTATCGCCGCGCGCGAAAACGTTCGCTTTCGAAATAATCGTACAGAAGAAACGAAAACAAAAATATATTCCCTCATTCCTGATTGTTATTTTGTTATGGTTATACCGGTATGGAAATTCAAACGTCCGTTCCTGTCGTTTTTAAGGGGGTAGACTGATTCGCCGCGAATGTGCTGGCACGCTCACACACCGCTAGATAGACATATACGTACACGAAGTTGCAAGGTTCCACAATATTCGATGTCATTTCTCGATAATGCACAGTTGGGGCTTGTACCTAGTCACAATCGCTAGATAAAAGATCAATCTACTCAAGATGTATCCCAAAGTGGCTTACTTTTGCGTTCTCGAGGCGTGATCAGTGCTTCGATTCGGGGCACTATTTTTCGCGCATGCGCGGCAAAAACAGTAACGTATCTATAATGAGGTAGCAGAGCGGCCAGAGCCCTGTGGCAGTTATTTCGGCGGGAGTGTTGAGTTTGAGTGTACCGGTGTTATGAGCGGGACGAGTGATGAGTGATAGTGATAGACGAGACAAATTTTTGATTTGTGAATAATGGTAAGGTTTTGGCAGTTTTCCTTACCCTTGCAACAAATGTTGTTATTCTGTGATTGTTTCTGCCAAATAAAATATTTTGTTGTTTTATTATATATTGTGCTTAGTTATTTTATCACTAATTCCCTTTCCCATCCTCAAAATATAGCATAAGTTTGAATTATATTAAATTTCAATATTTTGTATGTATATTACAAATAAGTTTTTAAAATTCTGCGGGTGCTCAAGGTACCCGATTTTGTATGATACTGAGGCCTTCTGAGGCTAAAATCACCGCGCATGCGCGAAAAATAGTGCCCCGAATCGAAGCACTGGGCGTGATTACCATTATTCGGCAGCATGCAGCTGTATGAACAGTATTACTCGACAGCTCCGACAGCGGCAGCACTGTAGCTCCGACAGCGGCAGCACTGTAGCTCCGACAGCGGCAGCACTGTAGCGCCGCTCGCGGTTACGCTACATGCTGCCAAATAATGCAAATCACGCCTCGAGAACGCAAAAGTAAGCCACTTTGGGATACATCTTGAGTAGATTGATCTTTTATCTAGCGATTGTGACTAAGTACAAGCCCCAACTGTGCATTATCGAGAAATGACATCGAATATTGTGGACCCTTGCTACTTCGCGGCGAATCAGTCTAACCTCTTAATGAAATACAATCAAGAGGTTTCACTGGACAGCGTTAGGGGATGATTATTCGCGACAAGTAAAACGTTTTCGAATAGTTCACGACCGAAAACAAAGATTCTAGCACCGCTGTTAATGCATCCGCGAACTCTACTCTGATTTTTTCGGATCACCAGACGAAAGGGCCGATCGCGATTCGCTCCTCGTCTCTCCCAGGCTTTGTAAGCGATCTCGCGTCGCGTCGGGTTTAGAGCAGTTCGCCGTAAATTCCTTTTCCATCGATCCACGCATCCCGAGCTACTTTTCGTGAATTTTCGGAGCACCTGCCGGTCGAGTACCCCGGCCGCATTCTCGGAACGTACGTGCGTTCCCGTGGGTCACTCGATCTCCTCCGGTCTCCGTCGATCGCACCGGCGCGCTGCGCTGCGCGGCGCGGCACGGCGAGACGCGATGGGTCCCTGTTTTATTCATCACACCGCGAAACCTTTTTCCCGGGAACGCAGGATCCCAGGACGAGGATCGAATATGTCGAACCTCCTTCGGGCCCCGTGATCCTTCGGCGTTTCTCTCCGTGGCCTGGAATACGCGCAAACGAGCGCACAATGCCCGGACCGTAAATACGCGGCGCGGCGCGGCGCGGCTCGGCGCGGCGTCACGGACAAGAACGGGGGAGATATTCGCGTACCCCGGACAAACGCTTTCCTCCGGTCGATCGTCGGCGTTCGTCCCGCTGAAGGGAGGATTTATTCTTCGTCGATTTACAATGCTTTATGGTGTCGGTCTCGCTGCTTCAACAAATAATTGCCAATTAAACGTCCCGCGCATCGATCGTTCAGCCCGCTCTGCTCGTTCCCGGACCACGGATATCCTTCCTGTCCACAGCCGCTACGATCCCCCTGACTCCGGTCTGCTTCTTCGTATTTCTTCGTGTCGATTCGTAATTTCGCGTGGGCAGCCGCCGCCGCCGGCTCAACTTTATTCCACACGTTCGTGGAAACTCTCGGGCCCTAATGCTCGTTACACGCGTCCGCCGGGAAATACATCTGTTGGCATTGTTACAGAGACGTTAGCGGCCACGGACTCTGTTCACGTTTGCGCCGCCATGTTGGTCGCGATCGCCGAGGACGTCGGTGTTTTTGTTAATTGATTGCTGTTATGTTACGGGACAATGTACGTCTTTATTATTGTGGTCGTTGGACCGCGGGTTTTCTGCATTTATCGCTAGCAAGTAGTTGTTCAATAATATAAATTACAATTTCAATGTTTTTCGAGTGAAACTTCTTTGCTGAGGGTAACAATTTTCTGATGTTGCGGAAGTGACGTTACGGAAGTCGAGAGTGGCGCGAAAATTTAAACGGTTCGATTTAAATCTTACAAGTATTTTATTTTTAAATTATTTTATACTTTTTAGTCCATTTTAAAAACGTGGTTTTTAAATATTTATTTTTTTTATTTCGTTTTCTTTCGATTTACTTCATACTTGGTCTTAATGCTCTTTGATATAATTAATCAAACACCTGTTTCGGCATTTAAAAAAAAATCATACGCGTGGAAAATCACGCGCGGCAGAAGTGAAACTTCTTGCAGTCTAGTAATGTTTAGAAGTAAATTAAGATTGGAAATGGTAAATAATCCTAATTAAGCGACAACAAGATCAGGAACAACTAATACAAAAAAAAATCATAGAAAAAGTTTCATTTCAAAAATAATGAACGATCAAAATTTGCGACGCAAAGAAGGAGAGCGTATAGGAAAGAAAGAGACATAGTTCATAGCATTTCCTATACGCTCTCCTTCTTTGCGTCGCAAATTTTGATCGTTCATTATTTTTGAAATGAAACTTTTTCTATGATTTTTTTTTGTATTAGTTGTTCCTGATCTTGTTGTCGCTTCATTAGGATTATTTACCATTTCCAATCTTAATTTACTTCTAAACATTACTAGACTGCAAGAAGTTTCACTTCTGCCGCGCGTGATTTTCCACACGTATGATTTTCTTATGTATGTATTCCTAAATTTTAACATTTTCACACCCCGCAATTCTAGTAACCCCTGAAGATGATCTGAACGAAGATCGATTGCTTTGTAAATTTTGTGACAAATTGATCGAACCTTGCCCTGAAAGCACTAATAGTTCTGTATTAACAACAAATACGATCGATATAAGGACACTATTATTTATGACGATTTGTAGGTATATAATTTGCAAAAGTAGAAACGTACAAAAGGTTCCACACAATTCAATGTCCAGCTTATTGAAGTCATTCTACGGAAAGAAGGATACTTCTATGTACTACGTTCCTGTCTCTTAGATTCGATGTAGACAATTTTTATAAAGATTCGCAGTCTAAATAATTATTAATTCTCATCTGATCCTTTTCTCCAGAAAAATATTTATTTACGACATAGCGAATCAGTGGAAAATGCGTTCGTGCAGATTTGAAGAGATGTACGCGAAACATTATTTTGTAATAAAATATTTTTCACTGGCATCTCAATTCAGACTGACGACGAGTATGAAAACTGTGGTGGGATAAATCGACTGGAAAATATCAGAGCAACGAAACGGAGAAAAGTGGAAATTTCACGTCCTTTAGACTCATCTTTCATACATAATTCAAATGCGTTTCGTATACCGTCATTGTTCTATTCTCTTTTCCCCTATTCCTCATTTCGAGGATGTCTATGGCCCGTAGAAAGCTCGTTAAAATCGAGACCTCGGGCTGGACAGGTAGAACCAGAGAGAGCAAGAGAGAGAGAGAGAGAGCGAGCCTGTAATAATATAAAACTCGAGTCTCGTTTCCAGTGCACGTTGAAACGTCGACGACGAGATAAATTTTCGAGTAGTTCGATCAGGATCGTCTCGGTGTGCGAGCGGCATGTCCCGATGCGGCGGTGCGGTGCGGTGCGGTGCGGTGCGGTGCGGTGCGGCGGCGGCGCGAGAACGACCAAAACGCCCCCGTTTCATTGTCTAGCGGCGAGCGGAATACAATACTCGCGGCTGCCTTAACATGAATAAATGTATTTACGATTTGACGTAGGTGTGCCCGCATACCCGGCCCCGGCAAAAAATCGAAACGAGCCCCGTGGTCGGATTCCGCGGTCGGGAACGATCGGGTGAGCCACGTCTTCTTCGTCCGGCACGTTCAACGAAACACGCGGCCCACAGGTGGAGGACGAGTTTCGTCCAGTCGGACAGATCCAAGAAAAAGAATAATCGTATCGACGGCACGCGATCCCTTTGATCCTGCACGATTGTTCTTAACTTTTCGGCTTTCCCGTTGCCCATCGCCTATATCCCCCCCATTAAAATGCAAACAAATTTTCTAAGGCAAATCTCACCATCTATACACGGTGTCCCAAAACGACTGCGTAAGCGGGAAATGGGAGGTTCCTTGGGTCATTTGAAGCGACATTTTCCTTAACAAAAATGGCGTCCGCGGCTTTGTTTAGGAGTTATTAACGAAAAACACGGACCAATCAGAGCGCGACCTAGACGCTCGCTGGCACGTTCAGCCAACCGCCTGCCAGCTCGCCGCGCTGAACGTGGTAGCGAGCGTCTAGGTCGCGCTCTGATTGGTCCGTGTTTTTCGTTCATAACTCCTAAACAAAGCCGCCGGCGCCATTTTTGTTAAGGAAAATGTTGCTTCAAATGACCCAAGGAACCTCCCATTTCCCGCTTACATATACAGGGTGGTCCACCTAAATGTGTACACCTAAATGTAACCACCTAAATACCTCCTTTATTTGTGATGACATAAGTAGTGTTTTCAATGCAATATAAATGGTATCACAAGGTGAATTTTTTGCAAATATTTTTTTTTTCTCAAGATTATCTTTTCCGGAGTGTTCACTTTCATTTTCAAAGATTAAGGTCATTTGAGGGTCACGTTATTATACATATCTGATTGTATTTTTTGCTCAGCTACACGGTGCAATAAAAAACAAATGCAGTTATGTGTGAAAAAAACACCGATGACCTTGATAACTCCGAAAAAAATTACCTAGGTGGAAAAAATATTCGTGCCAAATATTTGGTCCATCGACACCATGCACATTACGTAACAAATAATTTTTGCATCACAATAACCTGAAGAGATATTTAGGTGTTCTTATTTAAACCGACCACTCTGTATATAACAATATTAAATATAGAAAAGCGTATTACGTTTTATTTTAATGTCCGATGGCACAAATGCGTTCCCGCAATTTGCTCATAGAGGCGAAAGCGGTTACGTTTTCTCGGTGCGATGACGGTGACGCGACGGTTCGAGAGTGGTCGGTGGTCGACACGCGCGTCCTTTCTGCTTCGTTTCTGCCGCGTCTTGGCAAGAAAGGTGCTCCGAAAGTTTATGGCCGCGTAGAGGAAGTGAAGGAGATATGTGCGCACCGTACACGGGGATGCGTCGCCGTGTATGCGGACGCGTGCAACGTGGCCGAGCCACTCTTCCACGTGCATATGTATACGTATGTACGTGCGTGCGCGTGCATACTACGTACGGTGGACCGGCGAATAAATATAATGCCTAGCGTGGGCGGCCATTGTTCGCACGCGTAAAGTTGAAACGCGCGTGAAACCGACCGTAAATCGAAGATTTCGAAGTTAATGGTTTACCGGGATGCCTACTCCCTCTGCCCCGTGGGAAGATCCCGTACCCTCTTGCACGAGTTTTTCGCTGGGTACCTGCTGCGCCTGGCCATTTCGTACGACACTTTTGAACGCCGGTATAAATTACTATGTCTCTTTGAAACGAGCGCTAGTTTGCTTCCCGAAACACTTTGTTCTGCTGCTTTGAACGTGTTCGCGGCTGCGTTACTTACTTGCGTGCAAGGAAATATAACATTACAATGCTCGGTTTAAATGTCCACTTTTGTTCATTATTTCATTGCACCTCTTTCTATCGATTCATTTACTTTTATTTAACGTATCGGATTTATGGTAAAGAGTTCCTTTTAGCACCCACCTCCGATTGCCTTCAAACTTACTCTGTAGACGTCCCACGAGGTGTCTGACAAAACGAAGGTGGCGCCATCGAAATCAAATTAATTTTTTTGCTGGCGAAACACAATTTTAATACCGAATTGAGGTATAAAAGTACAAATCAGGATTATTAAGCAAACCCCAAACCCACTAAACCTAACCTAACCTAACCTAACCTAACCTAACCTAACCTAACCTAACCTAACCTAAAGTAGCCGTCACCAGAGTCCAGACTCGTTTCGCGCAGTGCGGAAGTTGGTAGGTGGCGCTGCGAGCCCGTAAACTCTCACTTGTTTAATATACATGGTAAAA
This sequence comes from Lasioglossum lativentre, assembly GCA_916610255.1. Classification (NCBI taxonomy): domain Eukaryota; kingdom Metazoa; phylum Arthropoda; class Insecta; order Hymenoptera; family Halictidae; genus Lasioglossum; species Lasioglossum lativentre. Next base: position 4,793,558 of record OU744366.1, read on the forward strand.
CAACAAATACGGATTAACATAAAATAAAAACACACGATCTCAGGAATACAATCGATATCGATCCACCCCGTAGAACGCTACGAATGACGTATGTCCCTTCGGGGCAGTGTAGAAAAGTGGGGGATGCGCAGAACGAACGCAAATCGGTTTCTGAGCAGGTCTGGACTCTGGTGACGGCTACTTTAACCAAATTAAGTAATATAACTAGTCATAATACGAGCCACGTAACAGTCTCTTGCGATTGCCCACAGAATAGCACAATTCCTGAAAGATGTCACTCTGTACATTCTTTCCTAATTCCATGCCATTGGTCTCACTTTTTGCAGTTTCCACTCGGGATCATTTTGATTTGATTCATCAGAACTGTCGCTCGTTGTAACTTATTAAACTTATTAAAGACAAGAAACGACAGTTTACGGTGTCTTAATAAGTGAAAATGACGGATACGAGTGATTAACGGAAACAGTTTGTTGCGCATGCCCAGAGCATTTCCACGTCACGTGACTAACCCGCATGACTCTACTGGGAATGGGCAATATTCCGGGTAAGTTGGCAGACAATCGGAGGTAGGTGCTAAATCTAATTTCACCCGGATTTATGGCTGTACTGTTTCAATGTCGATCAAAATTGTTACTTTAAAATAAAAGAAGAAAAAATTAAAAATATTATAGAGTTGGAACAAAAGAAACAATGCATGTCTTCCACGAAATATAATTATGGAAACTGCACCAGTGAATGAACATTTAAGAAATTGTTCAGGAAGATATTTTATTTAAAAAAAAAATATGTGAATTAAAGGAATCTCATATATGCCTTAGACCATATATACTAATAGACCCGGCATAGGTATAGTATGTGTATAGGAAAACCGAGAATTCAGTGTCCGAAAGATAATGGGACACTGTGACGTCACAAGATAAGTCTTAAGATAATTTCTTTCCATGTATTGTGTACATGGCGCATCCACTGACCCCCCTCACCCCATGTAAGCCAAGCGTATATAGGCACTGTCGATGAGCATAGCTTGTACATCTTTTGAAAATGTGACGTCACAGTGTCTTTCAGCTGATATCATCTTTCGGACAAATGGCTCCCTATACTTCATTTGTCAAAAATAAATGAACACAAATAAAATGAAATTATTATTATTTGTCTTTATTAAACGTTAAATAAAAAATATAAAAAAAATACCAGTCAATGAACACTACATTCTAGTAATTGAACAATGATGGAAAAGCCAAAAAAATACAAAAGCGTTCATTTACTGGTGCCCGTTTATTCACTGGTGCAGTTACCCTACCTAGGTCCAACAACAATATCCATTGAATAATAACGAAATTTAAGGATCGTCGGCTGCAGGGATTGTTAACTCGAACAAGGTCGAAACAAGCTGGCACAGCTTGTCGACGAGAGTGCGATGGTTATGAATGCCACAAGATGTATCAAGCGGGGGAAACGAGGATGAAGGAGATCACCGGTGTATATCGGCTCTTTAGACGTTCGCAGGTTACACGTGTCCACACACGCGTGATTTACGTGTGAGCAACGCGGCGGCATGGCGCGGTGTGAACTGTCGGACGACCTCGGGGCCCGTGCATGTAACGCCCGGATCACCTGTGCTGCAGGGAGCCGCTTATTACCGATGCGGAATCAATTTCAATTTCGCGCAGCTTCACCACCTGCGATGCCGTTCGCAGAGCCAGCGCAGCGTCTCCCTCTGGAGATTACCTGGCAACTGGCTCGCTCGCTTACTTGCGTGCATTCGTGCGTGCGTGCAGCGTGCGTGCGTGCGTGCGTGCGTGCGTGCGCTCGTGCGTGTAGCTGCCCGATCTGCCAATAAGTGCATTAACCTTTCGGTATTGGGATACCGTGTTTAGGACGGAGATTCAAGGTCAGTCGGTGAAACTCTTGACCCTACGCCTGATTTCGCAAACGTAAATTCTGGGTGACCCTTGCGTCAATATTATGATTTCAGAATGAATGCAATTGTTGTTAAATATTGTAACCCATTGCGTGAATGCGCTCGTGCGTGTAGCTGCCCTATCTGCCAATAAGTGCATTAACCTTTCGGTATTGGGATACCGTGTTTAGGACGGAGATTCAAGGTCAGTCGGTGAAACTCTACACCTGATTTTGCAAACATAAATTCTGGGTGACCCTAGCGCCAATATTATGATTTCAGAATGAATGCAATTGTTGTTAAATATTCTAACCCATTGCGTGCATGCGCTCGTGCGTGTAGCTGCCCGATCTGCCAATAAGTGCATTAACCTTTCGGTATTGGGATACCGTGTTTAGGACGGAGATTCAAGGTCAGTCGGTGAAACTCTTGACCCTACACCTGATTTTGCAAACATAAATTCTGGGTAAAATTTTAATGTTATCGGCGCATTGGTTCGATCAGTTACCTACTTTAAAACACTATTTGCAAATTATCACATTTTATCTCGACGTTTCGATCTAAATTCAGATCATTTTCAAGAGATTTACAAAAACAAATTTGTGTCTGTAATGAAACAAAAGAAAATTATTTATATAGAAAGAAAAAAGTTACTCACTTGCGTAGTGTTACAAAACAAACTTTAAATTAGAAAGGTTACAAAAATTAATACGACCACATGTTGCTGCCTGGACAGTCATCACGGTAGTGAAGAAAGTATAAACGTAAGGAAAACGTATAGACACTCGGGAAAACCAATGGCTGATCAAGTATCGATTTATTGGCCAAAATCAAGATAAGGCGGCAATTTCAAACATAGTATAAACGTAATACTTTCATTTTTCACTACAACCTTTCACCTCAATAAACCTCAATAAACCTTTTTAGGTAATTAAGTGAAATAAATTCTGGGTGACCCTTGCGTCAATATTATGATTTCAGAATGAATGCAATTGTTGTTAAATATTGTAACCCATTGCAAGTGCGTATACCGTGGCACGCAAAATATATCGTGTCTTATTAATCGCTAACGCGAGAAACCTAAAAGTTCAACAAAAGTACCATGAAACTGTTTTAATCGTCTGCGAGTGCTCGAGTTTCGATTTATCGTTCAACTTCAGCGATATTAGTGGAGGCATTAAAGGTCTTATATCGCAGGCTTGATAGTCGAGAGAATCTCATCAAGCCGTGCCGTTTCGAGTTAATCAAGAACTCGTCACACGATCCGAGTGTGCGAAATAGCGTGATGGTGGGCCACGGTGGCGACACGTTTTCGCGGTAATGGTTCCAGTCGGGATCGGCCGTGTTATTTTTAAGTGTAGACATCGATAGCAGAGTAATGACGATAATGATAATGATGCTCCAGATAACGATCGGCGAAAACAGAAATAAAACGGCATGGAGTATCGACGTGCATATAATAAGGGAAGTGTGTTTGCTTGTTTTTTCGGTGCGGCCCGAGTGTATTTATAGTAGAGGCACTTCTATCTACTTCGCGTTACCCCGGTGCCTGATGAGTTTTCTACCAAAGAAAACTGTCATTTGCAACATTAAAGTTTCGAGAACGTGATATCGGTAGTAACAGGAAAGCGAGCAGACGTTTCAGATCCTGTAATCCAATACTCCCGTTTTCTGAAACCTTCAATCACGTACCTGATTCCTGTAAGATGAGTAGATCAAGTGTTTTTACGGTGCTCGTCGTATAAGGTTGATGAAAGGTTCAGGATTCTTATTCAACGGAGAAATTTCAATCTAGCGATTTTTCGAAATTCAAGATCGATCTCGATGGAAATTAATTAAACGTGTTGATTTAATGGGAAATTAATGGCCGAGACCCTTATTTTGCTGTCGTTAAGCTATTTTAATTATTGTTCCAGCACGATAGAGATCGGGCGCACGCAACGATTTTTACGAAAACGTTAGAATTCCGGTTTTTCTTGTTCGAAGATGATCCGAAGATAAATTTCTGTTAGCTAATCAGTGAAAAACGAATCATCAATCTTCGGTGGTTACTTATTTAACAAGTCATCAATTTGTGATTAAATCTAGATTTACAAAGCTTCCTCCGAGTTAAATATTGTTCGACTTATAAAATTTTTCAAAACTGTTTCGAGCAAAAAAAGAATGTTAGCAATTTTCTATGAGCGTGTGCGTTGCTAATTGATCGCTGAAATATTGCGAAATGTACATTGTAATCGTGAAACACAGGTTGGTATGTGTGCACCCGCAGTGAACGTCATCAATGATGAAAGGTTCGCGAAACTTTTGATACTTTCACCGTTCGTACGAGAAGAGCATTGACATGCATAGAATTCCTTTGTGTGTATGCAAGTACGCCTGAGCGTTTATGAAATACACCGAAGGAATGCTCGACTTTGTTTAAACGTTTCACTCGCGTAAAATCGGCAAACGTTTCCCGGTGAATGTACGGCGGCGGCGGCGGCGGCCAGTTGCAAGAAATAAATTAATTAACGGTTTTCAGGCTCATTTTCGAGTTTACGCAACGGAGCTAGAGCACACGAACGTATTTCAAAGAAATGATATTTCGAAGCACAGAAGGAATTCATTTAACTGCATATTTAAACAGTTGTAATGTTTAATATAACATAATGTTCTTGCGGGGAAAAAGTTACCCTCTCTCTCTGTGCCAGTACCGGAAACAAGCACGAAAGGGACCAAACGCGTCACGTGACCGTGTGGATGGGTGGGGAATAGTGTCGTAGAAGTGGAAGGTAGAGTGGGGATATGCATGTAAATTTTTAATACCAGAAAATGTTAAAAAAAATTTAATAAATGGCATTCGTATATTTTGTACGCCATTTTCTACTTTTTTTAAAAATAAAAAGCTATTATTTACCAATAATGTCGACTTTTTCGACCACTTTCATGATTATTGCGGATCACTCGACGGGTTCAGTAAATTATAGTTAACGGCGATTAAAAATAATTTATGATTGCCGGAATGCCACATGACTAACAACCTGTAATTTGTGATTATCAAAAATGATATCGAAGGGTGAGCGAATGGGTTACGTAAAGCACAGATCAATACAATTATAGATAATTTATTATTGGCTCAGAGGCTATAGAGCATTTTCGTGCGGTTTATTAAATACTAAATGTTTATACAGGAGTTGTAATATTCAGGAATTGGATCTTGTCACGCCAGACGTAGAGCTTACGGTTCCCCGAAGGCAGCGAATGAACGATGAGTTACGATTCAATGTCGTACAATAATTAAGTAACAACCTATATCGTTCCGATCGACGCGTTTATTAGAACGCTTTCCCTTGTTTTATCGATTGACACTGGTGAACGCTGCCGGAGTGCTCGCCGCAGCAAAATAACTTGATTTATGTGATCGTCCGATCTGATAAAACGCTCTTGCACACAATGCAACAATTACAGCCGGGGTATTTTATTTATTGTGTTTCTTCGAACGAATACTGTTGATCTTTTTATTGCCGTTACTATTGGTTATTATTACAAGCAATAATGTCAATACAACTGGTTTCTTATGTTCGACTGGAACTTACGATCAATAAATAATTAATATCTTCATAATAGATGTAATTTTCGCGTGCACAATTATATCGGTGCGCGTATAGTTTCTGCTGATGTATAGTACGATATACCTGTGGTTATACAAACTTTAACAAACTACGGACCAGTGTCGCCAGAAAGTGCCCAAACCGGCACTCGAGGGGAATACAAGGTACCCCCTCTCTGATGACCAGAGCGGCAGAGGAGTGGGGAGTTCAGGAGAGTAGACTGTAGAGTATGTGACACGTTGCGCGTGCGCGATGCGGACTGCGGACGCAACAATCACATGACATTTCGCAAGTTTTAGGTTATTGCAGCGTATCGTTCTTATTACGAATCGTTCTACAGATTATAAACATGCTTTATTATAAATAAAATGAATTGTAACATGTGGGAGTTTCAGTTGTGAAGTGGAGTATGAATATTGAAAAAAATGTTGAAATCTATAGTACTGAGTTACATTCCAGTAAAATCATAAATTTCATAAAAATAAATCATAATATATTTTAACACTTATAAGGAATGGACATAGCAAGTTTTCAAACTACCTTTTTCAATGCATATATTAAAAAGTACAGTCTACTCTCCTGAACTCCTCTGCCGCTCTGTGAGAGAGGGGGTACATTTTTTCACCGTGACTCCCCTAACCTGGCGACACTGCTACGGACCGAGGCCAGCGATCAGTGAGCGAGTGCGAGGACGATATGTTTTGGTTTTCGCGACGAAGGATGCCTCGACGGTTGTGTGTGCCAGTGTGTGAGTGTGTGCGGCCGTACTGTGTGGTCGAGGCGTCCTAGGCGCCTGGCTTCAGCGAAACACGGCAACGGTAACGTTCAGCAGATATTCAAATAAAGTGTTTCCTTTTTCCTTCGCAGTCTGACTAAAATTATTTTTCATTTACCTGCCTCCTTAGTTCTAATCGAACAAGCTGTACCGAAGAGCATGAATAAATGCATCCACTTGTATCATTTCGTCATTTTGAATCACATTTAAATAATGATGATATTTACGAATGAAATTTAAAGCGACACCTCTTCATAGAGGACACTTTAGAACAGAAACATATGCTTCGAACAGATAAAAATTGTCTGAATAATTTGTTGTTGACTATTAGAAATGTGGATTATTAGAAATAATATTGTAACTGCCAAAGAATAAAAATGAATTTGGTTCTTCTGGGAAACACTGCAGTTTCTCTAAACATAGCATAACAGACCGGATGTCATCGGACCCATAGGCCTGGCCTTTGTCATACCCGAGGGCCAGGGCAATAAACAATTTTTCTGCCACATTTTTCTGTGTTCATCGTCACTTCGAGTCAACTAGCTGAACAGAAAGGATCGTCCTTCCGAGCTGTTCAATAAAGCTGTTTTAGTAAAATATTCTGTGTTATTTAATCATTGAGTTTCCAAAAACCAACAAAGCGAAAACAGTTTGACTCGACCTCAGGTTTGGAAAGTGTACCTCCCCTGGTTACCGAACAGCAAATATTTGCGCAATTCGTAGATCGGCGGGGACAGTGTGCAATTCCCCACCCCCTAATTTGAAAATCGCACCGCCTCCGAAGCCTTCACACGCGCTACGACCGTTCCGTGCCAGAATGTGGACGCAGCCACCGTCCCGGCCACGAACGGTAGCCCAGAATTGCATGTTGCGCTCGCGCGATTGGTCGATGCCGGCGAAACGGCGGAACATTAATAATTACCCGGCACTTTCCCCTGGAAAACCAGGAAAGCCTGAGGGACGGACGGCTGGTTGGTTGGTTGTCCAGACAACCAGCGTGTGGTCCCGATTGCCGCGATAACGGGCAACGTTCGAATTACCATTCGTCCTTTCACGTGTTGGCAGCTCCGGTACCGCGAAACGTTTAATTTATCACATCGTATTGTGCCGCGGCGGGGTAGTAATTACGAGATATAAATCGTTCCTGGTTCTGTGCTCGCGCGCGCGCGTGCGCTCACGGAACAGGACCGATCTTGTCCACGCAACTTTCGAGCCATCGCGGAAACCGCTTCCGGTCCGCAGATTTCTACCCCGAGGAATTAATGCGCCGATATTTGGTAACTACGTTGTAATTAAGATTAAAAACCAATATCCAACTGAATTTATGTAGTGTACACACAGTATATGTATGCTCTACAAATGTTTCTTGTCAGTTTTGACATTTTCTAGTGTAATGTGCGATGTACCTACATGTATAGAGAGTCATTACTATCACAAACGTTTTCTAATAAAGATAATTGGTACTATTTCTGTACAATGTTTTATTTGTCTGTTTATTTGCAACAGCATCGGATCAAAATGACCCATTTCCGTTGTTCAACGGTTAAGTCATTAATGTAATTATTTCCAGATACTTAAACGTGTCGATTTAATCTAGTTCTCCCTGCGTTTCACGAGGTTTCCGCGATTTCCAATAACCAACCAGTGCACTTCTACGGTCCATTACATTCAAAGCAAGAGAAAAAAACGAATAAAATTTGTATTTACATTCTACAGAGTAATTAATAGTTACTTATCTTCGGGATAGTTTACACAGTTTTCGCGATCTTGTAATGAGTTTAGCAATTATGCGTGCGTTTTTTTCAGCTACACGACCAGGTTGCATTTTGCTTTCTACATCATTAATACCTATATCCGTTGCTAGCCTCCGCAAAGTGAACGTTTCTGAGGAATGAACGACCGACTATGGGTCCATTTAAACCTGTACTTATCAATTTTGCTAGGTATACATGATATTTAGGTACATTCCAAACATGATAGCTACCTTAAACGATTTTAGTTTGATCTGTTAATAGGTTTGCGTAATCCAGTGCAACAATACTCAAATTACATGGGAATTACTTATTCATGACCACCACCGATGCATGTTAAAACGATCTTTGGTATGATCTGCTTACTTTTGCAACGATCTAATCGCAGATTTAACAATGGCTAGCGCCTTAATAGAATATAGATTTTGTACGACAAAATATTTGGTAAAAAATACATTCAATTACACACCTACAAATCGGACAATTTAATCGAACGACCAGGAGCATCGATTTAATCCGAGCTCGACGATTATTCGGACCGTATCTTAGAACCGCGACGATCACTTCTAGAGCCCCGACTTCCTGAAGTTAATGAAAAGATAACAGAAATTGCTACCTTCAATTAAAATGCAGTTTTACGTCCAACCGATTCGAGTGGATTCCCAGCGAGCGGTGTCAGGAGATCTCTCATCTTCTGCCAAGCCTGCTGGATTTTACGGTTGATTCGGGCCTGATCGGGCTCCTCGGCGAGAGAAAGGCGCACAGGAGGCAGTTAAAACGCCTTTAAAGAGAAAAGTCTTTATTATTCGCGTCCCTGGGCCGGAGTCGTTTAACGGACACGATGATTCACGTTGGATCGGCTAATTTATTAATCGCTCGCGGCCTTCCCGAAAGAAATTGGCCGAGGCCGGCGCGCGGCGCGAAAACGTTGATACACTTGATACGCTCGGAATTACGAATGCAATCAACGCCGTGATTCGTTCTATCAACCGCATCGCTGGACACGCGAGTGATCCCGACGATTACGTCACGTGGAAGCAGCGTCCATTTTGCTCGGATCGTTCTCTGTGCTCTGTTTTCACCATCTGCCTCTTCTTGGTAAATAATTTGTTACACCTAACGGGATTTTTGTGCAGATAATTGTCTGCCTCGATAACTCGGATACGGAGTCGCATAAAAATCTCTTAACAATTTGTATAGATTGTTTCGGTACTACTACTTATTTTTATCCAAATCAAATCTGCTTGAAATTCGCTAAGCACGTCCAGAAACTTAGCAGCACCATAGTCGAGAGACAATCGAGCGATCGCAAGGCGTGAGTCAACGTGATCTATGATTCAGCAGTGGCGTCCTTGCGGGCGCGCATCCAGCCTTCCGGTTCGGCGAGCATTCGACTGGAAACAGCGCCGATCGACGATCCCATCGCGCATGTGCCGGTGCGAGTAGGCGGTAGCGATCGCGCATGCGTTAATGTGTATCGCCTATGCGCGCAGTGGCGTTAGCGCGGCGGCGCGTTGCAGGCCGTGCGTATCGTGGCACGTCCTTGTAAGGCCACTTGCCTCCCGTCTAGTGGTGCGCACGCGTGCAGGCGAGCGTGTACATGCCGTGTCTAGAATCACGGTTCTGCGCGCACGCCAGTGTGTGCGTGCGCACACGTGCCGGTCGGGTCCCGAGGTTTCCCGAGGTTGTGCGCTGCTGTTGGTCGCTGTTCCGCGGGACTGACGCAACGGCGCGGCGCGGTGCAGCGTGCACGCGTTTGCTCGTAAATCGATTCTGTTGGAACGGACGAGAAGGGGTCGGGCAAGAAACAGCGAGAGAGCTTTGCCTTAAGCAAAAGACCTCTCTGCTGGACCGGCTCGGGCTCGGACTCGGCCCGTAACGACTGGTATTGTCGTAATGCGCGCTGTTATCGTACCGATCGTTACTCCTTCGCTATGCGCACCGACTCCTATCGGAAACCGAGTTTTTCTGGCCGAGCTTCCAGCTCGCGATTCCAGCCCGGCCGTGACGCGAACCGGATAATGATTTTCGACAGGTTGCCACCGATCGGGCTTCGCTCGGTAATCTGGCAAACGGCAGATAGTAATAAAGACTCCGCTACAAACGGAACAGAAATTACTCGTTTACTGCTCGGAGTCCTAACCGGCAGGTGACTGTCGGCTAAGTATAGGTAAAGTGTTCGTAGAACGGGAGTACCACGGAATCATCTAGCGTCTGAAGTCACTGTACCACTCGTTGCAGATAGATTGTCGGGATTGCCAACTGTTTCTCTATGGTTATCTTATTGAAATAGCAAACACGCTGATTTGATAGTGACCGCCGGTCATACACAGAGGTAAAAACGAATTGAAAGTTCAGATTGAAATCGCTTCGCGGGTAGCGTCGTCGTTTCGAGGAAACGATCGCTCGAGAGCAGCCTGACTCGCGTATTCTAGTTCCACTTATTGTTACCACTGTCTGTGCATTGCTGGTCGTTTCTACTTGCACTATCTTGGTCGATCAACGACCAAGAGATACGATGGATTTTTCGATACTCGCTCGCATTGCTAGAGATGTTACTGGAGCAATGACTCTAACAACTTCTTCTTCGAGGATCGGCGGTTGTTACGGGAGGTCCTCTTATTTACATTCTTTGACCGGCGTAGCTATTCCTTTGTGTTGAAACAACTTTATTTGGTTAAATAAGAGAACTTTATTTATTTAAAGCAAACAAAATTATAATAGTGGATTCCCGTATGTATAAGAGAAAAAGTATATACAGTATTCTCTCCGGGCAGGGACAATTATCGTCCAGGGATACTATTCTTTGACTTGTGCCGAACGTAGAAATGGACTGGGAAGCCCGAGAGGCCTCGCCGAAAAATGTAAACATTATATGGGTCGGGTATATCGGTGTGACACCACTACTAATCCGATGACAAAACTTCTTTATTTTTCATTATTTTTTTATGGAGCTTTCACTGATATATTCCTGGCATTTTTCTAATGAAAATTATACCAAATATGATATAATTCCGATTATATTTACGTGTGTAATGGACGACCCCGCGTAACTTCTCATTAAAATTATGTGAACGGCAATTAATGTAAATATGATGCGAAAATGTCACAAATATATCGGTGAAAGTCTCATAAAAAAATTAGTAATAATAAAAAAGTTTTTCATTGGGATTACATTGTGAGGACCCGGCGGGCCTTTGAACTGTGCCGGCGACTGCGACTCGCCGCGTCTCTTTCTTTCCCATACGCTGTCCTTCCATGCGCACGAAAATTTTATCGTCCATTACACACGTAAATATCATCGGAATTATATCATATTTGGTATCATTTTCATTAGAAAAATGCCAGGAACATGTTGGTGAAAGTTCCATAAAAAAATCATGAAAAATAAAGAAGTTTTGTCATCCGATTAGTAGTGGTCTCCTGGTCTCGCACCGATATACCCGACCCGTATCATGTTACACTGACAATGAGATCTCTTGAGTTTTATGGCCCCTCATGGGGTATAATACCCCGCAGGAGTGGGGATAGTTCAGGGACAATTATCGTCCAGACATTTTGGACATTTATCGCGAGAATACTGTATTGTGAAAGGTAAAACTGATGCTGTAGCGTAAACGATGCTGCGATGTGGCCTGTACTGTAATACGACAACGACTGACTGTTTCGTCTCTGGAAAAAGCCTTCGGTCCCTTTTCTTAAGTGTGGTGCCATAAACCACTTGGACCGGAGTCGCACCACTGCCTGTTACAATGTATACAATATTATCGTTGCATTCCCAACACTTTGTGATCGCCAGTAGAGAAAGGCTTCGTTGATAGCAGTTTCGCGGTATAGTTTCGTGGAATTATTTAAATGCGACGATCACCGGACCGGCTTTCGACGATCAGTTTCCGGAAGACGACTCTTTCCTCTACCCACCACAATTCCGCAAAGATGGTCTCGCTTGAATTCGCTTCCTCGGTTGCAGCGATTTCGCTGTTCAGAAGGTGAAACGGACGTTGATTAAACCACGGATGCGGACCGTTATCAGACGTCGAATCGCTGTTTTAAACCTCTCGAACCCATTAAGAGAGCACTACCGTAGACGCGTATGCAAATTTCCCGGCGGTCCACCGGCATGATTCGTTTCCCTTTCGGCGATCGAGCGGGTCGTTCGAATTATAATGAGATAATTTAACGAGCACGACGAATCGGGACTCTTTGGTGTTTGCCGGTCACGCACGGAACGGAAACGGCGAATTGAATTCGAACCGAGACGAATCTCACGGGTCGTCGCGTGGTGCGTCTGCCACTCAAAAATCGGCCGTGTTCTTCTCTCTCTCTCTCTCTCTCTCTCTCGAAAACGATCGATCGGTGTTCGGTAAATTCACTCGAAAATTTCTCTCTCGTTTCCCCCATTCCCGATCGGTTTCTATCCTCGTGCACGCATCTCGCGACCAGAGAGCCCCGTCTCTCTCTCCCTTCCATTATTTGTATACGAAATGAATTGTCCGGGGAATCAGCAGGTTCGGAGTCACGCAACTGGCCACCGCCTCGGCTTTGGGAATCGATACCCCATAATTATTCCCCTGTTTCTGGTAGCCAGTGCGCTTTTTGCAATACCTCCAAAACCGTCCGCCCATCGCGCAATTTTCAGAGGGCCCGGTCCCCTCGCGCGTCTCCTCCTCTTGCGAACCCCATACATCTTGGTCGAACTAGGGGCGCGCAGTGGACTGGATGAGACTCGCGACTACGAACTCGTAGTCCCGGGTTCGAATCCCGCCGTCACCTCTGAGATTTTTCTCAAGTGATTCATACTGTAGCCGCCCAGGTGGTTCGGAACCCACCTTAATAAACTGTAGGTCCTATAGCTATAAGTTAGTTATAGATTATAGTTATAAGTTATAGTTATAAGTTATAGTTATAAGTTATAGTTATAAGCTATAGTTATAAGCTATAGTTATAAGTTATAGTTATAAGTTGTAGTTATAAGTTATAGTTATAAGTTATAGTTATAAGTTATAGTTATAAGTTATAGTTATAAGTTATAGTTATAAGTTATAGTTATAAGTTATAGTTATAAGTTATAAGTTATAGTTATAAGTTATAGTTATAAGTTATAGTTATAAGTTATAGTTATAAGTTATAGTTATAAGTTATAGTTATAAGTAGACTGCGGATTTTATGCATTTATGACAAAAATGGACACGTACAATTTAAAGCAGTGGACATATTAAAAAGATTTAAGGACATCGGTGTGTTAGTTTCACTTTAATAAGATCACTAAAAGAATAAGGAATTTTTTATTTGGTTGCTGTGGCCTGTAATCGTTGCAGACAATTTTTATTTTGCATAAAGATCCGCAGTCTAGTTATAAGTTATAGTTATAAGTATAGTTATAAGCTATAGTTATAAGCTATATATAAGTCGTCGCAAATGACCAAAGTAGTCGATGCGACGTAAAAATATAATGTAACTACTAACTTCTTGGTCGAACTTGATTCTATCGAATATTTATATTCGCAAAAATATCCGAACCGCCCTCCACCTCCATCAAAATCTCATCGATCCCCATCGACCGCCGCGCAACCACGTAACTTTCGATCGCTCCCCCCGCGGACAATAATATTGACGTAGATATCAGGCCGATAACTTCGGGCGACCCTGCGCGGTCCAGTCCTCGGCATCTCAGTCGCTCTCATCCGCCCTCGACGCGTTGCGTTTGGTCCGCGGGAATCGAGCACTGTCGAAAGTGAAAGGAGCCGAAGAAATCAAGATGGATCGTGCGTTCGTTATTAACGCTGGTTTTCTCTCGCTGCGTGCTGCACGCACCTCCTTCATCCTTCCACGTTCTCTTCCTCCACTGGTTCAAGGACTCGCGGCGAGCGTGGCAGGCGATACCGGCGCGGCTTCGATAGCATCTCTAGCGTCTCTCGCTGAATGACGAGGAGGATGAGGAGAAAAAAACGAGCAGGGAAAGAAAGAGAGGAGGGCCGGTTGTCCCGATCAAGTGAACCGTGTTAACGTCAGGCCTGTTAACGGGGAGTCGAATTAGTATCGACGAGGGTGAATCGATCGGTCCCGTTCCTCTTTTTGCTTCTCCTCCTCCTCTCTCTCTCTCTCTCTCTCTCTCTCTCTCTCTCTCTCTCTCTCTCTCTGTTTGCCCTTTTTTTTCCCTGTTTCCGGCGACGAGTAAGAGAGAGAAAGAGAGATGCGCGTTCGGGGACCGCCGAGAGCGGTTAGGCGTGTACACTTGTTGCGAACGATGCCGTTAGAGGATACTGCACCGTTCCGCGTGGCGCTCGCGCGTTACTTTCGGCACTCGGGGCCACGTTCCAGCGGATTCCGTTATGTTTCCCTCCATAAACCCTAAACGACGGCCTTTACAATCCGGCGAGCATGGCTTAACGTCTCTCCTTAGTCTCTCTCCCTGCGCCCGTCTCGGCTTGTTATTAGGCTCTCCCGCGGAACCACCAGCGAGCCAACCCGCTCGCTGTTAGGCTGGCCCGCCGCCGAGTATGCGAATACGGTCGTTAAGAGGAAAGTACGTAGGTGTACTTGTCCGGAATCGTCGGATCTTTATGACGCGGGTACCCGGAGGAAGAAATTCCGGAGGAGTTCCAGGTGGCATCGAGGGAAAGCACTTCTGTTGTCTCCTCCTTTGCGTCTATGCTTCTGCTGCACGTTCTTCCTCTTTAAGAGGGAACAGTAGTCACGTGACTTTCCCTAGAATATCCCTAGAATACCGTAGAAATTTGGCCGAAACTTGGGTTTGCGGGAATACATTTGACGTCCTTATACGAGCAAATTTTGAGCTGTATAAAGGCTCGTTTGATAGAGGAAGGTTCAGCGCATAGTGCCCTGCTTATGATAGCAGTGAAAAAACTCTTTTTGTGACAGAAAAATACATTGGATTCTGCGGTTGTTTTCTCGACTTTTTTCCCTACTTTCGCAGACTCATATTATTAGATGTCAACATAATCTCGTTACATCATAAGCAGGACACTATGCGCTGAACCTTCCTCTATCAAACGAGCCTTTATGCAGCTCAAAATTTCCTCGTATAAGGACGTCAAATGTATTCCCGCAAACCCAAGTTTCGGCCAAATTTCTAGGGTATTCTAGGGAAAGTCACGTGACTACCGTTCCCTCTTAAGGTGGAAGTATACCCATCAGAAGTAACCAGAAAGGAAGTGCTACCAACCTCTGTGCAGAAAAGAAGTCTAGTAACATTGATAAACACGCCATTAGGCAGTTGCGCGAGATGGAGTTGCTTGCTATTTCCATATTCTATTCAGCTCGGTACTGAATTCTTGTAATATAACGTAATTTGTAGTGTATTATTGAAAATACCTTACAATATAACGTAATATGCAGTGTATCATTGAAAATAAACGCCATCTCTATTTACTTGTAGAATAAAGAAACAGTGCTCCTGACTAGGCGCCATCTCGTCTAAACTAGCTGAACTAAAATTGGCTCTAGACTGGCTCTGCATCAGAGAGGACCTCTGTCATCATGGGGAAATTTATGCTAATGTGAATGTAATCACGCCCAAAGATTTTTCGTCCTTATATGGGCATATTTTGAGCTGCACAAAGGTTCATTTGATAGAGGAAAGTCCACCGCAGATCGCTCTACTCCCCAAATCAGTCAAAAAAATCTCTTAGAGACAGAAAAATACATTGGAATGTACGGTTCTTTTTCTCGATGTTTTCCTCTACTTTGGACACTCATATTATTAGATATAAACATAATCTCGTTATATAATGAGAAGAGCACGCCGCGTTTAACCTTCCTCTTTACAATGAGCCCTTACCCAGCCGAAAATTTGCTCAAATAAGGACGAAAAATCTTTGCGCGGATACCCATGAAAATCTAGTGAGATTCTAGTTCCTTTCTAGTTACTTCTGATGGGTATACTTCCCCCTTAACTGCTAGGAAACGCCGGCTTCGCTGGCACGTAATTACAAAGCTGCAATTCAATTATGTATTGTAAATATTATAACTCAAGGTCCTCAAGCTGTCCGGTACGTTTCAGCTATCGGTCCTTTCGTTAGCTCTCAAGAGTCCTCTTGTTCGCGCTGCTCGGTCTGTCTGTGGGAGTCAAGTTGTCACAACAATGAAAGGAACTCGATGCGATGGGGAGATAAGATGCTGAGACAAATTGTATTATTGAAATTCAAAGTTCCCTTTCTCTGCACGAGCGTACTTCTGCTTTACGTTCGCTGCGAGTATATGGGAACAAACATATGGCTAATTACTATGTCGTTTAAAAGTTCAGCGTGTTATCCTTTCGGGAGAAAGCATTGTACAAAAAATAATTATTGTCAAATTTTTAATATTTCGTAACGACGATTCTTTTTACCACGTTTTTATTAGCTCGGTTTCTTGTCTGTCTGTCTGTCTGTCTGTCTGTTCGGTACAAATATTGCAATTGATTTTAAACTAACTTCCCGATGAGCTAGAGACTTGAAATTTTAAACATAGCTCAGAACTGGATGACAATGCAATATTTAAAAAAAATTTTTTTTAAAAGCCTATGCGTTTAGGATATATAAATTATTATTGATAAATCTGACCGTTATACCCCGTCGCACTACCTGTATGTCCCCACTCTACTACGTGTTCCCACTCTGACTCATCCCCACTCCACAGACCCGTTTCGCACCGAAGGAGCTCAGTGTGCGTAAGTGTGCGTAAGTGTGCGTCAGTGTGCGTTCGAGCTCCGTGCGGTGTTTATTGAATAATATTGGTATACACAAATATGGCGGCGACCATATCTGTCACTTTCCGAGGTGAAACAATGAAAATTACTGTAAAATTACTCAACTTTACATGCTCATAACTTTTTAACGAGTGGTTTCCGTGATCTGGGATTTCCATATAAGAGTTTTCTCGCCGAAATGAACAAGGTAAGACATACAATAATCGAAAATTTCTGAGTTCCGAAGAAAAAGATTACCCTTTTAATCGATAGAAAAATTTCACACACACAAGACTGAAAAGTTGAAAATAATTATTTAAATAAAAATAAATTTTTTAAAAAGTACCACGTTTTTAAAACGGACTAAAAAGTATAAAATAATTTTTCCTAGCCACGTACAGGTTCCTAACCCCATACAGATAGTCCTGAAAATTTGTGATTGTGAATTTTTAATAGCTATGAAAATACTTGTAAGATTTAAAACGAAAAACGTGGGGCGCATGCAATACAGAGATAATTGATGCATGAATTGTTCAACTAAGTCGCTAACAATTTTATTGCATTACAAATGACATGAACTGTTGTGTGTGTTTTCTCAACGGCAGCTACTCTCGACACTATTATCTTGCGCCCCACGTTTTTCGTTTTAAATCTTACAAGTATTTTCATAGCTATTAAAAATTCACAATCACAAATTTTCAGAACTATCTGTATGGGGTTAGGAACCTGTACGTGGCTAGGAAAAATTATTTTATACTTTTTAGTCCGTTTTAAAAACGTGGTATTTTTTAAAAAATTTATTTTTTGTACCGAAGTGACCAAGAATAAAGGGTCTCAATGTGGAATGTGTACTCGGTATTTTACAATTATAATTCAGAATAATATCATTATCCTTAATATCGTGTATCCCGCACAGCGTTCTTTTAATACTTGCACCACTTTCGTCGGCGCCCAAGTTCCCAGATGTTATCGCCGCAATAAAAGTACACGGTTCTCTGAAATGCTATAAACAATTATATTATTAATTACCGCACAGTTTGGTCGAACGTTGGCAAACACCGGTAATTACGTTAATCGTTATGTAACAGCCGCATAGAGCAGCAATGTCTTTCAGAAGATAATTCGAATCGATCTAACGCGCGGTCAATTAACAGCTCATTGAAACGTCCCGAAGACCAGAGACTGGTAGTTGCGACAAATCCATTTTGCATCTCGTCACTACAATTAAGCGTGCGCGCGTGTATCCAGCGAGGAAGTTAACGTCAGCATTAAGACCGTGCCTAACGTAATTAGAAGGTAATCGACGTTGGCAATTGTAATTAATAAACCGCTTACATTCTGAACGGCATTCCAGCGGTGGACCTGCGTAAGAAGAATGATCGCGGTATAACCGCGCATGCGACCCGATTCGCGTCGACCCAGAATGCCCGGCGCGATTATATTTTTTGCGAGGATCGATTGTATCGCGAGTGACGTTGGTCGTATGCAGAAAACTAAGTAAATGCTTCCCAAATATAAGTAACCTGACCCTATTCGGTCGATGCAACTTTAAATATATTTATTTTATATTTGGTTACAAATGTATATATTTATAGTTATTAAACTTTTATAGGTATAAATAAATATATGTTTGTATTATACCTATGTACCTAAACCATGCCCTTGTAATAATTAATATTAATAATAAATATTGATAAATATTAATAATGAATATTGTTTAGTAGTTTTTAATATGCATAAACCTTATTTTATAAACTTCCTGTAAATGTCCTGTTAACGTTCAGAACATGTCCAGCCGTACGTCCTAATAACGTCCTTATATCCCAGAATTGGTCCTAAGTACGTACCAGGAGCGTCCAAATAACGTCCGTATGTCCCCAGATACGTCCCACGTACGTCCCAGATAAGTCCGCACGGGACGTCCTATGTACGTCACACTTTGTAACACGGACCTCATTCGGACATTTCTGGGACGTATATCGGACATATCTCGGACATACCGACATGATTCGGACGTCCCTGGGACATACGAAGGTCCGACTATGGACGTACTTAGGACATCCATCGGACATCCGAGTGCTACCTGGGTATGTACCTAAACCATGCCCATGTAATAATTAATATTAATAATAAATATTGATAAATATTAATAATGAATATTGTTTAGTAGTTTTTAATATGCATAAACCTTATTTTATAAACTTCCTGTAAATGTCCTGTTAACGTTCAGAATATGTCCAGCCGTACGTCCTAATAACGTCCTTATATCCCAGAATTGGTCCCAAGTACGTACCAGGAGCGTCCAAATAACGTCCGTATGTCCCCAGATACGTCCCACGTACGTCCCAGATAAGTCCGCGCGGGACGTCCTATGTACGTCACACTTTGTAACACGGACCTCATTCGGACATTTCTGGGACGTATATCGGACATATATCTGACATTCCTGGGACGTATATCGGACATATTTCGGACATACGGACATGATTCGGACGTTCCTGGGACATTCGAAGGTCCGACTACGGACGTACTTAGGACATCCATCGGACATCCGAGTGCTACCTGGGAGTACAAAAAAAAATATAAAATTAATTGAATATTTAAGTGACCCATTTACCTGTACGTAACGCGGAGGCCAGTGGCCGGCTAGCGAACAACGCGTAACAGCCGAGAATTATTCGGGAGGTTATTACGCGTTATTAACTGCCCTCGCAGGCGGCGTGACAAATTTGACAACCGCGGGGCCCTTATTTATCCGGTCAAGGTTCATTATGCTCTCGACAGAGCCGCTCATTATGCGTACGTGGACCTGTTAGGCTCACGGGAACGGGTTCGGGACGTATCGCGGTCGCGCGAGACGAAACTTTAACGACCCTCTCGTTACGTCAGCCCCGACTGATTGTCCTGCGGAGATAAAAGGATCACCGGTGATGAAGTCGTCCGTCAAAAGTAATCGGGCAATAAGGACCCGTCGGTACCGTACGATTTGCCCGTGTTGTACGCGGCCATTCGAGTCGGCGTAATTCACGTTTCCTCCGCACGCCGCGCCGCCCCGCGCCGCGCCGAGGCTCAATAGCCGACGGTAAAAACTACCGGGGACTTGAATTACCGAAGGCGATAATCAATTACCGTATCCATCAATTAGAGAAGATGTAATTATAGAGGATACTCCGCTAATCGTTGTATTAGAAGAAAAGCTTGACAAGCTACAATAGTTTCGTAAATGCGGTTATTATTGATTCACCGTGACGGGTTTCTAGACGCGTCCACGCGGAGAAAGTGTCAGCGATCGATCCGATGTTCGAGCGTTTTGTCAATAGTGAAAGCAATGGGAAGCGTGTCCCTCGACGATTTCGGTACGTCAAAAATTCATAGAAAATCCAATCGGTTTTTCTACCGTCGACGTTCAAACGCGTTTTTCGTGCATTGGTAATGTATTGACACTTTCAACACGTGGTTCGGAAAATTCGCACAAATGTCACAATTTAATAATAACCAAACTGTATGTTAGAAAATAAGGATATGTGCGTGTATGTACATGTATATTGACATCTTAGACCATATATATACTTATAGACCCGGCATAGGTATAGTATGTGCATACAATGCCGTGTTCCGAGATTAAAAAATATCTGGTGCCCACATGTCACGGAACGAGATAATTCAAAATGGAGGATAGTGTATGAGACGAAGCACCTGGCTGTTCCGGTATATGTATATTGTTCTTACTATTCTTTTTTTAAATAAAATAAGTTGTGAAGAAGTAAATACAGATTTTATATTATCAACTTCTACATTAAAATTTAACTTTTTCCAAATTATAATCGACAAAACGAGTTAGCCATATTTAAAATAATAAGAGTAAAGTAAAAATGAACGAGTAATAAAATAAAATACATGTATATATGTATATTACAGTTACAGTTTCCATAAATATTTATACAGAATGAGATGCGATGACGATTCCCCTTTCCCCTCTCCAACTTCAGCTTCGTGGTACACTGCGATTTCTTAACATACTATAGCACTTTGCCCACATAAATCGTCTGCTAGCCGGTTTAATCTTGGAACATGGCAGACTTATCTGCACCGGGTCTATAGGTATATATATGGTCTAAGATTGACATTGACAAACATAAGAGAGCTGTTCCCCCACTCTTTAGGTGCGAGAGACAAGCGAGCACGGAGTTGGCAAAGGAATTAATATTTTGTTATTGATTACAACAATTTCAGTTAGTTACACGAAGGACGCCATGAGACGATGAACCATTTATATACGTGTTCAATAAGTGTGAAATAAAGTTAAATTAGTTTATTGTTCGGTTAATTCCAGTTTATATTAGTTTTTCTTAATACTGTACATTTCGTGCAATTTTTCGAAATTCGGGCTGTAGCCGAATCAAGTATTATAAATATTAATGAGCCTCTGAATTCACTTGGATCTTAAATAGTTCTTGCGATACGGTACATAAATTCCGAATTCAATATTTGCAAATTAACACATCCGCTATCACAGATGCGCGACGTACCCAATCTTTGCTTAAATATATTCAAACTAATTTTGACACGGTACGTGCTATTTAAAATCACATCGCTCAATGTTCAGAGACCCCATCACCTTTTCTCCGGTGAAATTGTTTTCAACGCTTACACAATTTCGCTCTCCCCCTCGCCGAACCTGAAATTGGATCTCGTTAGATGAATTTCCAAAGAAGAGTGTTCTCAGTCGGTGCGCGGTTACAAGCCATTATCTGTAACTGTCCGAGACAGGTCCACGGACAAACTTGACCAAACAGAGAAAACTAGTTAGCCGAACGGCGTCGGGCGTCTCAAAGGGCAGTCCCGAAATCGAAACGTAGATAATTCGATGTTTATGGTAATCCGTGCCCGCCACGAACAGAAGGTTTCATTTTTCTACAATGTCGTCCCATTACGCAATCCATGAATATCATTATTTTCGGGATTTCACCGTTTCCCACAGTCCCGTCGCGTGGATTATCGGCCGATGTCATCTCACGGTGGATTTTCGAGCTGTTTGCCTGCCCCCACGTCTTTCACAAAAATCACCAGTGTGTCTTGTCGTCCAGAAGCGTCGTTCGTTACACACGCGGCGAGAAAGAAGAAGAAGAAGAAGAAGAAGTAGAAGAAGAAGAGGAATAAAAGCTACGGGGCCATTTCCCGATTGGATTTCTGCCTTTCCATTTTTTTCTCTGGCCGCAGCGCCGCGCCGCGCCGGTCGGTTTTTCGTTTTGTTTTAATTATTTCTCCCGGCACGAACCGCGCAGCACGGCGCGCGCGCGCGCACGGTAAAAGTATTGTCGGGCGATGTTTGTACCGGGGGACGATCTTTCGGAGCAGCATCCCGGTCCAGACTTTCGCGGTGCTCGGTCTCCGTGTGCTATTGACCCTTTTTCACTACAGGTGAGCTGGGAGGGGCCTTGAACAGGTAGATACACCTAACCCGCGTACCGTAAGAATCGAGAACTCCGGTCTAACGGGTGTTCGTGTGCGAACATCGTCTCCGTGTTTCCCCCATTTGGTTTCGCTGTGATTGTCGAATGATCCTCGGGGAGTATTCGTCGTTTTCAGAATCCACGGCCAACGGGCTTGTGTGGTATTTTTATAGCGTCACGGGACAAATGTTTCGAATCCCCGGGTAAACGGTGCGCAATTAATCTGAATGAAACTGGATGGGAACGTGCGTCGGAGAGCAGAAGCAATTAGAGTGCTGGCTATCGGCGACCGGCATCTCTGGTGTGTAAAAGAGAGAGAGAGAGAGAGAGAAAAAGTCACCCGGTATGTGGCACGGAACGATGCTGTGTAGATAGCGAGCCGAGAGCGAGCATAAGGTGCACAAACTACCATACATGCCCTTGCACGGTGCTCGCGTTACGACACGATCATGGGGCACGCGTGTGCTCGCTCTCCCGGCATCGTTGTATCGTTATGGCCATTAACTACATTGTGCTCGAAAGTGTTTCCTATAATGGATTCCTGTTGTTTATTAACGACACGGTTTATTAACGCCAACCTTCGGGAACCTTTGGGGCGGAGGGGCGGCGGTGGTGGCGGCGGCGGCGGCGGCTGCGCGTATCCAGCTTGAATTACATCCGCTGTTTGATTTCGTTCGATCGACGGATCCCTCTCGTTGATCGAACCCGCCACGGAACAAGGCAAGAAGATCGACGCGCGTCGATTTATACATGGCGCGGCCCGCTGGTAATCGCTATGGCGAAACAAGATTGAAGAGTAGTATAATGGGATGCAGAAAAAGCCGTAGATTTTTGTCGGTGCTTGTTTAGAGATTGGGATTGCGAGGAATGATACGGAGTAATTACACGTGGAAGGAAGAGAGCGATTCGATCCGATCGACGAATCCAATTCCTGAGCGTCTCGGGACTTTATTATCGCGACGATTGCGGGTATCCGCGGATCACGGTCTTACGCAAATATCTCTCTCGCGGGAATAAACAATCTCGAAGGGTTAGTAAAAACCATCGTGCCTCGACGAACGTGGAAAAACAGAGGAGGAAAAGAAACCCGGGGGAAAAATAGCAACGCGAAGGTATTAGAATCGACGAAATATCGGTCTGCGAGGAAACCGCAATGTTCCTTGGAAAGGGGTGGCCGGCAAAAACCGCGATTGCCTGCGGAGGGATCGCGCGATCGGGAGCTGAGCGTAAAATGATGAAAACGCGAGAGGATCGAGAGAGGATCGAGAGCGCAGGGCGAGCATAACCGGAACGGGCAGGCAGCCGCCGCCGTCCGAACCGAGATCGGACGGGATCGGATCGGATCGCGGCTCGCGCGAAAAAATTGGATCGCGTCGGGGACCGCTTCTGCATAATAAACGTAAAAGGGAAGAAACGCCGACAAAGTGGCGACCGGTAAAAACCGTACGCGCGCGGAAAAAGGAACGTGGCGATCCTTAACGAACCGTCCGGTCCCGCTGAATAGACCGATCAAATTAGCGTATCGCTCGATGCTCGATCTTTCGCCCCGTGGAGCGCGTACCCGGGCTCTCGGGGCCGCGTAATTACGAAATGGAAATTTACTGCGACTCATCGCCTCGATATTTACCGGCTTGCATGAAACACGCAGCGGCCGGCCCCGTCGAACAGCCGCTCATGCTGCTGCCACGGACTGCTCTCGCTCACGAGCAACCAAAATTTAAAAAAAACGGCCCGTATGCGTATACTCTTATTGATTCTTTTCAATGTTTTCCGCCTTCGGCACGTTAATTAGATGTCGAAAACGGTTTTTCACTATAACTTCTTTATTTATAAATTTTTTAAAGTAATACTTGAGCACAATCTTAGCACAACCTAGCACAACTTGGCACAATTGAGAAAATTTAAAAAAATGAAAAGTGGAGGGCTACTCTGGGGGGCTTATTTTTCATATTATAGTGATAATATTCGAGCACAATATAGCACAAACCTAGCACAATTCAGCACAACTGTTGAAATTGTTTAATTGAACAAGTGGGGGGCTAACTTCTAGGAGGCACCTTCCGCATCCTTTCCAAGGTCTGAGCGTGTCTTTCGATCTACTTCGCAGAGGGAGAAGTACATTAAACGTACCCAATACTCCGGGGCAGGGAACGAGTAGCTACCGTTAGATGATTCAGGGAACGGCCGCCCGGTTACGTTCGAAGCGGTACCCGCGGGGCAGCAACGCGATAATCACGATACTTCGACGACCATTATCAGTAGGACATCCACGATTTCCTCGAGCATTGCCGCCTCGTGTTTCGATTTATCTGTCAGCGGAATACCGGTTCGCGGGACGTATAAAACAGCCGATTATTTCGCGGGTAATCGCGTGTACGGCTTGCCAACCCGGTTCCGTGTCCCGGGTACCTGTCTTCGGTTACTATGCCGGTCCGGGAGACTGGAAAAATCTGCTAAAACACAGTTTTTGCTGTGTTCGGGGCTTTCGGGCCCGAGCCATTTCCTTTTGAAACCACGTTCTTACGGTTTCACAAGCGTTCCAGCTCTATTAACCATCACTCGGTATCAGTGGCGACGATCGAGCCACCTGTAGTGCTTACGAAAACGTTCACCCTTCGGGGATGACGCTTGATTCTCAGTTTCTATACAAACGATGTTATTTAGTTCGATCTTATACAGATTTTATTCAATTCAATTATGAAAACAAAATTAATGAATAAATGGACTTGTTTGTTACTTTAGCGAACAACCACTAGTGTAAGCAAAATGAACCTCTATTGAGGTTTCAAACGTGATTAGAAAAAAAGCATCGAACATGTCGCCGTAACGATATTATGTGGGAGCATGAAATAAATGTAAGAGAGGAGCCCTGTCTCTATCTAGCGGGCCCTGCCTGTTTTTTTTCTTTGTTTCATTAAGACAACATTTTTATTCATGGCTAACAATTACATTTTTTAAAGGTTATACAAAATGTGTAAAAATATAAACGCTTTTTTTCTGTATAAAATCTAGAATCTAACAGTTAATGTGCTTTAGACAGACTTAATTATATTGCACTAAGTATTATTGCGAGGTACGCTAACCTTCTTGTTCTTTGGTACATTATTGATTTATGAGTTTATTTATGCGCCCAAAACGGTATTAAATTGGCCGGAGGGAAATGATGCGTTCTTTAGTTTACTTACTTGCTAAATTATGCTACTTATGTTAATTATATGCTAAACTTATAAATAAAAACTTATAAACTAGCATTATTTACAGGAAGTAAGGGGGGATGTATATACAAATGGTTATTTACGATATGTACAGTATTTACAGAATTAAAGTTATACGTTTCGTTTTTCATTTTCATAGTTTTGTCATTTATTGTGTTGAACCGCTCCCTTGTGTCGCTTTGCATCATAATTTGATTTGTTCTTATTTCTAGTCTGTTATTATAATAACGCCGGACTCGCCGGATTCAATGAGATAATGTAGTAGGAGGGCAAGAATTCTCAATGTAAATATTCACATTTTCTGTGTTGATAATTCTTGCTCTCCTACTTATTGTGAAATTTAGTCTCTGCTACGTCTCTGAATTATCACTTCATAATGAAGTATTCTATCCCATTGAATTCATATTATTGACCAGAGAGTCGAGATTTCCTAACAAATTAGAATTAAAATATCTCCTGAACTGATGATTTTTTTACACAAATAGAATAATACTTTTTTGTAAAGAATATAAAGGAGCATCGGCAGATGCAATAAAAAATATATGATTCCATTTAAAAAAACATTAATGACCTTCATATGTCCTTTACACGTCCACACCTACAAAAAAAAATGTACCATCAGAATGTGCCCCTCTCAAAACCATTAATCTGAAACATTGTTTGCTATGCGTAATAATAATTACGTAAATCTAGATGGCAAAATGTGGCGCCCCACCCTGTCAAATCATCGAGGAATCGAGTACTAGCGGGAAAGGTCGTCTTTTTAACTACCTGTGTCCCTCTTGTGGCGCGAGTAGGAAGTTAGGCCGCCACAATAATAATAAGTCAGCAAACAATGGTTTAAAAAAACGTTCGGCATCCAATATAGTTTCCAATATCATGCCCCGTGAATCTGTTCTCTCTCTCTCTCTCTAGTTCTTTCTATCCGGCTTCGTTAAATTCGTTATTTCGTAATCCGCACGCGCCTTTCCCGCGGCGCCGAGCCGAGGTACGCAGCGCGAACGCACGTGCGTCGATGCCGCAACGCGCACGACGACGACGACGACCATACGAACACGAGGGGCCCGATCCGGCGGGGCTGGGCCCGGGCCCGACTTGTCCCGAGCCTCTACGCAACGCCGCTCCGCTCCGCGCCGCGCCGCGCGCCTCGCGGATAATCAGCAACAGGATACGAATACCTTGAAACGGGAAAAAACCCACCGATAGCTATCTCGCGACTAAATTGAGGCAATTTTCTGCAGACCGGGCGCCCCAGACGCTTTATCGGGATTAATATTTCAGGCAACGCTGTTTTCCCCCTTTTTTCCCGCCTGTTACAGCCTGCCTTGTAGTTACACCGAGATTGCCACCTGAACAGCAGGGATTAACTGCTGTGATTCGAGGGTGTTCGATGATTCCTCGAAGCAAATCCGTCCGTAATTGTTTCGTCGGCTGCGTGACTTGACTGCTGGGCGAAAATGTTTATTGAAAATGGTTCGAGACTGCTGAAAATTTCTCTTCTCCCGAACACGTGTTTCGAGCGATATCTGACACCGATAAGTGGATCCTCGTTGAATTCCAGGTGGTAATAATGTTCCGATAGATTTGCATGCAAACGGTAACTCTCTGAATCAATATGAAATAATTTTCTTAATACAACTTTGGTTACAGACGCAGTAAAATTTGTTACTCTTGAAAATGATCCACATCTGGGTCGAAACGTTGAGTCTCTAAAAATTTTTAAAATTGCAAAATTGCTCTAATTTTTGTTAATGATCGTACCTGTGCGCCGAAAGCATCGCTCTAAAAAAAAAAAAAATCAGTTGGCTTTGATTGGTCGTTTTTGAATTCGTCTGTTTCTGTTATGTTTGTGTCTACGCTGTAACCTTTAGAAGGTTTCAGTTTAGTTGCTGCCGGCATGGAGCCAGCATATTCTAAATTCAAAATTATGTAAATTTTCTTGTTTTTTTTTAGCAAGTACGTAACAATTTCATTCTACTTCAAATACCTCTTCATAATCAATATGAAATAATTTTCTTAATACAACTTTGGTTACAGACTCAGTAAAATTTGTTACTCTTGAAAATGATCCACATCTGGGTCGAAACGTTGAGTCTCTAAAAATTTTAAAAATTGCAAAATTGCTCTAATTTTTGTTAATGATCGAACCTGTGCGCCGAAAGCATCGCTCTAAAAAAAAAAAATTTATGTTGAAAAATTACGATCGATAAAACTAATCAATTTTACTCTCTGAAACTATGGAAAAAGAAATTAGGGTGAGAATTGGAATTATGCAACTGCTAAAATTGCAATGAAATTATTCTCGGAACTATTTATGAAAATAATCACTTATTCTTATCGTATTTAAAAAAACAAACTAATTATTATAGGGTTACTGATGTATGTGTGTATAACTATAGGGTTAATGATGTGTGTGTATCGTATGTATGTACGTGTGTACATACATAACGCAAATAACAGATGAATTATAAATTTACAATTGCCAACGATTTGAAAAAGAAGGCAGATCGAAACGAACTCTGTTCAGTCTGTCAAATTTACTAATAAATACGGCTTATTCCTTACATTATAAACAACTTACGTTATAAACAACTATCACCGCGGTGAAGCATAGACGTTGCATAGAGTGCATCGAGTGCATCGAGTCACGTTCACGTTGGAATCGTTAGCCGTCCGAACGGAGCTATTATCGCGGCGTTAAACTCGTCCATTCGTGGCGAGCTGGTCCCGTTTATGCGAAATTAATTCGCGTAAAATGGGGAGAGAGACGAGCATCGGGAAACGTCCAGTAAAATAGTTTTAGAATCGCAGTGACGAGCCGGTTCCGCTCGTGATTTATAACACCGTCTCCGACGGTGACGCGTTCCGGAATATACATCGGAGTAATTCAATTACCCGCGTGACTCGGAGCGTCAATTTCGTAACACGCGTCGAAATTAGATCGATCCCGAGTACTCCTTGTACTTATTACCGGGATCGTGTTGGTTTAATCGTTTCGCGTTTATCGCGCGAATCTCTGCCGCCGCCGCCGCCCGGGTGACCGCCTTTAATTAAATTTCGTGATTATCCTATTAAAAGCTCGTTCGCTCGACGCCGTGTTCGAATTTAATCGTTTCGCGATTAACCCTGCCGTTGGAAAAGTATGATCTCTCGTGAGGCTCTTGGCGGCAAGGCGCAACAAGACGTACGTACGCTGAATTTCGGAAAGCGGCAAGTGCGACAGGTGCGGTCAATCAATACGGTGAAAGGGATTGGCGGTCGTTTTGCGGCGCGTCGCAAAAACGTTCGTACGCGTTAATCCGAGCCGCAGCCTGGATAATAGGCGCTCCCGGTAAGAAAGACGCGTACGATCTCCTCGTTGGCTATTAATTAACCGCACGAGAAAATCTGTCGGCCGTCACGCACGTACGCGCTTTACGACGAATCCTAATACATTTCTTCACGCGACAGCCGCCGCTGCGCTGGTGACACGGCCGCTCCAACGACTCGTCCACTTCGCTTCTGCAATTTTCAGGGTCAATGGTATTCTATTCATTTATTGTTCTAAATGTTTAAACAATGTCGATCGTAAGATGTGATATCAAATTTTAAATGTTTTCGGCGCAAAGGTTCGATCGATTAACCCTTTGCCCTACGATTTATTTTACGGTTTCAATGATTAGGACTTTTTTGTAGTTCGCAATTTCCTAAAAAAGGAGAAAATTTATATCTATTGTATGCCTATACGTGCTCTCCGATAACTGTACATTAACAAAACCAAAATAGAATTTCATCTCGATTTAGAGGAAATTAATAAGATACATATTTATTAGACTCTGTTCAGAATCTTCATCACGAGTCTGACAAGGGGTTAATAAACAAGACAACTATTTGCAAATTTTCACAATATTTCTTCTGAACGTTTCGATCTTAATTTAGATCATTATCAAGAGAAACAACCAAAACATTGCGTCTGTAAATGAACAATATAATATATAACTTGTGAAACCAACAACGGAAAACTAACACAAAATCAAATTAAAGAAACCTTACTCACTTGCTTAGTGTCGCAAAGTAATTTTCACATAAAATTTCAAAGCATATTGAAATGACTCACAAGTTACTGCTCGGACAGCATACAGGTGAGTGAGGAAACGCGAAGACATTTGGAAATATATGTAATCGATCGTAATCGATCTATTGGCCAAAATCAGATTTGGCGGTAAACTCAAACACACAACATGCTATGAAATTATAACCTTCCTTTTTCTGCCAGTATACCAGCAAATGATGTGATACATCATTATCTTTTGATACATATCGAAACACCCAAACAAGTACTTAAGTATCGAATTGTTTGAAAATTATGAGAAAGACTTGTATCATGCCCATCACTACTTGGTATCATTTCGACAGGTACTGGTATCACAGATCGACTACAAGTTCCTTATCTTTTGATACATATCCAAACACCCAAACAAGTACTTAAGTATCGAATTGTTTGAAAATTATGAGAAAGACTTGTATCACGCCCATCACTACTTGGTATCATTTCGGCACGTACTGCTATCACAGATCGACTACAAGCTCCTTATCTTTTGATACATATCGAAACACCCAAACAAGTACTTAAGTATGAAATTGTTTGAAGATCATGAGAAAGACTCGTATCGCGCCCATCACTACTTGGTATCATTTCGGCACGTACTGCTATCACAGATCGACTACAAGTTCCTTATCTTTTGATACATATCGAAACACCCAAACAAGTACTTAAGTATGAAATTGTTTGAAGATCATGAGAAAGACTCGTATCACGCCCATCACTACTTGGTATCATTTCGGCACGTACTGCTATCACAGATCGACTACAAGCTCCTTATCTTTTGATACATATCGAAACACCCAAACAAGTACTTAAGTATCAAATTGTTTGAAGATCATGAGAAAGAATCGTATCGCGCCCATCACTAGCTCTGGCTGCAAGGAATTCCGGTGCCGGGCATTCTCTCGGCTGATATGTATTACAGAAACCATACAATGGGACTCGTCTGAAATTCGCGTATACAGCGAGCGTCCGCTTGACTGGGTACAGTATAAACCTCGTTCCGAGGCCCGTCGTTCGCACGTGGCGGTGGGTGGGCCTCGTGCGAAACCGAGCCTCCGTTCGGACACCTTCCGACCGTTAGAATACATTAATAAAAACGAGCGTATTATACGGAGTTACGTCACCGCACGGTTTCGAAAGTTTCCTTAGAAAACGGTCTCGGATCCCGCGGGGACCGCGTTTCGAGCACCTGCCGACTTTATCCGACGTACTTGGATTTGTCATCAAGGTCTCGCGATGCTAAACGCGACTTGGGACCGTGCTAGGAAAAGAGAGAAACCGAGAGAGAGAGAGAAAGAGAGAGAAAAGAGAGAGGCAGTAAGTAATAGGGACAAGGAAGATAGTACGAGACAGAGTGTAAAAGAAATGGGATGCGAGGGAATAGGTGACACCCGAAGGAGGATTAGTTTATACGCAGACTCCACGGAGATCCCACGGTGCTTAATATCTCACGGTGAACCATAAATAATCGACGGATGGCCGCGGCCGGTTTCTTGGCGTACGCTACCCGAAATCCTGCTCTCGCAGCTTCTTCGTGAACAGGTATGGGGGCGCTGCTGCGCGAGATAGCACCGGCGCGGCGTTCGCAATTAAAAAACTATTTAAATGCTAATGGTCATGAGTAATTAACGCGAGTCACACGCGAACGCATCTCCCCCCTCCCTTCTCTGGTTCTTCCTACCCCACCTGGCGGCCCCGTCGATTATTATTTCACCGGCCGGGACGGGGTTGAAACCCGCGTCGAACGGAATATCGATTTCACGAGAGGCACCCGTCGAAACCGTCGATGGATTCGTAATGAATCACTCCGCGGGTACGAAATCCGCCGCGTGGATCCTACGGATCGTTAATAAAAGTCGTCGAGTTAATGCACCGCCGCGCCCGGTTTCTTCGTTGTTTATTACTGCCGTTTCAGCGGGTTGTAATGTGTTCATCAAATTATTATTCATACAACAGCCCCTCCCGAGATTTTATTAGGGTAACGTCGCTCTGCGGACCACGATGAAGACCTGACGGGGCCTTATATGCTCCTCGCAGATTGCAATTCTTGAGAACGCGCCGGCCAAAATTGATTATTTATTTATTCAGTCGCTTAAACCACAGAGTACCGAAACCGACTACTACGGAATCCTTTTTTTTTTTAAAGTAACCAGATGAAATATCACCGCTCTTATAATATAACTAACAATTTTAATAATCATTTGAGAATATAAAACTTGCAACCGTTGACTGGCCCCCTAGTTCCAGTGTTTTGTCGTATCAAAAAATTTTGATGATTCTGTTTTTACGATTATTGTAACTTTTGAAACATTGTACAAACCTCTTCTGGCCCTTTTCAATTTACTGGCGCGAACGTCCGTACAGTGACGACGACGCGAGCAATCTATTACTTCTAAACTCCATAAAGCCGCATTCCACGGGAACTTACTTACACTGGAGTCGTTTCACGTCGACGGAGCTAATTGAAACATCCCGTAAAGATAACGAGCGAAGTCGCAGAGGCGAAAGAACGCGCCATTAAGCGGTCCTACGGCCGCCTTTCACCGAGCTGACACTCCTCACCGATTAGTCGGGGCCCTATCCGAAAACGTTTCGTCGCGAGCCACGGGGCAGGACGCAATATCTCGGTCGGTGGGTGGAGGAAATGACCGGAAAAATGAATTCGGGGGAACCGACGACGCGACGACCGTTGCGTTGGCTCGCCGAGAACCGAAGGACGGTGTGCTCTCTGCTCTCGAGGGCCCTCTAAGTGGGTCCCACGATTCCATTTGTGCGGGGCCCGTGAGTTATCGCGGGATATCGCGGCGACACGTAGTCCCCGGCACCCGTGCGTGTAAAAATCGTAATAACAGTTATCGCCGCGTGTCAATCGGCGCCGATTGAGTATTCATTAATTAAATAATACGAGCCGGTGCGGCGCGATAAGTGGTCCAGAGTGGGCCCACGCTTATCCACCGACGAAAATATACGACCGTGAGCCCGACGCGCTGGGCCCGCGCGACTTCCTTGCTCCGCGACCCAACAAGACCGAACACGAGGCACCTTGTACCTGGCGATCACAGCCCCCGGACAAAAAACCTTATCGAGCACGCAATCGCGCGGATAATCCACGATAAACCCGAAATGGGCCCGTGCTCTGCTCCCCTCCCCTAAGGCTCTATTTAAACGGGTCTCCTTCGATGCGTTGGGAACCAACGTTCTACTTAACCTTAGACCATATATACTAATAGACCCGGCATAGGTATAGTATGTGTATAGGAAAACCGAGAATTCAGTGTCCGAAAGATGATGGGACACTGTGACGTCACAAGATAAGTTTTAAGATAATTTCTTTCCATGTACAATGTACATGGCGCACCCGCTGACCCCCCTCTCCCCATGTAAGCCAAGCGTAGATGGCGCACCCGCTGACCCCCTCTCCCCATGTAAGCCAAGCGTAGGCACTGTCGAGGAGCATAGCTTGTACAAATGTGACGTCACAGTGTCTTTCAGCTGATTTCATCTTTCGGACACGGAAAATTATCTACGCCGTGTCTATAGGTATATATGGTCTAAGTACTTAATCCTCGGATGGTAGTGACAACGCGACGCGACGGGGCGTACGGTAGCCGGGTCGTTTTGACCCATCATAAATCTTTACCTCGTGCACACAGGTTTTGTTTGAGTTGCAGTACATTGTTAATAAAATTATATTTATAATATATGATTATTTGGTGAGGCTGGCTCGAATAAAATCTTTATGCATAAATTTTTCCGCATTTTTGTTAATGTCGCGTCACTCAACGAATAATTTCTAATTGCTAAAGATTAACATGCACGTTAGTTGATGCTGTTGTGGCACGATGAACATGGTACATGTTCGGTAAAAGTAATCGAGGAAGTCATATATTTCCCGAGTTGTAGTTTTCTCTTATGCAGCTTACTCAGACCCAGTTACTTGAAATTATCACCTGTTTCGTTGCCGCTAACACCACCTGATTGATATACGCTTCAAAAGACTGGATAAGATAAAACATCGTTGATGGTCTCGTTGCATCTTCTTTTCAAGAGCGGATGCATTAGTCATCTATAACGTGGAGCGAACGCGCGGAAATTATTTTCGAGACTAATAATATATTGTTACATTTAAAATCTCGGTAATCGAACGGAAATTCAATCGACGAAAGTCTACAATTTCGAAAATATACGCGCGGTGACTCACGGTAATTCGAGCCTTAAAAATCTGAAAAAACTCATCGTATTTTTTAAACGTGTCGGAACATTACCGCGAGTCAATGCACATGTACAATGTATAATTTCTAGGGGTGTGCGGGTACCCGAGCCTCGGGTCGGGTCGGGTCGGGTCGGGATCCCGAAAGTTTACAAAGTTCGGGTACCCGCGATTTCGGGTACCCGAAGTGGCAGTCGGGTCGGGTCGAGTCGAGGTCCCGAAAGTTTGCAATTTTCGGGTACCCGAAGTTAAAGTTGGGGTTAAGCCTGCGGTCAAATCAGCGATAAATAACTCTGCATATCTTCTCAATAATATGAAATTTTACTATAAAATTAATTTCTTCATATAAATTCAATACCACCTCTCAATAATATTAAATTTTACAGTAAAATTAAAATATGCACAGAGTTATTTATCGCTGATTTCACCGCAGAATTGCCCCAACTTTAACTTCGGGTACCCGAAAATTGCAAACTTTCGGGACCTCGACTCGACCCGACCCGACTGCTATTTCGGGTACCCGAAATGGCGGGTACCCGAAGTTCATAAACTTTCGGGATCCCGACCCGAACCCGAACAAATTTCTCGACCCGACCCGAACCCGAAATTTCGGGTACCCGCACACCCCTAGTATATTCTGGTATATTATGGTATATTCTGGTATATTCTGGTATATTATAGTATATTCTGGTATATTATAGTATATTCTGGAATATTCTGGTATATTATAGTATATTCTAGTATATTCTGGAATATTCTGTTATAATCTGGTATATTCTGGTATATTATGGTATATTCTGGTATACTCTGGTATATTCTGGTATATTCTGGTATATTCTGGTATATTATGGTATATTCTGGTATACTCTGGTATATTCTGGTATATTCTGGTATATTCTGGTATATTCTGGTATATTATGGTATATTCTGGTATATTATGGCATATTCTGGTATATTCTGGTATATTCTGGTATATTCTGGTATATTATGGTATATTCTGGTATTTCCTGTGCAAAAGCGTGCATATTCACGATAGAAAGAATTTGTTGTCAACACCGAGTAGAATGTACAGAATGATTTTTCCACGGGCCGGGCCGGCGCAACAGGTAGTTATTAAATTATGCCGGTCACGCTCTTGTTAAAATGTATATAGTTTGATGAAAACGGTGAATGGGTTACTCGATTGCAGCCTATCGGTTAATTGACGCCGCCGAGAGAATACGATTCGTCCCGCTAATCTCCCATCTGCCACTCGCCGGGATGCCTTCGATAGACTGTTCCGGCGTTCACTGACTCGACGCTTTTTCATCCTTGTAAAATCTCGCCTCGTTTACGGGACGAGATGCCTGGCGTGCTTTGTCGTTAAACAAGAGAGGCCCGTTAACCCGCGTGTCCCCGTGTTGCGAACCGAAAAATCTCTGCGCGTGACATTTAGAACGCTTCAGAGATGAATTGTCTCTTTCGAT
Source organism: Lasioglossum lativentre (assembly GCA_916610255.1). Taxonomy (NCBI): domain Eukaryota; kingdom Metazoa; phylum Arthropoda; class Insecta; order Hymenoptera; family Halictidae; genus Lasioglossum; species Lasioglossum lativentre. The sequence continues at coordinate 4,828,694 of OU744366.1, forward strand.
CAAGATCTCTCTGGAACACCTTCAGAGGTGATTGTCCAACGGTCAACCCTTTCTTACAGGTCCGCACACACACCTGTCTCGTCGCGTCGGCCTCTCCGCGTTGAGATGCTGCGAGGGTACATTTTCGAGTGAGCTCTCTCTCGAGTTGCGATTAAAAACCGAGGAGGTAGAAGAAGTACCACTGGAAGAAGTAGAATAACTGGTTCCAAGGGTGGCTGAAGCTAATATCAGGTTGCTGCATAAATCCTGTCTATATCTGTTTTCCATTGGATAAAGAGAAAGAATTCCATTCAGCCTGCAGCGGAACTGTTCTCACTAATACCACTCGGCAAGTATAATATTAAGCCAATAAGTATAGACCGCGATTCTAATGGATGTTTATCAAGGATCTTATATGTCCGAGCAACTTAATATGCTGTACGGTATCGCTGGAAATAAAAAGGAACACAGATATATCCTCGAGGTGATGTCCGTAGCTGGCCTGTTCCTTTTTCCCCGAGAAGATTCACTTCGCTCTCGCTACTGTTTTCATCATTCTAATGGTAGTCCCAAAACGTCACGACACCGAGAATTAACATTATGCGACTATACTTAACCATTCCTACCGACAAGCAGAACATCATTCTTATAGATCGTTCTACAAAAATAGAAACAAAGGATTTTACGAAGATGTATGTGCCCCCGCCATGAATACACATCAATTATCGAGAAAAAATGTGATTACTAAAGAGCTGCGCTACGCAAACTGTGCAGCCCCCAGGATACTCGCAAGCGATTCATCGATTGTTGGCCGTCACGGTGGACTTTTCCCATCGAAGCTAATAAGCGGCCTCGTCGATTAGAGGGACAGGTCTGATCGAAGGCACACAGGTGGTCGTCGCATATACGCCGCTGCTGATGGCCGATCCATGTAGAACAGCGTCGAGGCGAGCGCCTTTGCCCTTCGACCCTGCCGAGGGTTTCGGTTCGGGCCGGGTTTCCGACCGTTTCTTAAATACCTTTCTCTCTCGTTTTGTTCATTCCACGAGTGCCACGAGCATCGTTCGGTTCGTCGAACGATTCGGTTACGTCGATACTCGACCCCCAACCGCGGCTGTCGGAGAGCCCTGCGTCGATTAAGACGTGACCGATGAACGGAAGGCTTATTGAGAGAGCTCTTCGAGGCAATTCCGTGAGCTCGCGGGGGTTGTGGGCGAGACGCGTGGGCGTAGGCAGATCGTTCCCTCTATTTCTCTTGTTTCCCCCCCCCCTCCATTTTTGCTCCCTTTTCCATTTGCTCTTTCGCTATCTTCCTACCCCTTTGCTCTCTTGTTCGTTTGCTCTACCTTTTTTCCTTTGTCCTGTTACTCGTTTGCTCGCTTGCTCCTCTGCTCGGTCCCCGCTTTGCTCTCTCTTTCGCTCTCTTGCCGTCCCGATACCATCTACGAGGTAGCCACGGTCGAGAGGTGATGCTGTCTTCGAAAATGAATTTATTCCACCGGGTCCCTCTTTCCTGATACACTGTTCGCCGATGCATGACGTTCACCGGTGAGCATCGAACCGGCCAACTTCCTTAGACCAGCTGTATCGATTAACTCCCGTGGAAAATCGTTCTAAGCTCCGCGTGCAGTTCGCGGGTAATTAACGAATCAATTTACACGCTATCAAGATTTCGTCACGCCACGCGTTCCATCAATCCCGCGGGACCGTTGATACTTACCAGCCTGATCGCGCAGAACTGTCCCCTGACGATTCGCTCGTGGATCATCACAGTTTGGTACTTGATCTTCTTAATCCCACTACGATTATCATTCGAATCTATGATGATTGGATCGTTCTTGACAAAATTTATATTTCAACGAATGTTGTTGGAAATGTCTTTGGGTACGTTATTTTAAACTACACTTTATACCGTATATACTTTATAACTAATATAAATATTGTGGGAGCATGTAAATAAGTGAAAGAGAGGAGGAAAAAGGAAGCAGCGTTTCGTCCTAGACCCACTAGAGGACTCATCAGTAAGGCTATCTAGCGGGCCCTGCCTTACACGGTTGGGATGTTGGAAGGCGTTTGAGGACGGTATATACACAAATCATTGAGGAGTTGAATACTAGCGAGAAAGGTCTTTCTTTTCAACTACATGTCCCTCTTGTGGCGCGTGTAGGAAGTTAGGCCGCCACAATATGCTAGTCTAAATAACCTGCGTGTGTATAATGAACTGTACAATGTTGCGATGTGCTCAGGCTAGCTGATTTTACCGGAGTGACGACGGTCCCTACTTTATGCCCTCGCCTGGGCCCTTCCGTCCCTGAGGAAAACCGCCCCTTACGCCTTACACCTAAGATATACCCTTATACTGTTCGTACGCCGCAAGAAGTCTCTTGGCAGGAATTCGACAACAAACCGTCCGATTGGGTCATTCCACACGAACTTTCGGTTCTAGCCGAATTATTGGCTAAAGTGTGTGACGTCAAAGATAATCATTGGCTGCGAGCCAGGACCCCATTTGCCCCTCAGCCGTCTCGAGAGACTTCTTGTGGCGGACGGACAGTACTCTATGGTATCGTTGTATTCCAACAAATGTGATAGCACACTCGATGATAAGCACAAAGATAGTACGAACAAGAACCAGATAGCTGACAATAAAACGCGATCAGCAATGTCTAAAGGAACAGTCGTCCAAAAAACATTTCCTTTCCGGCTCCCCAGGCAAGAATGTGCACGGATCAGAATAAAAGCGTTTGACCTCGAGACTGTCAAGATGAAAGTTAATTTTGCGGAACAAACGGGCGCATTCCGGAAGGGAAGAGTTTTCTGGCCGGTGCACTCGAGATCGTTCCTCGTGCCGAGGAAGAGCGTTACCAAAGTTCGTCCACCCATTTCAGCGTGAACCCGGTGTAACTCACCCGGTATTTATCACACGTGGAAGTGTCACCGTGTCGCGTCGCGTCGCGTCGGTGCGAGCGTGAGAAAAGGTCGAATTTCTAACAGATTTTCATGGCGACGGTAATCGTCGTTGACGGTCGCGGATGAAGGGGGTGGGGACGGGGGCAGGGGGAGGTAGCGCGAGTGTTCCCAGAATCTGATACGACGATCCGGGAATGGGATCATGAATCCGGTTGGTCGTTGAACTTACTCACGGCCCTTTGCACTCCCATAACGAGGATTTTAACACCCTCGCCGCGCCGCGCCGGTCCTGGTCGGCCCCTTTGCTCCACGCCGAAGGGTATCACTTCCACGGAGCGTATTCCTACGCGGGCCTCATCATCGGCCTGTTCTTAATTCTTCAGATAAGAAAAATCAGGTGTTATGGCTGGTCCCGAGGGGCCCACTACGCTTCTTGAAACTCGGGCGTACGAAGATCATCGCGCGGGATAAGGAGACGGTTGTTGTTCCCCGAGGTACCCGAGAAGATCTTGAAGTTTCTCGGCCGTGATGTGATTCATGGTTCTAGGTCATGGTGCTCTTCGTGGTACTCGATCCACCGCCTTCGAGCGTGGGCCTCAAACGTTTCCCGCTAGGACCTTAGTATACCCGGGCTTCTAAGAAGTCTTTCCCACTCGCTCCCCTCGGATCCTGATGTACCCTTCATGCTGCTCCAGGCTGCAAGGTACAGTAAACGCTTGTTCGTTGTCCTGAATCAGGGGCACGCTCGTTGTCCAATGCCTACCCACTCCACTGCCTGTCAACGCAGAGTCGCTCCGCAGGGCGGCGACGCGACGATTGATATCGGCTCGGGTATATCGGTGTGAACACCACAACATTGACATCGATTTTACAAATCTCTTAATTTTCATTACTTGTTTATGGGACTTTCACTACCTTATTTCTGGCATTTTTCTGATTAAAATGACACCAAACACGATATAATTTGAACTGTATTAAGTGGCTTTATCGACCATTAAAGTTTCGAAAGCAACGAAGAACAGCGCATTCAAAAGAAAGAGACGCGGACAGTCACGCGAAACGTATTTCATTCTTTCCTTTTCTGTGTTCGGCTTTCTATTGAAGTCTCGCTTGGCGCAAAAAGCATGTCAGGGCCCGCTCGTTGTCCGCTCAAACCCCCGGCCTTTGGACAACGAACGAGCGTTTACTATATTGTACCGAAATTATTTATGCCAAATTATTTTCCGACAGTCCCCCCCCTCCATACCGATGTTTCCATCCGGTATACAGGTTTCTTTTGTTAGTCGACGCGAGATGAAGCTGTCCAGCGTGTCAATATCTTTATTTTCCTCGCGTGTTACTCGCCGAGTACCAGTGACATGTGCGAAACGATTGTTCAATGAGCGTGTGTGTATATTACACGCGGCCAGTGTTCAGCGTACCTACAAGGTGCAAATTATCAAGGTGTAAATGCACGGTCTTTAAATGGCCCGTTGTCTCGAGCACGAGCTGCTAAGAGTACAATCAGCCGGTGGAATTTCATGGCGTGCGCGATTTGCGGAAGATTTCACCGTCTTTCTTCGGATTTTCGAATGCGGTGAATTTATTTAATTCAAATGTGAAAGGCCAACTTACATTTTGCGATTAATTTCTTTTAACCGTTATGTGCCTGTTCAGAAATTTTACTAGGACGGAAATGATATACAGGGTGTCGTAAATTTCCATCAAGTACTTGAAATGGGCAGTTCCTTAGGTCGTTTGAAGCAACATTGTCCTTTTCCATAATGTTGGCTACGGCTTTGTTTAGGAGTTACTAATGAAAAACACGGGCCAATCAGAGCGCGACCTAGACGCGTGTTGGCAAAGATGGTCCGGCGCGCTAGCAGAGCAGTGCAGAGATATTGTGCTCTTTTCACGCGCATGCGCGACCAGAGACAGGACCGTATCTACGTCTTAAATTTGTAGGCAAAGTAGTGGGGAACTATTACTGGTGGGAAAATGCCATAACTATGTATTATATATTATGTGTACATATGTATATATTAAATTTTAATATATATGTTTATATATACACACACATACACATGTTATCCATTCATTTTTCAAAAATATATCATAACAATATTTGCGAAATTATGCGGGCTGACGAAGGTACCCCATTTTGGCCAATCGTTTTACGTTACTGACGCCAAAATCTTCGCGCATGCGCGTGAAAAGAGCACAATATCTCTGCACTGTAGCAGAGCCGAAGTAGTACGATGGAAGCCGTCCCGATCCATCGGGGTATATCGAAAATTACTGTACTATTTATACCAGTGTTTTTATGATTGATACGTCACGATGTATCGATAAACACGGACGGTTTCCGCGTATCTGCGATGACGGAAGTCCCCTTGTCAGGGACTTATAGACCCAGACGACTACTGGTGCGTCGGATCTTCTTTTTCAACACGTGTCTAGGTCGCGTTCTGATTGGTCCGCGTTTTTCGGTAACCCCTTAACCTATGATTTACGTTCCAACAGCCTGGGACCAAAATGGCCCATGCCAGTAATATTTACATTTGGCCCGACCGATGTACCACGGGCCAGGCCCGTCATAATCAGTTTTGGCCCGAATACAAGACCACGTGTCTCACACGTAGTTGTAGGTTAAGGGGTTAATAACTCCTAAACAAAGCCGTAGCGAACATTTTAGAAAAGGAAAATGTCGCTTCGGGAACTGCCCATTTCAGGGAGTTGAGGAATTTTGGGGTACTCTGTGTACCATGAAGTGGGTGAATTTTCGAAGACCGTCCGAGAGTTAATTAGCGGGTTCAGTTAACCACGGCGAGTATTTTTTTCAGCTTTCCCACATGAAATGGCGGCGGTACTCGTTGAGCAAGCTCGACAATTCGTTTGCGAGGCGACGTTTACGAGAGCAACGTTTCCGCGAATGTTCGCCGAGCAGTGCAACGTCTCCGAAGATTCTCCGACCACATGCCAGCTATAGATAAGAGTTACCATAATATCCGTGTAACACGTTGCCACGTGTAAATGCGCACTCGTAACCAGTCGCTGTTACCTGGTCACGCTTCGTTAATGAGACGTCTGCCTACGTGCATTTCCGAGGCCTGTTCCCGCGTCGTGGAAGCCCTATCTGTCGCCTTTCATCTGACCCGCTGCAGCCTCACCGGGAATTAAACAATTACGACATAACCGGACGTAAGAATCTCCAGGAAAGTTGGCTCTGGAGGTCTCTCTCTCTCTCTCTCTCTCTCTCTCTCTCTCGGGTTTATTTCTCGAAATCGTATCACGCTGCACGCTCGTCGTCGCGCTCGTCAGAATTCCTTTAGAAATTTATCACCAGAGTCGAGCGAGTCTCGATTTCTCTCGCGTACTACTCCCCTGCTCGACCTAGTGACTGGATAGTGGCGTTTGGGTCTATGTGGACCCAGATGAAAAAGTTTCGTAATGAATTTTTTACCTTGTCAAAATTAAACAAGATATTCTGGGCGAGACACCTTGTATACAGGGTGTCCCACCCGATTTTTAGCAAAAAATGTTTCAGCGAAGGCTTGAATGGTATCGAGTGCAACATATTCTGATGTTATTCTGATGTTAAAGGTCATATAAAGGTCGACTTTGATTTTTTAAATGGAATGAGGTATTTTTTAATACATCAATCGATACAGTTGGACATTCGTTATAAAAAAAGTACTAACCTATGTACGTCGAAAAGTTAGTTGTTCAGGGGATATTTCAATTTAAATAATTCTAAAACACCATTATTGTCGACAAAATTAAATTAAATTTCTTTAAGCCATTGAAGTCGTAGTACGACAGTAATGGTGTTTTAGAATTATTTAAATTGAAAAATCTCCTGAACTACTAACTTTACGACATACATAGGTTGGTACTTTTTTATAACGAATGTCCATCTGCATCGGTCGATGTATTAAAAAATACCTCATTCCATTTAAAAGAAACAAAGTTGACCTTTATATGACCTTCACGCGTCCACTCACGAAAAAACTAATAACATATCAGAATATGCACCACTCGATACCATTCAAGCCTCCGCAGAAACATTTTTTGCTACTAGTAACAATAGCGAGAAAATCAATATGTCAAAATCGTAAGTTAAATCGTTAGCACTCGTATTCTGCTCGTGCAATGCTTGAATGCATACGCTTTTTATAAAATTCTACCGATATTGAAAAGGAAATCCGTGAAAGAGCATCATTTATGTAGATGCGTGTGTAGAATTGATTTGTTAAAAATTGATTGGTAAATTTTATAATAATTAAGATGTAAATTTTTTACCAATAAATTCTACAGATGCATGTACATAAATGATGGGTCATTCACGATTTCCTTTTCAATCTCGGTAGAATTTGATAAAAAGACTATTGCATTCAAGCATTGTACGAGGAGAATAAGAGTGCTAATTAAATAGAAAATCAATTCTACACTTGGTTTCGCGAATAAGACCTACTCGAACGGAAAGACGATCGAGTATTATCATTCCCCTTTACAAGCTCCCTTTCATTATCGTCATTGTTAGTTTTTGCCAGAACGTACACGCATAAAGGGTCGAAATTAGCCCCAGAAGTGGTTCGGGCAAGGCTCGAAGCTCGAACCCATCTACGATTGCTCCGGTCGCGTTTTATGCAATCGGTGCTGACTCGAAGATGAATACCTGCCCCGGATCTGATTGCACAGGACTTATGATAATTGCAATTCTTTTTTTGTCGCTTCATCCTTGATACGGTTGTATCGGGATAATTCGTTCGCGCGAAAGGCGAATAGGGTGTCCGCAAAAAGGCCGGCGACTCCGACGGAAATAAGGAGACTCATCCCCCTTCAGCGCGGGCCGGATATTTCTATCGCTTTCGCGGTAATTACAACATGATTGCAAGGTTCGATCTCGCGCGATCGCCAGAGTCAACCAGCAGGCCTTAATTACCGTGTCACGGGGATCTGTCAACCTGTTGGTTTCCACTGCCGGCAAACGAATGCCCCACCGTACAAAGAGTCCGTTCACGGTAACGCACCGTTCCGTCGGTAGTTCGTTCTTGATGGAATTAACATTCTTCCGTTAATAGTCCGTCTCATTATCGACAGACGATCGATGCCCCATCGCGATTATATTTCTGCCGGAAAAATATCGGACACGCGCGCTCGTCCATGAAAGAAGCGTTTCAAAGTACCTTGAATGCTATTCGAGCTTTGAGGTTCTCTCTTTTAACGAACCTCCTCCCGTTCATCGTGTGTGACGTAACGTAATTGTTGCACAAGACAGTGAATTAGCTCAATACCTTGTCTGTATACGCTTGAACGTTCTACGTGATATATTCAGCAAGGATACAGTTATATAAAACCTGCTTGCCACTCTTAAGCCATACTTACGAGGGGAGGACACGGCTGACTAGCCAGTGGTTTCGATAGGCTCTCGCGTGGCGAATCTACAACAAACGCAACCAACTTGTTTCCAGACCGTCTTTTTTTTTTCTCTCTCAAATGGACCGTAACAATCGAAATTTAATGGAGTTCTATCATATTTTTCACTCGACCAATTTATCGGACAAGAAAATTATACTGAAATTTCTGTACTACGTATATATATATATATATGTATATCGGTAGTGTACTTCGGCGTCCAGTGCTTAAAGTGATTGGTAAGCGTTCGCTGGTGTCACGACTGAATTCATTTGGATTTTACGCGAATTTTATTGTAATGCGTGCTCGAACGAAGGAAATTCGTTCGACCGATTCCTGTGGATGCATTTTCAAGTGAAACTACTTTTGGCGGGGTGTAAGCCTATTCGCGTCACGGAACTCGCGACACGAAAATGCGTAACGGAAGTGGTGGGGACGGTGAGTAAGGCCAGCGCGTTACCAACACCATCTAGGTGGTGTTGGCGTTACTCACTTTCGTGTCGCTGGCAGCTGTCCTATATACCCCCACTACTCACTGCTCAGGTTGGGGCAGTGATGCCGAAATCGTGGTACTGTCAGTACTGTGGTACTAAGCCGTGGAACTAGACTCCCCCACTACGACCTACTGTTGCCCCTACAGTCCTTCTCCAACGCGCTCGCGCGCTACACGCACTAGTATATAGTAGAGGTACGCTTAAAAAAATTTTTTCCGCGCGTGGTCATTGAAAAACCACAATTTTCTTGAAATTGTACAAGTTTAACGAATTTTATCAAGGTTAAAAAACGTTTGTACCATAATCTCCCTATTTTTCCCATATTCTGCAACGTTTCAGCTTTAATTTTAAAAAAATTTCATCGCTCTACCTCATTTCTGTCGAAAGTTCTTTGATTTTGAATCGAGTTTGGTCAAATGTCCCCACTGTGCGCCATATACAGATTTCATTGCTCATCGAAACATTCATAAAGAATTTAAAAAAAAAAAACATACGCGTGGTAAACCACGCGCGGCAGAAGTGAAACTTCTTGCAGTCTAGTAATGTTTAGAAGTAAATCAAGATTGGAAATGGTAAATAATCCTAAGGAAGCGACAACAAGATCAGGAACAACTCTCGATGCAGTGTTTGCAAGACATTTAAACAAAATTGAATCAATAATAGCTATCTATCTATATATAATAGCTTTTAGCTATCACAAGCCAATTGTTTCAATGATAGAATCATAGAAAATCGTAGGAAAAAGAATGAACGATCAAAATTTGCGCCGCAAAGAAGAAGAGCGTATGCGAAATGCTATGAACTGTGTCTCTTTCTTTCCCATACGGTCTCCTTCTTTGCGGCGCAAATTTTGATCGTTCATTATTTTTTCGTGATAGCTAAAATATGATATAAATATTATTGATTCAATTTCGTTCCTGATCTCCTGAGTTGTTCCCGATCTTGTTGTCGCTTCTCTAGGATTATTTACCATTTCCAATGTTAATTTACTTTTAACATTACTGCAAGAAGTTTCACTTCTGTTTATATTAAAATTCTTGTACATCTCTTTTCATTTCACTTGCAGAACGGTCGCTGGATGCACTCGATCATCGCGAATTTAAATGCCCGGGAAGAAGCATCGATTCAATTTCCTGATCCCGATCCGCCTTCTCTCGATGGCGCGAGCGATTGGCAAAGAGGTGGGGCCGGTCCGAAAGAAGAAGTTCAAAAAAAAAAATAAAGGAAGAAGCACCTCGGAAGAACCGTGGCCGGTTGTCGTGTGTCGGAAGGGCGGTGTACACCTTAGGGCTGTGGCCCGTGTCCTCGGTGTAGGGTGCTGTAGGTGCGCTCGCGACGCGACGCGACGCGACGCGACGCAACCGGAGATACGCGGTCCCGGTAAAAGGTGGTACTTGCTCACCGCGTACGAGCGGTGCTGCGCTGTCGTCGGCGAGGATATACGAGCGATCGGTTGCTGATGAATCGCTCGAAACTCGGGGACGCCCTGGGACGGTCCCGGTATCGGCGCTGGTGTAAACGGAACCGTAAATCCTCGGGACGATAAATGACAATTGCGGCTGACACGATCGGCTGCCGTCCGGCGCGGCGCGGCGTGTCGGGTGACCGCTTCGCCAACAGCGAGCTGGCCAGGACACGGGGTTGCTAAGTCGCAGGAGAGCTCTCTTGCAGAGGTAGCCGAACGCGTGGGCGGACGCGAGATAACGCGTCGCATTACGTGGGACGTTAATAAATTATTATTGCGCCCCGCTAGATCCCCTGCCGCGGAATGATATCTCCATTGTCCTTCGACGAATTAATAGCCGCCTGCGAGAGCACCGTGCGCCGCTTCGAAGGGTTCTCTCGCGGAATATTGTTCCGATAGATAGCGCCGACTCGCGTCAATGCTTCCTGCAAGATACTTTATTGCCGTAGAAAACTTGCCGGTGAATAAGTTCACAATACTTGTCAATTGTCTTATTCTTCGTCTACGAAAAGAAGTTGCACAATTTCACAGAGAAGCAACGGAGGCTCTACTCTTAACGCTACCGTGATAGGCATTATAGATTCTGGAGGAACATCGTCACCGTATCTCTCTTTTCCGATCATACTCTAGAGGTTGATTTCTTTTTTGTTTATTGAGGAAATCTCAGAACAGATTTATTAAAATTTTAGGAACAGAACAAAATATATAGAACAAGAAACCTATAAATAAGGGTAACGGTATATCTCTATTTCCCTACTTGTTTTTGTTTTCCTTATACGCACAAGTTACAATTTTTTTTAAATGTCAATATACGAAGGCTGGCTATGACATTGGAGCCAGCTAGGAACATAGAAACGTCCACTGGCAGCTGAAGTCCAAACTTGAAGAGATTCTCCATTAGCACAGATCTTTGCGCGCCATAGATATTACACTGCCAAATGACGTGATTTAGAGTTTCACACTCAAAACCACATCTACACCCAGGGTTGTCGATAATACCGATACGAGCGAGAGAGCCGGCGAGATGGTAGCTCTGCTTCTGTTTAATGTGACAATAAAGAGGCGGGATAGTTTTTAATGTTTGAACCAAGGATGACGGTTATGTGTGTGTGTATGACGAACGAAGAATGTTCTGGAAAGATGGATTGAGTGAGAAAGAGTATGGAGGGAGTGCGTGAGAAAGAGAGAAGGAGATGGAGTGTGAGCAAGGATGAGAGTGGGAGAGTGAAGCATAGTACAGTATTGAGTGTGAAACCAGAGAGAGCGTACGTATAATTAGAGAGCATAGAGAGAGAGAGAGAGAGTACATAACCTAAAAGTGAGCACGTGTAGAGATAATACGATTTCATCAAATAAATATACACTTATTATTGTTGATTATTGAAAACCATTTCTCTTATCACGGTCCAACAGGTTATCCCTAAAGAAACGAAGGAAATCGAATTTACCTTTGTACAACCGTTTGGTTTTTTATATATAGAGGTTTATTTGATCAATTTTTCTTAAAACACGTGATAAAAGGCCGGGGGTTCGATACCTCGGTGACTCGAACGTCTCGCTGCTCGTGGAATCTCGTGGCCGCTCCTCTAGCCGTGATCGAGGAGATCGAGAGGGACGATGATCGACCACGGGCCCCTGTCGTCCACGGGAGATTTGCGGCCGGCCACGGTGACGCGATGTCGCGCGATAAGTCGACGTTCCCGTTCGATCTCTCGTACGCGGCGATCCGGGTACCGTTCGTATAAATTGTCGCCGTTCAGCGGCTGAGCGTTTTACAAGGCGTTTATGGGGGTATCAGTGTCGATGTCGTTATACTATCGCGACAACCGTCACACACTGCCAGAGCCCGAAGATCGAAGAGGATCTCGTCGAAGAGAGGCGGCGCTCTCTGATCAATTTCAGCACGGTGGACGTCTTCATTGTGGTCGGTTTTAATCGGCTGACAACGGGTCGATCGCAAAGCGGGAAACCCAGCGACGATTATCTGTTATCTAATGAGAAACGGGTTTACCCCGGCTTCTTGTGCGCCGGGGACAGTCCCGGCCCGATGGCATTCCTATCGCCAACAACCACCGGAACATATTTCATCGTCCGGCGGAGGGGACTGCAGTGTTCTTCTCGAGCGATCCATCATCGTAACAATTAGCCAGAGCCGCGTTTCTTTATCGACTTTGACGTGGGAGGCGTAGGTGGAGAGACTATCTCCGCTGCTCGAGGATGATTCAACCGCGCGATCGTGCTCACCATCGCACACTGTCTTGGCAGCTGTGGACAGTCGGGGACCAAAGAATTTCGTTCGCTTGTATTCTGCCTCGAGGTTTGTTGGAATATATACAGTGTGTCCCAAAACGACTGCGTAAGCGGGAAATGGGAGGTTCCTTGGGTCATTTAAAGCAACATTTTCCTTTTGCAAAATGTTGTCCGCGGCTTTGTTTAGGAGTTATTAACGAAAAACACGGACCAATCAGAGCGCGACCTAGACGCTCGCTGGCACGTTCAGCCAACCGTCTGCCGGCTCGCCGCGCTGAACGTGCCAGCGAGCGTCTAGGTCGCGCTCTGATTGGTCCGTGTTTTTCGTTAATAACTCCTAAACAAAGCCGCGGACGCCGTTTTTGTTAAGGAAAATGTTGCTTCAAATGACCCAAGGAACTTCCCATTTTCCGCTTACGCAGTCGTTTTGGGACACCCTGTATAATATGTGGAAAGGGCTATTGAAGCAATAAACACACCTTGATTCGTCTAAAAATAAGAGTTTAATTTATTCGAATGAAATGAATTAGACTAGAATTACACTAAATGGCACGTGGGTTACTAACCTAAAAATAAGAGAATCGACAATTAAATGTTTATGCTCCCGCTTCTCTGTCAATCAGTACCCGTGTAAAGGAATCTCGACTTATGACTTAACACCAGTCTCACAATCCACAATCTCTCTACGGCTGAGCTAAATTATTATCTCAAATTCTCTATCCCTCTATTCACTCGACAGCTACTTCTCTTGTCCCTCTGGTGGCGCTACCTTTTAAACGTCTCCTCATTGAGGACGCATCAGCGTGTACATATACACAAAGCTTACATATGTATATGTTTATTCACAAAACGACAAATGCCAAATATAAACTATAACAAGTAAATTGATCGCAGTTGAATTAATTAGCCAGACGGCTTCACTCAATGTTCTCTCTCTCTCTACTCTATATCGCGGGACTCACACACTCTCTCTCTGTCTTTACTCGCTCTGTACTGTACTCTACCTTAGACTTTAGACCATATATACTAATAGACCCGGCATAGGTATAGTATGTGTATAGGAAAACCGAGAATTCAGTGTCCGAAAGATGATGGGACACTGTGACGTCACAAAATAAGTCTTAAGATAATTTCTTTCCATGCACTTGTGTACATGGCGCACCCGCTGACCCCCCTCTCCCCATGTAAGGCAAGCGTATATAGGCACTGTCGATGAGCATAGCTTGTACATCTTTTGAAAATGTGACGTCACAGTGTCTTTCAGCTGATTTCATCGTTCGGACACGGAAAATTATCTACGCCGTGTCTATAGGTATATATATGGTCTAAGTACTCTACTCTGTACTCTATACTTCTTTTCGCGTTCTCGTTGCTCTACCCTTTCCCCCAATTCCTATATAATCATAGAGTCTTACTTATCTAGATGGCACACTCTCATGCGCTTCGCGCCTAAAACCAAGTTCACAAGGTTTTCATCAAATTTTAAGTCTTCCCGATTTTCGATTTCTTCTTTACTTAATGGTTCGAAGCTGTCTCGGTACATACGTTTTTGAACAATCAGAAATCCTTTAAATAATTCCTCCGTCGTAAATTCCATACGAATCCATTTGTGTATTTCCGGGGTGGATTCTATTGCATTATCTCGACCACAATTTGTGCATATATTTTTGATACAATTTCGCTGGCACCGTTCGCTCGAGATACTCGGTCGTTATCTCTGGATACGTTCTATGCCTGATGGTGTATATGTATACTGTTATACGTATAGTGGTACATATAATCTAAAGATCAGCCGAGGATGCTATCTCTAACAGAAAATAAGAAAGAATAGCTAGGAAAGATGCCAGGAAAGAAGAATAATAAAAGAGAAAGAAAGATTCGATACCGTCCTAGGAAGTAATGGGGCTGTTGCATGCATACTGCCGCAAACACAGTTACATATGAATTGAAATGAAATGGTTTGATGGCTCGACGTCCGACTATTTTTCTCTAGATTAGCATCGCGATGGAACATGTCGCCTGAATACGGTATCGAAGCGGACCAATGGAATCCTGTCGCTGGAAATGGGCGTACCACATTGTCGCGGTCGACCATTAAGCTAATGAGTAGCTATAACGTCAGCGGTAGTCTCGATTTCGCAATTAGCGCCGTTCTTTATTCGTAACGGCTGAAATTATCGACGCTCGGTTAATTTATGGGTATTCCGATAGCGCCTTAGGTGTTAATAAAATTGTTGACCGACCGGCGACAAAGTGAACTGAAACCGCGGTTTTGCGGGAATAAAGTTGAACAAGTCCGACGGGTTATCCCGGCCATAATAATTTTAAGCACGAACGTTTAGATATTAAATATCCTCGTCTTCTAGACGACGTTTACCTAATAGGCTTGTTAATTGCGGTGGGCACATTCTAATATTTTCATATCTGGTTGCCTAATCGCTTCTCGAACTGTTGCTTTCACTATGGGGTGAGTTACCCCAACACGTATTTTGCTCGGATAATTCATCAATTTGCAATGTTTCTATAAAAAAACTTAAATGTTACGGGTTTGTAGGAAAATTCACGGTTTCTCGACAGGGTAGTAGTTAATATTAAACTATAATATACATTTTTATTGACTAAAACATTTGTTTCTCTTCCAATTGATTTAGCAAAATTCATTTGTTCTGTATCAGGGGAATTGAGCCAATTTTTCAGTAATTGTCATGTTAGAAATTCGATCGTACGCTTGTCACACGCGCGCCTCAGCTGCCGCGAGGCAGGGTGTGTAATTAATAATTAATAATTATTGGTACAAACGGTGCACCATCCGTGTCGAAGTAGCACGGCGTTCGACCAATCGATCCTCACGCAAAGTGGCGCGTATTTCATATTCGCGGACTGATTTATGGTTTCTTAACAAGTGTCCATACATTAAGCCGCACATATTTTCAAATTAGCGGGATTACCGGGCCGGTATGAATTAGCACCCTTATTCGTTCCCGTTCAAGGACACGCGTAATTACGCGCACTACATCAAAATCGGGCTCGCGTTTCTGGCCGGTTCCGCGAATTTCTCTGTGCCCGGGTAATAAATTCGTTCGACGTTCGAGACAGAGATCATTCTTGCGGTCTCATCTCTTTCGGCTCTCACCTGCGGGCTACGCGACGCGACGCGACGCGACGCGACGCAACATGGTAGCACCTGCCGAAACGAATCGGCTGGCTACGCGAACAAAATAGCGGTATTGAAACGTTGTTCCTCAAGCTAATTAGGGGAACCAGCCACGAACGACCGATTTCGATTATAATAAACTTTTGCACGGGATGCCAGTGTGACCACTTCCCCCCTCCGATGATGTATGGAAATTATTAGGTGTGGTTACCCCCGGTCATTTTAACCACATTTAAGTGATTAAAGTTACATACTTTCGATATGTATGTACGCATACTGTAAACACAAGGTAGCGTTATCGAACCGACGCGCGACGGGACGCGACGCGACGTTGGTATGTAACTGAAATTACCTCGTGTGCCTCGAAAATTATCGTGCAACTACGCACACCTAATATTTTACATACATGATCGGCAAACCTGTACGCTTCTAGTCCGCAGGAGAACACATTTATGATCGAACTCGTTCAATTGGCGTGTCTTTCCTATCCAAATTAAACATCCTTTTATGGCCGATTTGTAACTACTTTTTGCTTGCGCACGTTTACTAGCTCCGAACGTATCCATCGTCGCTGTAATTGATATTCGTATCGTTACTTTCACAAGCTGTTACGGAAGCCTCGATGGATACAATGTTTAGATAGATTTTTATTAATGAAATCTTCAAAATAAATTTTTTCCTGTTCATAGATTTTCCAGCTTATTTTTACATTTAGATTTATTTCTACCTATATTTTGTATTTATATAATACGGTTTAGGGGTTCTTTATCTTAACAAAAACACCAGGTTGATTCGTCTAAAAAATAGAGCTTTTTATTATTTACAAAATAAATAGTTAATTGCAAGTTGCCATGTGTTGTACTAACCTCAAAAATAGAGAATCAACAATTGAATGTTCGCGCTTCCCTATCTGATCTCAACTTGTGGCCTTTGTAGTAGGCTTATTTTTTTGCAGCAAGTTTACTGTTTTAATTATTTGTCCACTCACGAATTATTAATGAATCTTGTGATATATTTGGTTCCTCTCTCGATATCGATCTATCTGCTTCTCTCTCTCAATTCTCAAGTCCCGCCATCTCTCGAGAATATAGTGTCGGCTCACCGACACAAAGCTTACATTTATATTATATTCTTTTGTATTTATTTCTAAATTGACAAATTCAGAACTGAAATTTCCTATCCAAATTAAACATCCTTTTATGGCCGATTTGTAACTACTTTTTGCTTGCGCACGTTTACTAGCTCTGAACGTATCCATCGTCACTGTAATTGATATTCGTATCGTTACTTTCAAAAATTGTTACGGAAGCCTGGATGGATAGAATGTTTAGATAGATTTTTATTAATGAAATCTTCAAAATAAATTTTTTCCTGTTCATAGATTTTCCAGCTTATTTTTACATTTAGATTTATTTCTACCTATATTTTGTATTTATATAATACGGTTTAGGGGTTCTTTATCTTAACAAAAACACCAGGTTGATTGGTCTAAAAAATAGAGCTTTT
The DNA here is from genome assembly GCA_916610255.1 of Lasioglossum lativentre. Classification (NCBI taxonomy): domain Eukaryota; kingdom Metazoa; phylum Arthropoda; class Insecta; order Hymenoptera; family Halictidae; genus Lasioglossum; species Lasioglossum lativentre. The sequence continues at coordinate 4,845,849 of OU744366.1, forward strand.
TATTATTTACAAAATAAATAGTTAACTGCAAGTTCCCATGTGTTGTACTAACCTCAAAAATAGAGAATCAACAATTGAATGTTCGTGCTTCCCTATCTGATCTCAACTTGTGGCCTTTGTAGTAGGCTTATTTTTTTGTAGCAGGTTTACTGTTTTAATTATTTGTCCACTCACGAATTATTAATGAATCTTGTGATATATTTGGTTCCTCTCTCGATATCGATCTATCTGCTTCTCTCTCTCAATTCTCAAGTCCCGCCATCTCTCGAGAATATAGTGTCGGCTCACCGACGCAAAGCTTACATTTATATTATATTCTTTTGTATTTATTTCTAAATTGACAAATTCAGAACTGAAATTTCCTATCCAAATTAAACATCCTTTTATGGCCGATTTGTAACTACTTTTTGCTTGCGCACGTTTACTAGCTCTGAACGTATCCATCGTCACTGCATGTAATTGATATTCGTATCGTTACTTTCAAAAATTGTTACGGAAGTCTCGATGGATAGAATGTTTAGATAGATTTTTATTAATGAAATCTTCAAAATAAATTTTTTCCTGTTCATAGATTTTCCAGCTTATTTTTACATTTAGATTTATTTCTACATATATTTTGTATTTATTTCTAAATTGACAAATTCAGAACTGACATTTTTACAACAATGTTACGGAAATCGATTCTCAATCGTTGCCGGATCGTTTTGTTTCACTGTGCAACGGTGGTTTCGCCAGTGTTTCCGAGAGAACCGCAAACCTGTCGGCGATCGGTAGCCGGACGTCGAACGCACGGTGCAGAAGGTGCAAGCACGCGAAAATCCCACTTCCATCGTCGTCGGCTAGCCGGGCCAAGGGAAAGCTTCCGGCCTGTCCGCCAGGAGGAAACGCCACCTGTCGCTCGTGTGTCTCTCGACGATTTTGTCCTTCGCCTCACGGACGCTCGTGTTCTGTCCGTGGAGATAACCGATCGCCACGAAGAACGTTGGTGTGCCCCGATGTTTGCGTGGGAGCACGAAACCTGCCACGGAAGGGGGAAAAAAAAGAAAGAAAAAAAAAACGTCTCTGTCAGCCGAGGATCAGATATTCCGTACGCGCGTCTGTGTTTCAAGTGTCGGATTAAGGTGACGCTCCTTTTTTTCCTCACCGTGTTCCTGATTACTAGATTGATAACGATTATTCAACCCTTTGCGCGCGACCGGCGCCGTACCGAGCTCATTATGCGACTCGAACGATGCCTCAGGGACACCGGGATATTTATTTTCACTGCTTTCGCAGTTCGGTACGTCCAATGTTAATCTTATTAAAACGAGAGACGAATAACGGAGCAGAATTCGCCGACGACCTAATAGAAACACCGAAAGAATGTCAACCACGTCCCCCGAATAGTCGTCGCGGCGGAATCGAGGATGCCACTCGGCCGTAATGCCCGCCGCGAAACTCATAATTGAAACAGCTGTCCTCCGTAGGAGATACATAATGCTAATTAAACAACAGATAATTTGTCCATTAGGATTCGCGCGGCCGGTGACGCGCTACCGAAACGACGGCCCCCCCGGTGTCTATAAATACCGTTTTCGTTAGCGGTTTCCATGAATCAGCGTCGCAGACCGCGGCGATCTCATTGAAACCGCTCAGAAAACGGCTGAATGAGTTTCGCGGAACCGTGTAATGGAAGCGTAACCACCTTCGCTGTGGCGTTCTTCGTCTGTTCGTCGCGATATCAGTATGATTGAAAATATTATCGAACATGGTGCAGATGTCATCGGTGAAACATCCCCTATGTACAGGCTGATCAGAGATTTACTAGCCAGCGTTTTTCTTGTACTGTTTTTCATACGCAGCACAATGGCGTATGTAATTTTTTTTGTGTTCATACTGTTTCGTTAGATACGAAGGTGACCTTCAATTTTTTAAATGGAATGCTGTATATTTTTTGATATCGCATGAAAGCGCGTGTCTAGACAAATTCATCGGTAAACCGCACAGTGACCTTGAAGGTCATGCAAGGTCAGAAATGAAAGAAACATTTTGAATATTTCATACCAAAACATCATCCGATTCGTGCGAATAAGGAATACTTGTAAACACATTGGTACGAAAGCATACAAAATGTTTTTTCCATTTCTGACCTTGCTTGACCTTCAAGGTGCGGTATACGGATGAATTCGTCTAGACACACGCTTTCATGCGACATCAACAAATATACAGCATACCATTTAAAAAATTGAAGGTCACCTTCATATCTAACGAAACAGTATGAACACAAAAAAATTACATACTACTTACGTACTACATTTTCCTCTTTTACTTTTTTCTAATATTTACTATTTACAAGAAAAACGCTGTAAACCTCTGAGCACCCTGTATGTACACAGTATTAAGGGTAGTTTCTCATCTTAATAAAAAGATGGTATCGTAATCTACGATCCCGACTCGAAAAATTGTCCCGTTTCTAAGCAGAAATGTATGATTTATGATTTTAGTCCGGCTTTTTACGATTTCGGAACCAGCGTGCGCCTCCGTCGCGGAACAGTGGCCGACGTTGTTCGGTTAATGGGCTGCGCGTTTCTCCGTCTGTTTCCACAGCCAGCTGATTATGACACGTCTGTCCTGTCTGCGAGCAAGAGAGAAAGACCGGAATACCCCATACCACGTGCTACAGCTACCGTGACGCCATTTGCCCGGCTAATGACTCGCGGACACTTAGCGACAGACTCCTGGCCCCATCTTCGTTATGTTTGGCGCTATCGAGATGACTGTTCGTGAGTGGCTGAACTGATGATGGATCTACAGTGTTACTCCTTATTTCATCGTATCAGTGACATTGTACGTAATTTAGTTAAAGGGTAGCAATCCGGGATCAATGTCTGGGATTCTTCGTTTGTGTTTGCGTTGATCAGGAAACCACTCGATATTGGCATCTTCTGGTACATTAGAAAAGATATTATTATTATTATTATTTACGGACCGAAGTCCTTTTATACAAATGTTCGCAATACAAAATAAAGAAATAAAAAACACAAAAAGAAAAAGAATGGAAAAATTACCCAAGAATGGACATGCAGAAAGTTTCAGGAATACATTATTTACATATATAATCATATAATCGCACGCAACTTTTTCTTAAATGATTTTAACGAACCATTAAAAAAGTCAATGTTACGATATAAAATGTTAGAGTTGGCAGTAATGCGATTTAAAGGATTTATTAATCCATATGTGGACTTGGATTTAAATGTTTGAAATCCTGCCATAGTTCTTAAAATGCGTTCGGCTACATAGAAATTGATTTGCCTCAAGAGAGAGGGACAATCAATATTGTTATTAATCAAATTCGGGATAAAGCTCTGGTCGGATACTGTTCTTCGAGCTGTCAATGTTTTTAAGTGGACTGTGTTTGATATTGCAGAGTAATCATGATCAAATATTGACATTGGATTATTAATAGACTGCGGATTTTATGCATTTATGACAAAAATGAGTAGGTGTAATTCAAAACAATAAAAAGATTAAAATAGTTTAACAATGTCGGTGTACTAGTTTTACCTTTTCAAAATTATTAATGAGCAAAATAAATTTTTACTCAGCTTCTAAAGAGTGCAATTGATGTATAAAAATTTTATTTTGCATAAAGATCCGCAGTCTAGTTATTAATCCTGTATAAACAGAATTAGAGAAATTTATGTTGCCCTCTCTCGAGCATGATTTCGTACTTGAAGCTACTCGGAGGCCATATAATTGAAGCATATTCTAACATATTTTGATATTTTAATAATAATTCGTAATTTCACCGGTAATAATAAATAACATTATATTCTTTCTTCTTCCGATCGATATATCCACGAGATCCTATTCTGTGATGTTTCTAGAGAAACGTTACAAAATCGTCGAAATAAATGCAGTAAATGGGTACCGGGGTAGTCTGTTGGCTAGAATAATTAAAATAAATTATACAAATCTGATAAACCTGATAAACGTCTACATAGTATTCAGTGGGGGAGCAGGTGACTAGCGAGGGTGTGAAGGGATGGAACGAATATAATTTTAGTTTGCACCCCGGTGTACGTTTTGCCAGGGGTAACAGAAGCCACTGTTGCTGGTATCGTACACCCAATGCGACGCAGCCCGAGCGTGCATAATGCGTTAGTGCTAAATTTACGTTCTGGTGACGCGCATCTAGACGTACGTGGGAGGAGTCCGCCTGGTCCTCTCCCTGTTCACCTCGCGATCTCTCTTCGTCTCTCTCTCTCTCTCTCCATCGAACGTGTCCCTCCCCCCTCTCTTCGCGTCTCGTCAGTTTCCCGATCTTGTCATCTCGGGCCGCTTGCGCAAGCTGCCGACGGTGTTGCCACTTGACTGGCGATTTGTTACTCGCAACCATACGCGATGAATAATTGGCGACGTCACGCCGCCTAGGTGTAAGACGACGTTTCCACGTTTCAGCGACGGAACGGAATCGTTTCCTGCACGCTGGACTCGGACGGGGGCGTCCCTCGTCCGAGAAAGTCCTTGTCGTCGTTTTGCTCGTCCGCCGTTGATTAATAGAGCCGAGATCTTCGAATCTTATCGCGGTGCTTCCTCGTTTTTCCATGTGCGCGCGCGCACGCATGTACGCACGTACGCACACGAGGCGATTCCAGTGAAATATTGTTTTATCGGCTTGTTCACGTTCAGTCGCGTTAACGTCATCGTTACGCACAACCACGGAACGATATTCTTACCGGTTCCTAAGCGATTACTAATGTCATTAAACCCGACTGGGCGGCAGATAAGCAGCCGCGTTTCCGAGTCGTCTTATTTATTGCCGATTATCTGCCGCGGATTTCTAACTACCGGCAGAACGCGTTCAAAGCGAACCGTATTTCCCATTCGCGAATGAAGTTGTCACCTGTTCAACGGTTCAGGCCGATCACCCTCCGGCCACCAGCGTAAAGCCTTTTAATTGCCGCTATCCGGGATCTGTTGCGCCGGACCGAGATCCAGACGTGGAAAAATCCTCGAACCAGAATCGGTCCGTTTGTCGATCGGTTTTTCCTGCCTCCTCGTTCCGCCGATCGACGACGCGGTATTCCGACGGGGATCGAGGATCGACCAACGCGAGATCAATTCTCGGATCGTGGCGCTTGCGTCGAGCCGGAGATTAATGCTGCCGAATATGTAGTAACAAGCCGCGCTGACGAGCCTGCGATTCCAATGTTGAGATTCTTTTGGAAAATTCGAACACGCAAGCTTGCTTCACATCGGTCGTGAAAATTAGTATAATAGAACCAGTGTCGCCGGATGAGTGCGAATTCGGACTCATTTACTCCCCTACTTTTCCCCTTCCACTATCCCAGCACCACGTCCCACTCAATCCCCGTCGCGCACGCGCAACGTGTCACATATTACGACTCTGGCCATCAGAGAGGGGGTACCTGTATTCCCCTCGATATTCTCGACCTGGCGATACTGGTCCGAATTCGGACTCATTTACTCCCCTACTTTTCCCCTTCTACTATCCCATTCCAGCACCACGTCCCACTCAATCCCCGTCGCGCACGCGCAACGTGTCACATATTACGACTCTGGCCATCAGAGAGGGGGTACCTGTATTCCCCTCGATATTCTCGACCTGGCGATACTGGTCCGAATTCGGACTCATTTACTCCCCTACTTTTCCCCTTCTACTATCCCATTCCAGCACCACGTCCCACTCAATCCCCGTCGCGCACGCGCAACGTGTCACATATTACGACTCTGGCCATCAGAGAGGGGGTACCTGTATTCCCCTCGATATTCTCGACCTGGCGATACTGGTCCGAATTCGGACTCATTTACTCCCCTACTTTTCCCCTTCTACTATCCCATTCCAGCACCACGTCCCACTCAATCCCCGTCGCGCACGCGCAACGTGTCACATATTACGACTCTGGCCATCAGAGAGGGGGTACCTGTATTCCCCTCGATTTTCTCGACCTGGCGACCAGTGATGCCGAAATCGTGGTACTGTGGTACTAAGCCGTGGAACTAGACTCCCCCACCAGTGTCGCCAGATTTTGTGAGCTCAGGGGAGTACAGCTACCCTCTCTCCGATGACCGTGGCACGTTGCGCGTGCGCGACGGGGATTTAGTGGGGCGACTGGGAGAGTCGCGCACGCGCAACGTGCCACGGTCATCGGAGAGAGGATAGTTGTACTCCCCTACTGCGCCCGTTTGGGCGCCTTTCTGGCGACACTGTCCCCCACTACGACCTACTGTTGCCCCTACAGTCCTTCCCCAACGCGCTCGCGCGCTACACGCACTAGTATATAGTCTACTATATAGTAGAGGTGCGCTAGTGCGTGTAGCGCGCGAACGCGTTGGAGAAGGACTGTAGGGGCAACAGTAGGTCGTAGTGGGGGAGTCTAGTTCCACGGCTTAGTACCACAGTACCACGATTTCGGCATCACTGCTGGCGACACTGAATAGAACCTCGTTTGTGCGAACCAATTAATGCCGAACCTCGTGTACAAACTACAGACATACTTAGCTGGTAAGGTTTCTGAATTGCTCTCGAATAGTTCAGTCGAATTCAATATACGGTGGATGCACCAATGAATGAACACTTAAGGAATTTGTTAACTTTCTTGGTTAAATTTCAAAGGTTATTAATATTAATATGCATTCGGATGATTGAAATTAAATTCTTTGATGTCTAAACTTTCATATGTAACATGTAGAAATAGAAACTTTAACAAGAAATAAGTAGTTTAACAAAAAGTTATAGAAAAAGGCTAATTTCACCAGTGATTGAACGACATTCGATATTTTCGATTTCTCTATTGATGTGGTTTGTAAAACGTAAGAAATCTAATAAACTGTATTGTCAAACCAATTGTTATATTGTTCATACACATATTTGTAATGTATTGCGATAAATTTTAAAAGGATATTTATGACTAGACTGCGGATTTTATGCATTTATGACAAAAATGAATAGGTGTAATTTAAAATAGTAAAAATATTAGAAAAATTTGAACGTACTATTATATTATTTTCAACCTACTAAACATCATAGGGAAGAAAATAAATTTCTATTTCACTGCAGTTTGTTGCAATTCAGACAAGAAATTTTTATTTTGCATAAAGATCCGCAGTCTATTTATGACTGACGTTATAGTAAGTATTGCATAAACCACGCTCGACACGTGCACTGCACTTATACATAATATTCAGGTTATTTTAGTTAAATGATCGACCACGGGTGGCGTGAAAATTGTTCGAATCTGAAATAAGGAATCCGAAAAAATCGATATTTAATCATTAATTTATTTAGCTTGTTTTTATATAGAATGTGCATTCATTTGACTATCGACTTGCAACGTACCAATGTTTTCAAAGAAAGAAAGTGACTGCCCATCTTGTACAACGGATGCATAAAAATCTTACTTTGCGGAAAGCGATTTCTTCGGTGATTCCACTCACGATTTCAATCGGAAACTTTTTGTTAGTGGCGAGCCACGAATTATCTGGAAACATTCGGCCGTCACTCGGGGGACGGAGGCGGGAGAGCACCTGTATTCGGTCGCTCTCACCTGTAGGGAACGGGGGACACGGAAGTTATTTTGGTCGCGCAGCTCGTAAGAACGAGTCGAAGTGTAAGTTAAAGGGACGGATGATTACGGGGTGGCGGAATGATTAACGCGTCGCAATTCGATACGAGGGCCGAGTGACACGGCGTAAAATCCGATACGAGTGCGAGCTCCGTGCCACTTGCCGGTCGGAGCAAAACGAATCGGAGAGCGGGTCTCGCCGTGCAGAGTAGAACAAGAGGCAGCAGAGAGAGAGAGAGAGAGAGAGTGAGAGAGGAGAGGGTGAAAATAATAGAGCGGCCCATTGAAAATAATCGTAAATCAACACTAAATAACGAGCGCAAGGTCGCCTTTCTCAGTTTTTAGCTACCGCTGCCCAGCCAGAAATCTTAATTAGTCCTTTGTGTCCCCTCGACAACGCTGGCTCGCGATGCGTTTGATTAATACGCGTTTCAGCGTGACTCCCTTTGTGAGGGACGTTAACACGCTTAAGAAAACACAATCTACAACGGGGCCGCGGTCGGCGATGTCTGTTTTGCGTGTCGCATGCGTCCGTCGGGCTTCTCAGACGGCATTGAAATCGTTTAGCGCTACGAAAACTTGCGCCTACCGACAATGGGTTGCTCGACGGAACGTCTTAGCCACCCGTCGGATCGATAAAAATATTTTCGACGGAAGACTCGGGCATCGCTGTCCGAAGAAAATAATTGGTATTTTTTTCCGAGACTCCGATCGGTTGCAATTTCTCCTTGAATTTTTAATAGGCACTCTAGTATCTTTTCCGCGATTTCAAACAATTTTAATTTTTCCAGAATTTCTTCTACGCGTCGTCTATCGACGTCTCTTTAACTCCAATAAAATATTCGAGTCCTTTAACCCAATTTTAAAGAAGCCTGTTGAAGAGTTTTTCCAGAATTTCTTCCACACGTCTTTTTAACTCCAATTATTTTTTTTTATCAGGTTTTCACCTGAGGGTTTAACTTGGGGATATAAAAGTACCCTAGGGCTAGTTTGCCCCCTACACTTTTAAGTTGAATTATATATTGGTGTTAACAACTTTGTTGGTTTTCGATGGGGATCAAGTGACATATGTGCAAGAAAACTTTCAAATAACTTGCTGATAATTTTGATTGAAAATCCGCCTTACTGTTGATTGGTTATGAATATGAACGAATGAATAATAAAATATTCGAGTCGTTTAACCCAATTTTAAAGAAGCCTGTTGAAGAGTTTTTCCAGAATTTCTTCCACACGTCATCTATTGACGTCTTTTTAACTCCAATTATTTTTTTTTTATCAGGTTTTCACCTGAGGGTTTAACTTGGGGATATATAAGTACCCTAGGGCTAGTTTGCCCCCTACACTTTTAAGTTGAATTATATATTGGTGTTAACAACTTTGTTGGTTTTTGATGGGGATCAAGGGACATATGTGCAAGAAAACTTTCAAATAACTTGCTGATAATTTTGATTGAAAATCCGCCTTACTGTTGATTGGTTATGAATATGAACGAATGAATAGTAAAATATTCGAGTCCTTTAACCCAATTTTAAAGAAGCCTGTTGAAGAGTTTTTCCAGAATTTCTTCCACACGTCATCTATTGACGCGTCTCTTTAACTCCAATCAAAAATATTCGAGTCCTTTAACCCAATTTTAAAGAAGCCTGTTGAAGAGTGTCCGGATAAAGTTTTGCGAGGTCGACGTGCGAAGAGGTGAGAACCAGAGAGATGGGGCGACGGCGACGGTTACGTAGAAATAGCAGTCGAAGCTGGATATGAAGTCGAACGAAATTGCAGTCTCGTTATTTTTTAGCGGCGCGGCGCTGCCCTGTCGCGCGCAAAATATCAGGGGGGGCATCGATCTCTCGCGAATCTAATTTACCCGGTTCCCGGCCAAGTCCAACGTATTTTCATCTGTTATATTCCATCCGCTCGCTCCGCGCAACCAGTACTGCGGTCCCACAATAGTAACACGAAGACAAATGTTAGCGATAAAGTCACGGGAATTGATGTGCGATGTAAGTACAATTGCCACCTCCCCGGTTTAGCGATAATTCGTCGTATGCTCGGGACGTTATAGTCATTTCACGCGTTCGAAAACCCGCCGCTGCGCTGCTGCTCGATCTGCGGCCGTCGTCGTACTTTCTCTTGACACTTCTCTTGCGAGCTTCTATTTCCACTTTATTAATTGCTGATTAATAGACACAATCAGGCATCGAGAACCAAACAAAAATGTAACCTCAACTTTTCTCGTAGAGGCACAATGTTATTGTTAAATTTCATTAATTCTACATCTAAATTAGTTAAGTCCTATTACATAAAATTTTCAAGTCCTGTTTTATAAAATTCATTAACGAAACATACGACGCTGAAAGAGGACTTGAAGCTGCCCACTGTCCACGCCAAATTGAATAAACATCATGGAAAATACAAAGGTTAAAAAAGAACAAAAAAAGACTAAAAAGAGGTAAAAACGCAAAGTCGCAGAAACGGAATGAGGAGGGCGGAGCCAAGCAAATGTACCTGAACTATTCTCGTAGAGGCCCAATGTTATTGTTAAATTTCATTAATTCTACATCTAAATTAGTTAAGTCCTATTACATAAAATTTTCAAGTCCTGTTTCATGAAATTCATTAAGGAAACATACAACGCTGCTGCTGAAAGAGGACTCGAAGCTGTTCACTGTCCACGTCAAATTGAATAAACATCATAGAAAATACAAAGGTTAAAAAAGAACAAAAAAAGACTAAATGTACAAAGAGGTAAAAACACAAAGTCGCAGAAACGGAACGAGGAGGGCGGAGCCAAGCAAATGTACCTGAACTATTCTCGTAGAGGCCAATGTTATTGTTAAATTTAATTAATTTTACATCTAAATTAGTTAAGTCCTATTACATAAAATTTTTAAGTCCTGTTTCATGAAATTCATTAACGAAACATACGACGCTGAAAGAGGACTTGAAGCTGTTCACTGTCCACGTCAAATTGAATAAACATCATGGAAAATACAAAGGTTAAAAAAGAACAAAAAAAGACTAAAAAGAGGTAAAAACGCAAAGTCGCAGAAACGGAATGAGGAGGGCGGAGCCAAGCAAATGTACCTGAACTATTCTCGTAGAGGCCCAATGTTATTGTTAAATTTAATTAATTCTACATCTAAATTAGTTAAGTCCTATTTTATAAAATTCATTAACGAAACATACGACGCTGAAAGAGGACTCGAAGCTGTCCACTGTCTACGCCAAATTTAATAAACATCATGGAAAATACAAAGGTGAAAAAAGAACAAAAAAAGACTAAATGTACAAAGAGGTAAAAACACAAAGTCACAGAAACGGAACGAGGAGGGCGGAGCCAAGCAGCGTGGGAGGGAGAGATCGAGAGTAATCGGCGGGAAAGGGCGGACAGATTCGAAGCTAGACAAAGCTTAGCTTTCACTCGATCCATTTCTCCGGAGGCCCGATTCACTTTTTCGAGTTCTGATTGGCGGCAGGCCGTGCGTCCGATGACGCGCGATTGCAGTTGCCGCGGCATGTTCAGGCTGTCATTAGACCGCAGATAATCTGTCGGCGTGCAACTCTCTCCGCGAGATCAAACATCGGATCAAGGCATCGGTTTTCTGGGAAAACGAGTGTCCGAGGTGAGGCGGAAAACCGTTTTGCGGCGGGTTTTGAACGGTATACCGAGAGCGCCTCGTTAAACCAGATTCGGAAAAGAATAATCGCCGCTGGCACTTGGACGCGCGGCCCCGTGCCAAGGTAATTAAATAGGCGCCACGAGGGGCTCCCGACACGTATTTAACGATAATCGGCACTTTCACCGATAATCCGACGTGGCGCATTAAATTGGCAGGGAGGGGGGAGAAACGCTTGTTATCTACGTTCTAAGCGTACGCGAGCGGATTCCGCGCTTATCGACAGCGCGTTTCGCGAGCGTCAAGCGAAAAAATTCGCCGGGGTGTAGGAGGAAAAGGGGTTAGATTAGACCGCGGTATCTTTATTGGCATTTTTCTAGCCTTCTGGAAATCGTGAAATTGAAAAGCACGTTAAAGGTTAATGAGTCTAGTCTGCGTGACGCTGAATCGTCGTGGTGGTCGTGTTCGTAGAAGTGGAGTACGTAGGAATAGTCTGTTTCAAGCAAAATTTAAAGTAGAGTTTATTAACTAATAATTTGGTGAAATAGTCACTTTTAATACCACGTAAACCTAGTGTTAAATATGGATTACTTCTCGAAAATTGGACGTGTTCGTCTGTTTCAAGCAAAATTTAAAGTAGAGTTTATTAACTAATACTTTGGTGAAATAGTCACTTTTAATACTCCATAAATATGGATAACTTCTCGAAAATTGGACGTGTTCGCCTGTTTCAAGCAAAATTTAAAGTAGAGCTTATTAACTATTAATTTGGTGAAATAGTCACTTTTAATACCCCGTAAACCTAGTGTTAAATATGGATAATTTCTCAAAAATTGGACGTGTTCGTCTGTTTCAAGCAAAATTTAAAGTAGAGTTTATTAACTAATAATTTGGTGAAATAGTCACTTTTAATACCACGTAAACCTCGTGTTAAATATGGATAACTTCTCTAAAATTGAACGTGTTCGCCTGTTTCAAACAAAATTTAATGTAGAGTTCATTAACCTTAATTTGGTAAAATAGTCACTTTTAATACCCCGTAAACCTAGTGTTAAATATGCATAACTTCTCGAAAATTGGACGTGTTTGTCTGTTTCAAGCAAAATTTAAAGTAGAGTTCATTAACTAATACTTTGGTGAAATAGTCACTTTTAATACTCCATAAATATGGATAACATCTCGAAAATTGGACGTGTTCGGCAGTTTCAGACAAAATTTAAAGTAGAATTTATTAACTAATAATTTGGTGAAATAGTCACTTTTAATACCACGTAAACCTCGTGTTAAATATGGATAACTTCTCTAAAATTGAACGTGTTCGCCTGTTTCAAACAAAATTTAATGTAGAGTTCATTAACCTTAATTTGGTAAAATAGTCACTTTTAATACCCCGTAAACCTAGTGTTAAATATGCATAACTTCTCGAAAATTGGACGTGTTTGTCTGTTTCAAGCAAAATTTAAAGTAGAGTTCATTAACTAATACTTTGGTGAAATAGTCACTTTTAATACTCCATAAATATGGATAACATCTCGAAAATTGGACGTGTTCGGCAGTTTCAGACAAAATTTAAAGTAGAATTTATTAACTAATAATTTGGTGGAATAGTCACTTTTAATACCCCGTAAACCTCGTGTTAAATATGGATAACTTCTCTAAAATTGGACGTGTTCGCCTGTTTCAAGCAAAATTTAATTGTAGAGTTTATTAACCTTAATTTGGTAAAATAGTCACATTTAATACCCCGTAAACCTAGTATTAAATATGGATAACTTTTCGAAAATTGGACGTGTTCGAATACTTTCTGGAGCCACTGTATGATGTTCTAAAGCAATTTTTCCTGTACCCGTGTCTTGTGCTCGGGAATCGGTTGAAAAATCGGCAAACATGCGGATCCGTGTTGCGGGCTCGCGAGATATGCGCGGTTAGGATCGATGGTCGATCGAGATCCATGGACGAGCATCCAACCGCGCGCTCGATGAGCCATGAGCCATGAGCCATGAGCTCTGGTGGTTACACCGAGCAGTGAGCATCAGTTATAGAATCGCAGAGAACAGAAGCACGATGCACGCATCCGTGTGGATCGCGCTCACCGATCTCGCGCCTACTTGGGATAATTGCGTCGAAGACGGGGTGATTAACTGACCAGTGTGACTGCATGGATTGTGGGTCGGCGATCTATTTCGATCTGGCCACCATCTTCCCTCGCAAGGGAGATCTACGGGCCACGTTACATTGTTCCATCAGTTGTTTCCGGTAAAACTTTTATTGTTCGGATAATTTCTAATAAAGTTATTCTGTTTTAAAGTCTGTTCGATCTATTATGGTAGTCACTGTACATGCAAATACAGGCTGTTACCGTATGATTTAAAAAGACTGAAGTAATTGTGTAAGTTGAAACATTTAATGTTACATAAATTCTGTACGAGGTTGATGGAAATCAGCGGTCCGCCATGTTGAAATGCTCTGCCATTGAAATTTGAAATGATTTCTCCATTACGCGCAGGAATTCAACAGGCGTTCGGCGCTGTGAAAAATATTTCGCCTTCTTAAAATGCGGTATGCGCGTGCATTTTGCAAAAGGTAAATAGTACCGCGCGTGTCAATTAGCATTTTAATATTCCGCTTCTAATGTAGATTGATACACACGAGCGGAAATTTTCTATCACCATTTTTTTTCCATACTTTATTACTGCTTTGGTATAAATATCGCTGCTCTGTCATTGTATACAATTTGCATCTTATTTCGAATTCTAATGGACGCGGCGTATTTTTCATGTAATTTATATATACCGTCCCCGCACGAGCGTCGACAGTATTAATTATGGATCTTAAAGAATTCCATTAGAATTCGTGTATACCAGAACAAATATTGAAGAAAAATGTGATATTAATCTCGAATAAAGTCAATAGAGAGAGCATTCTTCTCAGACTCTCCTCGGACATATTTAACATAGCCATTGATTGATATAACTAACACCTGCTATGTACTATGAATATTCAAACCTAAGTTGATAGCCACTGGAGAAGAAATTGGAGAATTTTGAAGATGGTGGAGATAGCAGGAGAACATGGATTTACTTTCGTAAAAGCCACATGTTTTTATTCAATAGTGACGACATTATACTTTTTATTTATTATATTACAAGTTTCTACAAATATCCGTCTAACATGTACGTAGGAGTTATATGGACATTTATATCTTCTTTCGATAACTTTCATGAGCCGACAGTAATATAATAATTTGTCGATTCTTCGAATATTTTTACTGTTTTCTATCCGATCTGTTCCTTCGTAATTCCACCGTTGAAATGTATGAAACGAAATTCGCATTACTTACGGAATAACCATAATTTCTGCTGATGATCGTTTATCCCAACCGCAACTAGTAAATGCGTGGCCTGAAGGGAAAAGCCCGGATTGCAAGGCCTCCGGGGCATCGGAATATTCAACGAAAATCGGCGTAAAGAAAATGTTTTCCTTTCAGCACCTGGCGCAGCAGCTATAGCGTGTGCAGTAGCAGACGTAAGAGTATCAATTTTCATACCTCTCCGCGTATGACCGGAGGGGGTTCCAACGGACCGCGCAGCGCCGGTGTGTTCAGTATAATCGTAACCCCGGTAATCGGTTAATTGGTTAACGAATACCCGGTAATCCGGTTCCCGAGACCGCCGACGTCCATTGTCGAGGCTCGGTAGCTCGTAATCTCGCCGAATTATCGAGCAAGATCGGCGCACGCGATACAGTCGTGGCCGGTACCTTTTTTTTTTTTTTCTTCCTTTGGTTGGCAGCGCGTGGCAAAGGTCGCGGCTGAACACGGCTCTCCCGGCTTCCCAGCGGCGAACTGAACAACCAAACCAAACGAAAAGGGGCGCGTGGCACGCGACTGTTTCGCGCACTATTATTTGCCCGTAATTTATACACCCGGCCCGGGATATACAGTGAGTTATCTCTCGGGAGCAGCCGAACCGACGAACAACCGAGGCCAGCGGAGAGCACGGCATCGAGCGACCCGCGATCATTGCAGAACGCGAATATACTATGTATACATACAGGGTGGGGCGCCACATTTTGCCATCTAGATTTACGTCATTATTATTACGCATAGCAAACAATGGTTTTGAGAGGGGCACATTCTGATGGTGCATTTCTTTTTGTAGGTGGACGTGTAAAGGACATATGAAGGTCATTAATGTTTTTTTTTAAATGGAATCATATATTTTTTATTGCATCAGCTCCTTCATATTCTTTACAAAAAAGTATTAATCTATTTGTGTAGAAAAATCATTAGTTTAGGAGATATTTTAATTATAATTTGTTAGGAAATCTCGACTTTCCTAGTAGGAGAGCAAGAATTCTCAATGTAAATATTTACATTTTTTGTGTTGGTAATTGAAAATGTAAATATTTACACGGATAATTCTTGTTCTCCTACTACATTATAACATTGAATTCATAATATTGACCAGAAAGTCGAGATTTCCTAACAAATTAGAATTAAAATATCTCCTAAACTAATGATTTTTCTACACAAATAGATTAATACTTTTTTGTAAAGAATATGAAGGAGCTGATGCAATAAAAAATATATGATTCCATTAAAAAAAACATTAATGACCTTCATATGTCCTTTACACGTCCACCTACAAAAAGAAATGTACCATCAGCATGTGCCCCTCTCAAAACCATTCATCTGAAACATTGTTTGCTATGCGTAATAATAATTACGTAAATCTAGATGGCAAAATGTGGCGCCCTGTATATGTATGTACGTGGACCGTTCCTTCTTATCAAGGGGTGATTCTCGTGCAACTGTTCCCGAAAAAAGCGATTTCTGTTTTATTGGATTTTGTAAAAATAACTTCCGGGAGAAGCTAATAACGCGCCGCTGTATTTAGCTACTACTGAAACGGTAAAATTCTTACTTACGGGGATAACTATTTTATATTACACAATGTTTGTTTCTAAGGAATACATTTCATGAAACACTTGGACTACAGAATTAAAATCAACTGGCACACGAAAGACTCTCGGCTCAAAACTGACCTCGAGTCCTCGTCGTCCCGTCTACTTATTCTATGTGCTGTCCTTTTCTTTCCAATGGAGGGTAGAAAAATCCCTTCCAAATAACGCTGGTTTCCTCCAGACCTTACGCACGTAGGGCTTTTCCGGTCGCGGATGACCGCTGCCCTCTCGTCGAAGGTCCTTATTCGGCACTCCACGATTGATGGTACCCGTATGCCGATATGTGACTCACGAAAACTAAAATCATGCTAGGCTCTGAAACTAAACAGTTCTCTAAAAAAAATAGCTTTGTTTAGTCACGTACATCATATATCGCGTTCAGCTGTTTCGCACACTTAGGACTTGGAGTTTCCCCGACTGGTCCCTGACATTACTCTATTAAACAGCCCATTAAACAGATTATTTATACACCGAGGAATTTGCACCTAGATGGAGCAGTTCGACCAGCACACCGGGGCGTGCTTTCGTTCACCTTAGGCACGCGCGAACGTGAGATCGGAGGAGCTGACCTCCATCCCCTAACAAAAGTGAAGTCGACACCTCTGACGACCGTGCTCCCTTTTTCTCGTTCCTTGATAGAATAAGAAGAAGAAGAAGACGACGACGACGACGACGAAGAAGAAGAAGAGGAGGAGTAGACAGTAGAGGGGTTCAGTCACCGTAAATCCTTTCTGCTCGCGGCGCAGGCCTGGTTCGACGCCTATCAGAGCCACCGGCCGGTTGGGACGTCTATTTTCCTCCGATCGTCAAGGAACCGTGCTATTTTCGATTTGTTCGAGGCGCGCGGGGCTCTATTCAACGAGCAGAGAGGTGCCGTGTCGCGCGAACCGGGCAGGCTTCTCTTCCTGCTCTGGCCTCTTCCATGTCCCATGACGCGCGAGAGAGGAGGCTAATGCATTCTCGACTGAATGGAGAGCGTGGAAGCGATTTTCCTCGGCTGCTCAATAGCGTCGGCTCGTTTTGCTCGTGGTACCGTTGGCGCATCTCGCGGTACGCTGCCGAGAACTCCGAAGAGAACGACGAAGAACCCGAAGAGCCATCGGGGGAGGGTATGGGAGAGGAGGGTCAGGAGAGGGCTAAGAGGAAAGAGGGCGGCCGGCGACGACGTAACATACGCGTTGCTCTCCCTACGCCGCCAACTCGAATAATTCACATTGTCCGTCGGGAATGGTGGGCAACTCCAGGCTTTTCTTTTGCCAATTATTTCGGGACACGTTGGTGCGAGGAAAGAAAGAGCCCGCGGGGCAGAATAGATCGCGCGATTTTCTGCGGACTAATTTAGCTGGGCGCGTTCAGCCCGCCACCGTTCAGCCTCGCTCTTGCTCGTCCTCTCTTTTTCTCTTTCGCCGCGTCTGTCTGTGCGACTGTCTCTATCTCGCGAACCAGCGCGACCGTTCTCGGTTTCCCTCCGCTACCCCCCTCCTCCTCTTCTCTCTCTCCCCATCTCTATGTCTCTTATCTGTTTTTCGTTTTTTCTTTGCTCCTGCCGTTCCGGCGTCCGCCTCTTCCTTTTTTCCGTGGTGGTGGTGCACGCGCTGACGGATCGTCCTGCTCCTTTTCTCTCTTTCTATTTCTCTTTCTCTCCGACGACCGTGGAAGCCAGCTCGATTATTCCCCTCATTAACGCCATCCATATCGGTATTTCTCCTTTCTCATCCGACCACACCCTTGCCAACCGGAGCGATATGTTTGGTCCTCGTGTTCCGGTGAGCAGCGTCCCGGCGCGTCGGGACCCGGCAACACGCGCCGGGAGAAAGCGCCGTGCCGCGCCGCGCCGCGCCGCGCGCGGTTTCGTATCCGCGATCGGTATCGGGCAATAAACGATAAAAGGGTCGATATGATGTATGGCTGTTTGCGCTCGTGGTCTTTTAATTACGACCGGCCCCTTCTCGATCTCTCCGTCCACGACCGTAGCTAACTTTAGAGGAGTCAATTTATCCACAGGCTAGACCGGCGGGACCGCGAACCACGGAAATTTCTATCGAACTCGATGAATCTACCGGATAACGGCAGATTAATGACACCCGGATCGCTCCGGGTCCGATGCACCGTCGATCTTCAACGCTTCCTTTTTCACATTTCTATATTTCCAATCTGCCCCGGTGCTCTCCACACTTGCCTCGGACCGACACGGACCGAGATATACTCATTTCCACGGAACCAAGCTTTCATCGCGGACCGGAGAGCCTCGCCCACGTGGCAACTCGCGAGCGGCCATTTCGATTCGACGATTTGATCCCGCGGGATGAGTAACTGCTTCCCATGCCTGCGAGACATATTTATAAGAATCATTTTAGATGAGCGACTGTCATCATTTTGATTTCCTGGACTGTCTAATCGGATCATCGAAATCTGTCCACCGCGTATTCCACACGGAATATGGATATTGCTTGACGGTCCACAGCGTTTCGAAGGGCGTTCCGAAAGACCCGGCCCACCGCACCGTCCGCCGCGGTCGCCGGCGTGGATCGGCCGCAATTTTCGATCTGCTTTCGGCCGGGCGAATTAATGCTCGCGGTGTTCCAGGGATCGCGCACGCCATTCATAACGCGAATGTTATTAGTGCAGATCGCAGTCAGATATACCGCCTGGTCGGTCGTGTGGTTAAAATAAAGATGATGAATGCCTGGCCGTCCCTCGCCGCGGCGCTGGATGTAGATTAATATCGACCCTCGCTCACTCGCTGCACCGCGAGTCCTTCCTTCCACTAATATCTCCTGGCTGTAGGTACCTTGTCCGTGTACATAATACCGAGAGAGTATCCTGCAACCTATCGGCGACGTTCGCTCCCGCTAGATTAGCTCTCGTGTCCTGACAGTGCTCCACGGTGCCGGGAGTAAACTGGTCGAGGACGTAGCAAGGTGCACTGGTATCCAACCTTGGTCCTTTTTGCAACATCACAGTCGATCGTGCCGATCGAATAATCTCGGCGTGGCGTGGCGCGGCGCGGCGCAGGCTGCTGCGTTGCCGAGCATTGTCGCTTCAGAATTCGAACCTGAAAAATCCCTCTGGGGAAACTGGTCTGGGGATGTGTGTTTCTCGTTAGCAACTTTCTCACAGCTGACCACGGCGGTGCTGGCTCGTCGGAGCGGTAATAGCGCGTTACGGAAGCGGAATTAGAATAATTTTCCGATTGTCCGAGAAACAGCCACGAACTGTCCAGTCGTTGCATTGCCTATCTAGTTCGCCGATGCAGGAAGCGGCGCGGCTGCGGCGGCGGCGGCTGGCGCCACGTTCAACGCTGCTGCACACGCGAAATTATTGTTGGTTTTCTGTTTACGGTTTGTCGCGACCAGGCTCTCCCTTGAAACAGTCGGATCGACCAGCAGTTTCGTCGCGATAGATGCCGATGATACGGCCGCGGAAACGCGACTGGACGTCCCAGGATCGGCCGGTTATGATCGCCGAACTGTGGAAAAGGTGTCGCATACCTTAGGCGAATTTGCATAGTCGCGGCGAACCGTCCGGCAATTTTAGTCCGAGTCCGGATCAGGGCGGCTGATCGACGCACGGCGCAAACTATCCACGGGTTCTTGAATCACGCAGCGATCTCTCTCTTTCTCTTACTCCTTCCCCCCCCCCCCCCTCAGGTTCTCCCGTTCGAGAACGGTTCGATGCATCTGACGAAGGTGCTCGCGTCTCCCGACGGCTGCCTGCATTACTATATTACTAGCCTGGTGCACCGGCGGCTGCATGTGCAACCACATATACGACCCGGTCTAGCGCGCGACATCATTTTAACATACGCGGCTCGTTAGAACATTAAGGACGACAGCGTACCTTGCGTTTCTGTCCTTCGCTCGGTTCTTTCGAGACCAGCGGTTCTCATCTATCCTCCAAGAACTTCCTATTTTATCCTTGACGATGTAAGGAAATTTTTCTGAATTTTCGTCAGCTATGCTTCTTATTGAATGAAAATAAACGAACAAGAATCACAGAACATTCTCCGCAACCACTTGCCCGGGAACGTACGAGGATTAAACCTCGCATTTTACACACGTCGGCTAGTTTTTACACGCCATTTGCATAAGGTTCCCGCAGCCTAATCGCGAGACACGAAATCGGATAAGCAAATAAGACGTTCGAAGAGGCTAGAAAAAGCTCAGTTATAGAGGCTGCGATGGAGGCGTCGCTTCTTCTCTATCGCTGATCCCCGACGAAGTACATTTATCGGAGTAAGCGCGGCGGGATCGACGTTAATTCGATGCACGACACGATCGTGGCACCATCCGGATCTTCTTTAAATCATAATTATCTCCCCATGCGTAGAGCTTCGGGGACTCGTTAAGGCATCAACGAGCCGAGTATCCTTCGGTTTGGTATTTTTCGTCCGTGGCGATGGGAACGATGTTTAACGAGGAGGGGGCGTGCTGCTCATTTGTCAGGTCAGAAAAAAAGGTGGATAACGTGGAACCAGGTTCTTCCACGATTAAACTGGGCTGTTCATCCGATCGCGAAACGAGTACTCGCGCGCGCTTGCGTAGGCAGGCAGTCACGAGCCTCTCGAAGGACGAACGATAATGTCCTGGCGACACTCGAGATGCGTTCCAGATCCTGTTCGCGTTATCCTGTCGGGAATGGATGGGGTCCTTTTTTGTTATTTTTTTTTTCTTTCTCGCGCTCGACAGCAAAACGCGTCCGTGGCACGTTGTACACTTGACTAACTCGGCCTATCGTCCCTGGCACCGGATTATAATTCATAACAGAGATTCGACGATTAGATTCCTGCACCGTAATGGTCTGAACATTGTGCACCTGAGAATCGATAACTGACGCATCGAGACCAACGTCGACAGTCGATAAGTTTCTGTTCGGCGATACCGCCGATGACGAGTCACTCTGGTTTCGACGCCTCTCTAATTGCCCACCCTTAATTGGAACTAATTTGTAGATCGTTTTACACACGTGCTAGTTTCTCTCATTTTACGAGTATTGTAATTTCATGCGCGGCGAAACCGTCTCGCCAGCATTTTCTGGTTTATAGGTTATGTTGTCAGGATCATATGTAATGGGTAATGACGTCGTCTTATCCGTGCTATGGGCCGATTATCATTATAATAATCCGATTACTTGTTTTGTAGGATCGTTACTGTTCTTTAATTCTTTCAGTGCTCTCAGGACCGCAAATGCAAAGTTTCATTTTAGTCGAACGGTGTAAAAATTTATAACAACATTTCTTCGTAATAATTTCTACTGCCATTATGTTCGTACGGTATCTTCCAAAAAGACTTCCCGTTGTCCCGTAAACTCGTCGGATCGTTGATTTCCGTCGATTTCCGTCGATCAAGCCCTTGCGCACGCCAGCATTCTCTAGTTTATAGGTTATGTTGTCAGTATTATATGTAATGCTATGGGCCGATTATCATTATAATAATCCGATTGTTCTGTAGAATCGTTACTGTTCTTCAATTCTTTCAGTGCTCTCAGGACCGCAAATGCCAAGTTTCATTTTAGTCGAACGGTGTAAAAATTTATAACAACATTTCTTCGTAATAATTTCTACTGCCATTATGTTCGTACGGTATCTTCCAAAAAGACGTCCTGTTGTCCCGTAAACTCGTCGGATCGTTGATTTCCGTCGATTTCCGTCGATCAAGCCCTCGCGCACGCCAGCATTCTCTGGTTTATAGGTTATGTTGTCAGTATTATATGTAATGCTATGGGCCGATTATCATTATAATAATCCGATTGTTCTGTAGAATCGTGACTGTTCTTCAATTCTTTCAGTGCTCTCAGCACCGCAAATGCCAAGTTTCTTTTTAGTCGAACGGTGTAAAAATTTATAACAACATTTCTTCGTAATAATTTCTACTGCCATTATGTTCGTACGGTATCTTCCAAAAAGACTTCCCGTTGTCCCATAAACTCGTCGGATCGTTGATTTCCGTCGATTTCCGTCGATCAAGCCCTCGCGCACGCCAGCATTTTCTGGTTTATAGGTTATGTTGTCAGTATTATATGTAATGCTATGGGCCGATTATCATTATAATAATCCGATTGTTCTGTAGAATCGTTACTGTTCTTCAATTCTTTCAGTCCTCTCAGGACCGCAAATGCCAAGTTTCATTTTAGTCGAACGGTGTAAAAATTTATAACAACATTTCTTCGTAATAATTTCTACTGCCATTATGTTCGTACGGTATCTTCCAAAAAGACTTCCCGTTGTCCCATAAACTCGTCGGATCGTTGATTTCCGTCGATCAAGCCCTCGCGCGCCAGCATTTTCTGGTTTATAGGTTATGTTGTTAGTATTATATGTAAAGTAGCCGTCACCAGAGTCCAGACCAAATACGGATTAACATAAAATAAAAACACACGATCTCAGGAATACAATCGATATCGATCCACCCATTAGAACGCTACGAATGACGTATGTACCTTCGGGGCAGTGTAGAATAGTGGGGGATGCGCAGAACGAACGCAAATCGGTTTCTGAGCAGGTCTGGACTCTGGTGACGGCTACTTTAATGCGATGGGTCGATTATCTTTATAATAATCCGATTGTTCTGTAGAATCGTTACTGTTCTTAAATTCTTTCAGTGCTCTCAGGACCGCAAATGCCAAGTTTCTTTTTAGTCGAACGGTGTAAAAATGTATAACATTTCTTCGTAATAATTTCTACTGCCATTATGTTCGTACGGTATCTTCCAAAAAGACTTCGCGTTGTCCCGTAAACTCGTCGGATCGTTGATTTCCGTCGATTTCCGTCGATCAAGCCCTCTTGCACGGCGATTTTCCTGTCTTTTTTTTTTCTTCTCCCCTCCCGTTGCAATTAGAGTCGTTTGATCGTTAAGCTGTTACGACGCCGGTAATAACGCGTCGCAGGGATTAAGCTTCAGCAGACGTCTGACGGACGCTAACTACCGAACGAGCATGGTTTAGCGGGATTCTCGGCAAAAAGACATGCGGCGAAGCAGAAAGGTGGAAGAAGCCAGTCGTCTAGGCGGCGAGAGTATTCCTAAATCATTCGAAACGCGGAATCGGACCCCCGTGTCTCTGGAACATTACAGAAGAATGCCAGGTTTTCCATTGGCGAAAATTTGCGAGGCCCGCTCTAGTCCAGTGGCCCCGGGTTAATACGCGGGACATTCTCAGACGGCGTCGCCGCGAATTAATATAGCCTCGACGCCTCGGTTCCATCGGGGATTATAATTGCCTGAGAATAATGAGAATATCCACCGGGAATTATACACACGAGGGACGCCTACCGAGTGCTCTAATGCAGTTCCTAATAAATTGCAACCGTGTTTGCGGTACAAATGGCGCGTCCGTCCGTCTCGCCGCTTTCGACCCTTTACTTCGGCTTCTTTTTCCTAGTAAATCCACGAATGCAGAGGTCCCAACTTTCCGAATTAACGATGTTTCCCGACACGAAGCTCTAAAAGAAAACGTTTCCCGTCGTCAGCGATTTAATTTTATTTAGAATTTCGCTTAGAACGCGAGAAGGAGTATTTCTGTACCTAATATAAAACATATATCGAGCTAACGATCGCGGTGGAACAATTTTCCATGCCGGTCTCTTCTTTCCGTGGCCAGAGCCTGTTCCGAGAATTTCACTCCGACCCTGCACTGTACTTAGGGTTTCAGCCTTATGCAACCGTCCCCGTTTCACCTCCTTCATCGGTGACAAGGGACGAAGGCGTTCTAGCCATCGGGCCTTGTAACGTTGGACGTTGAGCGATGCCACCGAGACGAGCGATTGTGTTCGCAGATATTTTACTAAGTCGGGAATCGGGCTAAAATTAGGCCAACGGAAAGCCGCGCGAAAGATCGCGATGGTGTGCCGGGGAGTCTTTTGGCTCGTTAATTGTTCCCCCGGCGCGGCGCGGCGTGGCTGGATCCGTGCGAGATGGGATCACGGGGGATCGTTCGGTTTTTCAACGGCGCTGCCTGGCCGCCCATACCACAATCTCCGGGGGTTGAATGAATTTCATTCCGTGCTGGATACCATTCAATCCTCTCTCTTTGTCGCACCGGTTTTTCTTTCTCTTTGTCCGATCAAACGGCATTCCTGATATTCCTGGATACGGCTGTTCAGGGATTAACGGTAGATTAAGGCTTGATAGATCAGCCGCACCGCGGGATTAACCCTTTGAATCGGTATGCCGGTGGTTGTTTTCGCGACTAAAGATAGAACCCCGCACGCTAATCACTTTAATTCACGGAAACGCTCCGGATCGCTCTGTCCGGGCACCAAACTCGCGCGCGATCTTCGATTTCAATCTGTTTTCGCAGTGTTTCTCTCTGGGGATCGACTTCGGGTATTTTCATCGCGAAATAAATCGAAGTTTATAGGAACACTGTATCGATCGTTTGGTAATTGTTATATGTTCGAATCACCATCGATCGATATCGATAAACCAATCACTGAATAGGTCATCCTTCAGGACATATTCCTTCTCACGTTCAGCCGGTACTTGCTTCAGTTACATATCTGCCACAATGGAATAAAGTCCAAAAGTTGTAACTCAAACGAAATTTTTCTACAGTGTGGTTAATTGTTGTCGCAGCAAGTATGCGTTATTTTTGATTTTCTTTTTTCCAGTTTTTATTTTTCAGACGCAAAATATGTCTCTTAGATAATGATCACAGCATTATGATCGAAACGTCGAGAAATTTGATATATTAATTGCACATTTGCTGTTGGTTTGAAAATGATCGAACCTTGCGCCGATATCATTATTATTATTATATATGTCGGGGCGTGTTGACATAGGCAATGATTTGTAAATTTGTATTATTATTATTATTGTCATGTTTGTTTTATTGATTGTAATTTATAAATTTTTGTTACTGTTACGTTTGTTTTATTTTTGAAGAAATGCGAGACAAGGTCCTTTAGGAAAATGGTTTAGGTCCTTGTTGAACGTGACCACGGGTGGTTTGTGGTTTATGGTTTATGGTTTTTCTTTTCTTTATGTACATAAAGATGGCGTTGTAGAGCCTGAGCTCTATTTGCCCAATGCAAACCGGTCCTTTTATTTATATTGATGTTTATAAAAATTATATATTGATATGATATGATTATGATTCATGATTTGAAAAATTTATACTATTTCTTTCTTCTAATTTGTACTGTTTAAGTCTGTAAAGTTTATTTGTAGAATGGACACGCTCCTGATGGCTACAGTGTATATGAAAACATGACAATATCCAATGAGATATTGATGGATTTGCGTTGTCAACGAGAGTAGTCTTTTGATATGGACAGAATCAATAAGATTTTGACGGGAAGAGACGTGTTAAGGTTAATTCTACCCGTGAGCTCGTTGACGCATTTTTTTTGGAATGTCGAATCGAACAAGGGGTCGGCCTGCCACGACATATATTATAATTTCGATCGAGAAAAACTCACATTATCGGTAATTGTCACCGAACCGACTAATTTCAGTCAGCCGGTCGTATGCATGGTAGGAAAATCGACGCTTGGCCATTTCGCTCGAGCAACCACCCCACCGATACGAAATCCACCCCGCTCTCGGCAAGACTTGCCCCCGATCCGGTCGAAATTCGATTGGTCGCGAGAGCGTAGCACCGTCGTCGAAAGTCTCGCGTTCTCGTAATTACAGGTTCGGTGGGATCGTTTTGAGTGGCTGTGGTCGCGTTTTATCGGCCGTGAGCCGTGAGCCGGGTCGTGGAAAGGCGGTAATGAAGCTAATGGCGGAGCTGCGGTGGTCCGCCGATAGCGAAGGTCCGATTATATCGATCTCGATCAGCGCGGCGGACGCTGTGTTGCTGTTAGGCGTCGCTAAGCTGGCCGATGGACGCGGTGTGCCCGCGGGAGCGGGGCATCGGAGCGGAGCAAAACGGACCGGTGCGGTGGTGGGGAGGTTAGGGCGGCGGTGGGGGGCGCGGAGGGGCACGGAGTGGGGAGATGTTGCCACAGCGTTACAACGAGGCGGACCATTAACTATTAAGCGTGCAGATATGCATATGAGACGATTGCAGTGCGTGGGCTCGCTCCAATCGGCGGCCACGATGCTGTATATTGCCGAGATAATATCCCGATCTGATTGGACGGTTATAAACGGGATATCGCCGCTCGCGCGGTTTTAACGCCGTAACGCCGCGTGCAGCCGATAATTTTTCGAGGGTACCCGCGCCACCCGATATACGATATGGGATTTCGCGAGAGAGCGACGCGCTCGCCGTGTGTTCGCCTCGATGCAAAACGAGCAACCCGCGCACGAGGAAGCGTACATTGTGCCCCGTGAGCCGATTTTTTCGTACGACAACCATCGTCGGTTCCGTATCTGCCCGTGCACCCGCCTCGCGCTCGTTAGCCGGTGCAATTAATAACGGCGACTCAATGCGCGCATTAGGAGATAATGTATTTGTTGTTTGTGCACGGACCGTATGAACCATTACAGTAAATTGGGCTGACCAGAGATAAGTGGCGAAAGAAGGACCACGCCGTGCTCTCGAGACTGCTCGAGATCATGGAAGATAGGGTGATAAGGATATGTAGATTGCTTCGAGGTAGATAGCCAGGATGGTGATCCTTTTATGGGACCTCGAAGGGTTTATGGGCCCGGCCCGCAGAATTTAACGAGCTGCTCTCTCTCTCTGGTCGCCTTAATATGTCCATAACGCGAAAAGTATAAAAATAGGATTAAGGTGGACTCGAAAAAAGGGGTCCGCGGTGTAACGATAAACATTGTAAAACACAACGCAACGAGGCAACCAATCCTTTTACCTTTTGTCATAACCGTCCCATTCTACGCGGGACAAAGCACACCGCGAATTCTTACCGGAGTGCCTAACTTCCGTCGATTATATCCCATCGGAACTGGGACGGATCGTCGAAAGTAGCCTCGGAGAAGGACGTTGGGTGTGTATCCACGTGGAATATTGATCAGCCGGAAATCGGTGCTAGGACGTAACGATCACCTGCAACCGGCGCGGCGCTGCGCACCATGCGGCCTGATCGATTCCCTGGCAAGTATCCGAGTGTGCCGGCGCGCGGCGATGCTCTTCAACAGATACGTTGAAGGACCTGTTTGCCCATTGAATCCGAGCGGGGAATCAAGACGTTTCCTCTCTCGAGCTTTCATCGCGCGGATTAGGGTTAGGGCGCGCATCTGCTCGGTACCTGCTCGCGTCGATTTTCGAAAGGGTCGAGTTGCGGGCCTGTACGGCACAGTGTGTTGCACGCATATGCTACGGGGATCGAAAAGGGGAAAAGCAGCGGGAGATGAAAAAGGTCGTTGATTCGTTTGGTGGATGAACGCACACGGTGGGTTCCTCGGGTGTACGCGCGCGGTTCATTTCGTATGGTAATGAGATTCAAACAGAATCGCGGCGCGCCGAGACCGTGACTGTCCATCAATCTCTCTCTCTCTCTGTGGCCGTTGTTTTTCGTGGCTTGGCAGGATACCCGGTTTTACCGGCAATTAGGATCGACTGTCCCGAGGTGTCCAAGAACGATAGCAAACGTTCACCGCCGGACACCCGACTAGGCGAACCTTTCGCGAGCGACGAAACATCATTCCGCCACGTCGAACACCATTTCGATTACGTTTGCGCAAGATTTCGCAAAGCCAACACCGGTCTGTCACCGTCTCTTGGCCCGATCTCTCGCGTATCGGCCGTTTACCAACCGGGGATTAAAAATAAATCCGCTATACGTGGCTATCGATGCCAGCCCGTTTTCCAACCACTTCGGCGGCGCTGCTTGCGCTGCTCGCGTACTGGCCAGCGACAAGCTAGAACTCGTTCGACTGGATGCATTTTACGATTGATCATTATCTCATCTTGGAATCACTGTGCTATTAAACCCAATTTCCATATCCGAGAGACAATGTTGCAAGACATATGCGCTCCCGGTTGAAAATTAAATCGGAATCCTGGACCACGTTCCCTAAGCCCGGCCCGACCCGACAGTATCTTATCCTATACCGCGGCGACTCGCCTTTCGAACACGCCTAGCCTTTATCTCACGTGCCTCGTTTCTCTTCTTCTTCTTCTTCTTCTACTGTCTCTTCCTGCACCTCTTTCCTTCTCGTTAGCGACCCGATCAATACGATTGCTGGAGGTTCGCATATCGATAGCGACTCTTCCTAATTCGTATCACCGAACCCATGAACAACCTCGCGATTCTTTCATGCTAATAGTTCATTCGAGAAAGTGTTTCTAGACGAAACTATATAACGCGCACAGAACCAAGTTAACCGAGTAGGATAAATTAATTTTTTTTTTACCATCTTCCTTGCTATTTCAACTTCTTATTCACCCCTACTTCTTCCTCTTCTTAACGTGCCAATTCTGCAACTTGCACTATGGTACACGTGTTTTTTTTTTGTACACGGTTTTTTTTGTGTACACAGCGTCGCGCGATATAATTCATGCGCAAGCGTAATTTTAGTGTTTTTCTAGTATACCTTGTCCCAACTCCAAGAACACCCTTCCTAATTCCACCGTCAGCTGTTTCGCGGCTACCGATCATCGACGAGGACGGTTTATTTCAGGCCCGTGGCCGCTAATGACGTCGTAATTATGTCGGGGATTCTGTTGTACGGTAGTGCGGGATCATCGTGCCGCCGTGGTCCAGGCCCGCCGGTTGTTTCTTTTTCGGATGTTAATTATATTAGGAGCTGGCGGACGGTGATGCGTGTAGGCTATTAGTATCGTTTACGGAGATTATTAGTTTTGGAATACCGGCACGCGGTTCCCGCTTCGTCTTCCTGTCAGTGCGCGAAACGGAAACCTCTCGGCCTCGATGCCGACCTTTCGTCGAAAGTCGCGGACCCTCGATTAACCCTTAAGGGTCTGTGCGCACCCAACTACCACCACCACCCTTACCAGTCGCACATCGATAGATTCGCATATACGTATACGAAATGCAAGGGTTTACGGCAAAAGAAACATTGACGCCTCAATATTGCAATTAGAAGTTCAGACCCGGTCGATTATGTTTCCTAAGAGTCCTGGCCAGGGTTGTCCAGAGCCCAAATTTCAGATTTTTACGTTGTTGAAGAGTAATTTGCAATAACCGGCAGCGCTGACTTGTGACAAAAAGTATTCTGCCGATTATTGCAAATTACTCTTCGACAACGTAAATATATGAAATTTCGGCTCTGAACCACCCTGGCCAGGACCCTTAGGAAACATAATCGACCGGGTCTGAACTTCTAATTGCAATATTGAGGCGTCAGTTTCTTTTGCCGTAAACCCTTGAATTTCGTATACGTATATGCGGATCTATCGATGTGTGAGTGGTAAGGGTGGTGGTGGTAGTTGGGTGCGCACAGCCCCTTAAGTGGGCGCGCAATAGCACTGAGTGCTCCGTTTGTAGTTGCTCCATTTATTGACATAATATTTCATAAGAAACTGATAATGAACAGTGATATACGTAGTTTTAAAGGATGGTGCACAAAGTGCTCCGCGCGCCCACTTATGTAACAAAAATAGGCGCGCCCACTTAATACAGCCAATAGACGATCGTTTGAAAGCTCGAAAGAAGGTCGAATCGCCCGTAGATCCAGTCGATCGGCTTTGCAAGAGGCTGAAGTTGAAGCAGAGGGTCAAATGTACGAAGCAGGAATGGCTGATTAATGGTAAGTGAAGGATACATACGATGTCGTTAAAAATAACGTTCCGAAACTTTAAACGCGTTTTTCTCGAAACTAGATTTTCAGAAACGGTGTGCACAATATCTCCGAAACTAACCAACCGATTTCTATGAAATTTGGTACGGATCTTTAGTGTAACATTTTTTAGGCATTGACGAAAAATATAAACAAAAAACCTTAGAAATTTTTGGTATAGATTCGATAGATGAACAAAAAATAGTTGCAATTTTCATAATTTTCACAAAAACGGAAATGTTAGACCGTCAATGCGTAGACAATACTGTGTACTTTTAACCTTTTTTTAAAAAAAAAGTTATGTAAACGATAACGGAAATTTACTGTCGAAAAGTTGAATAATACCATTTTTTCAAAGTTGTTTCATGTACTCCACAATGTGATAAAATAAACCACAAAAACTTATATCAATCAAATATGTACTTTTCTTTTTATTGTTCCACCAAGTCATTAGTCATTTTTAGACTCGTCAAAATGGTCCCCTTAAGGGTTAATCGGCATTTTTGGCGACCGTGTCGCAGGTTCGAAATTACGTGTCGCAATTGCGTTGGTTCCTGATAAACAGCCGAGCAAATTTTCCAGTGAAATTTCAACGAGGTAACTGGATATTAGTGTCGGACAGGAATTAATCGTTACGTAAACGCTTTATAGCAAACATAAGGCATAAGGGGTCTTATTCTCATGCGCGCGCCGGCAGCAGTAATACAAGACAAGTCGAAGGTCAACCGAGTGTGCCCGGCGATCTATACGCGAAATTCATTCGATTTCGATAATACAGCTTGCTGCGTTTCGCGCGTCAAATAGAATTGATGTGGTACATTAGCGAACACGAATGTTCGTTTAGCGGGAAAAGTCCATATGAACGTGGCCTACCAATCATCGAACGTTTGACACGAATGCTGGAAGCCATGTGTCCACCATCATTCCGGTGAACAGGTACCGGGAGTTTAACGTCTGGTTCGATCGTTGTACAGGGTGTAAAGAAATGTTTGGTCTTGGCAAGCATAGGCGTATTCTACGTCTTCGGATCGATGGAGATCTGTAAAAAAAAAAGTTGCCGCAAAATTGTCCTTGACCTTGAATTCGAAGGTCAAATTTTTTGATTGTGTTTTACGCATCATGAGGATAAAAAGTGTCAAAGGAACTATGGGTCAAAACTGGACCGTTCTCATAAAAAATAATAGTAGAGTTATTACTAATGAAGCATGCAGGCACTAATCAATATTACTTTCTAAGTCTTGAAAGATGTTCATCTTCTATTTCTTCGTCTAAGCCAAAGAACCGATCCATTCTGATTAATATTTCTTAATAGCCGAGCTTGAATATGCCAGCTTCAATATGGCCACACCATTGTTTTGCAAACAGAGAAGACAAGAAATATTAATCAGTAGACAGCAGATCTTTATGCAAAATAAAAATTGTTTGCTTCAATTGCAAGGGACTGGAGTGAGATAGACACTTCATTCTTACTTTAATCATTTTAAATTATTGTCATTCTTAAATTATTTTATCCTTTCCTCAGTTTGAAATTGCACTTACTTATCTTTGCCATAAATGCATTTAAATCCGTAGTCTATTAATCAGAATGGATCGGTTCTTTGGCTTAGAAGAAGAAATAGAAGATGAACATCTTTCAAGACTTAGAAAGTAATATTGATTATGATCGATTATGTTAGATTCCCGATAAACAACAGATAAACAACAATAGTAACTGCATGCTTCATTAGTAATAACTAGACTGCGGATCTTTATGCAAAATAAAAATTGTCTGCGTCGATTGTAAAGAATAGGAACTACATAGAATGTTATTTCTTCCCTTAATAATTTTAATAGATGAGTTATCATATATTGACGTCTTCAATTATCAAAATTTTCCAACAATTTTGAATTTCATCTACTCAATTTTACTATAAATGCATAAAGATCCTCTAGTAATAACTCTACTATTATTTTTTACGAGAACGGTCGACTTTTCACCCATAGTTCCTTTGACACTTTTTATCCTCATGATGCGTAAAATACAATACAAATAAAACAAAATTGGACCTTCAAATTCAAGGTCAAGGACAATTTCGCGGCTACTTTTTTTTTTACAGATCTCCATCGATCCGAAGATGTAGACTATGCTTGCCAAGACCAAACATTTCTTAACACCCTGTACAGTTCCCCTTCGAGGCAAACGGTGACACATACGCGTTCCCCTCGTCGCGACCCGACGGTGCGACGTCCTTGCAGAAACTTGAAGAGACGAGAGAGAGAACCCGAAGAGGGTAGAGGGCCCAAACGGCTCCCGAGCTTAGAGAATATAATACGAGGATGGGCTGAAAGGAAGGAAGGAAGGCACGGGACAAGATCCTTTTATACGTCGAATCCGAGGCTGGAACCGTTGTCGAATGCCTTCGGTACACACGTGCGCGCGCGCGCGCGCGATTCATGGCGTCTCAGCTGTTTCTTTCTCCTGTACGTCAGCTTCTTTTTACAGAGCCCTGTCTCGGACTTCCGATTTTGGCACGCGTCCCCCTCGGAAGCTTGAAATCCGTTGACGGGTGGGTAGAGGACGTGCGCGTGGTGCCGGTCGATTTTTTTACGAGAAATCGTTGGCGCGATTCTTCTGGGTCGGTACGTTGAAATGGAGAGCGGGATCGAGG
Organism: Lasioglossum lativentre; assembly: GCA_916610255.1. Taxonomy (NCBI): domain Eukaryota; kingdom Metazoa; phylum Arthropoda; class Insecta; order Hymenoptera; family Halictidae; genus Lasioglossum; species Lasioglossum lativentre. Next base: position 4,878,293 of record OU744366.1, read on the forward strand.
GGATCGGTCACCGGAATCAGATCCAACCGAGGGGGTTATTATTCTTCGGGTCTTTTGCGTAGCCGAACGATGCCCCGAAATCCTTTCAAGTGTGCATCCCGTGTTTGCATAAGTCTGTAGATCGGCAGCGATGTCTCTTCGGAATTATACTTAGCGCGTTCGCTTCGATATACGAGAGCATGTGTGGCATCTGTCGCTTTCGCTTGCGCGAACCGTGGTTGAATTCGCGCCGCATGCGGGCAGCAGATATCATCGTTAGCTCTTCGAAATGCATCTGGCGGTAAACGGTTTCGATCGAGGGCGAGTGGAAAGGAATGAAAATAAACTTCATTTTATCCGAACGTTATTAATTAGTTTGTAGATGCTCTCGGCAACTTGCCACCTCTGTACAATGCAAAACTTATCGATATTCTGTCTCGAAGGAAGATCGGAAAAGGTTTTGGAATGGTTGAATTCTAGTAAGAATATCAAACAAAGAACCCCGCGCTAATTATATGGGCAAATCTATCCCGTGAAAATCAGTTGGATTTTTCATATGTTGTAGCTTACGATTAGACTGCGGATCTTTATGCAAAATAAAAATTGTCTGCAACGATTACAGGCCACAGCAACCAAATAAAAAATTCCTTATTCCTTTAGTGATATTATTAAAGTGAAACTAACACACCGATGTCCTTAAATCTTTTTAATATGTCCACTGCTTTAAATTGTACGTGTCCATTTTTGTCATAAATGCATAAAATCCGCAGTCTACTTATGATCTACCGAACAAAAGATGTAATGGGCAGAAAGCTCAATAATGGACAGTTATAGAGTTATAATCAGTCAAACATGACAAATTCTGCCGAATACTCAAATCTCGGGAAGTATTTATTTTTTGGAAAAATGTTTGAAACAAAAACAGTAGGGTTTCACAAAATCTGTTAGGTGGTGTCATTATTTTTGAATTTTCAATGACCTTGAAAAGGTCTCTGAACAAAAATCTTTGCGTGTCACAGTAGAGATACCGTTCGTCACTCCCATAGTATTTTTTTACTCCAAACCCTCTCTGCTGTGGGGTGGCAAAAGTGGGAGTGTGGCAAGCGTGTAAATTAAATATACTTCCCGGGATTTGAGTATTCGGCAGCTCGAATTTGTCATATTTGACTGATGCTAACTCGATAACTGTCCATTATTGAGCTTTGTGCCTATTACATCTTTTGTTCGGTAGATCATAAGCTACAACATATGAAACATCCAACTGATTTTACCGGGATAGATTTTCCGTATGATTAGTGAGGGGTTCTTTCTATTAGACAAAGGATCAAAGAACATAAAAGAAATATATTGTTGCCACCTTCGCAACATACCGCCTTGACGAAGCATTCATTTGAACTTGACCATGCATTTGATTTTGAAAATGTCAAAATACTGGATAAAGAAAGTAAGTTACACCAAAGATTATTGTTAGAAACTGTTCACATGATTAAACATCAAAGTGTCAACCTTAGGTACGAAACACCCGAGATTAATGAAATTTACACCACATTACTAAATCAGTAATTAATTTATGATGATGTTCTATAATAATCTAACTTATGACTTCCAGTTTTTATAAATATGGTTAAACACATTAACATTTCACACATAAAATGATTGCTAATTTTTCTACCAATTTTTTGGTAATACGTTGGTTGGAAATTGTTGATGAATATTTAAAATTTGAATTTCGCGCCAAACATTGATTTGGTGTCTCTTGATCCTTGATATCTGATTGGCTAGTTAGATCTACGTTGTTTCTCTGTTTTCCGCCTTGACTTTGTCGCAACGGTTACAGTCTAGTACAGTTTAAACCTTCTTACTGACAAGTACCATTTCTTTTACGCTCTTCATTCTGTGTTTTTTCACAATTAGCAAGTATGTATATTACCTCTTGTCTAAACCATAAAATTTCCTGTGTTAATGAATAACAGTGTCTATTAAATTCCACAGACGCGGACTTTTCTTGATGATGGTTCAAAACCGAACCGAAACGTTTAAATTAGAATTCTGCAAAATTGCTAATTTTTGTATCCTTGATCGAACCTGTACCGCCGATATCGCTTGTGCATATACAGGGTGTAACAAAATTTAGTGTCATGGTTTTGGCAGATGGTTCTACACGTTCGGATCGGTGGAGATTTGTTAAAAGGAAATGCCGCAAAATCGACCTTGACCTCGAAATTCAAGGTGAAATTTTTTTGTTTTCCTTTCTCTTAGTAGAATCCGATTTAAGCATAAAAAATTTGACCTCGAATTTCAAGGTCAAAGTCAATTTTGCGGCAATTTCTTTTAACAATATCTCCACCGATCCGAACGCGTAAAGCCATATGCCAAAACCATGACGCTAAATTTTGTTACACCCTGTACAACAATTTGCGATCGTTAAAATTCAAAATTATTAGACAAAGAGCACGAATTTATTCTTCGAGGTACCAGCAGACCGCGATCGACGGTTTCAGAACACTTGTACCTCTCCGTGGTGCAAGTATGACGTCTATTCTCACGCAAAACGTGTAGGGAGCACCAGCCCTTAATGGCCCATTTAAAGGGCACGTTCTCGCAAACAGAAAGAGAGTGAGATTTTGGCCTGGGTCTTTTTGTGCGTTCCTAGCAGGTACGTAGAACGTACGTTACGCAACAGCCCCCGTAACGTACACGCGTCTCCTACCTGGATCCCCTTCAAGGGGGAAAGAAGGTAAGAAGGTAAAAAAGGGGGGGGGAGAGATAGGAGGCAGGGGGATGGCACGCGCCAACCTAAGAGGGAAGGAGGTGGCCCCGATCATCTGCAGCTGCGCTTTCGGTTTTGCTCTTGGCTGGCAAGCGGCCTTTTGCTTGGCTCCCAGCCGATCTTGACCCGATCGTATCGAGTCGGCCCGCTGTCATCCGAAAACGAATGACAACCGTTCGAATTTCTACCCGTAGGCGTTCGGGGTTCTGTCTTCGGGAAGGCGACAAGAGTTGACTTTTCCCCGAAGTGATTTATGTTATTATATGTGTGTACACTTCGCCGTGCAGAGCGAGAGAAGACGAGAGTTTCTCTGTCGCGACTCGCAGTAACCGATAGATGAAGACAATTTCTGTAGAATGACCGGGATACTTCATGCGTGAACCGACGCGAAATAAAAGCGTACAGTTTTATGGATGTGTAATCTGATCGTGTCTTTGGAAATTGATTGCAGGGGAACGTGCCGCCGCTAGTAGAAGGTATTTACGTGAAGGAAGCCATTAGTTTTATTGCTTTTGTCCGTTCAATTGACTTCTGAAGTTATGCGAATAAATCACATTCGACGAAAGCTTAAAACGCGCGCGTGTTTCCGGCGCTGACATATAAATTGCAATGTTTAATGGTTCGACGGGCATTTTTATACTGGTCGTATGAAATGTTTTCGCGGATGTTAGAATGTTGATGTTCGGTTGCTATTCGTAGCATGCGCGGTCGTTCATGGCATTAGATGCGAAGATAATTTTATGAAAATATTATGCCGCTAACCGCATTATGGTATTATGTACAGCTAGCAATGGCGATATCTTGAAAATTGCGATCTCAATAATCTGTTACAAAAAAAAAAAAAGAAACACGAACGAAATGTGTTTGAAATTACAGCAGAAAAATATTAAACAATTTATGATGGGTGGACCTATACTACAAGATTTAATTATATCTTCACCCATGTACTATTGTGACAACAAAACACTGTACGAATAATTATATACCAAATGTGGTCGCTAATGACCTCGATGTTGATGCGACCTTCATAAATAAATAACGTAAAAAAAAAGCGACAACAAGAGCAGGAACAACTAATACAAAAAAAAAATCATAGAAAAAGTTTCATTTCAAAAATAATGAACGATCAAAATTTGCGACGCAAAGAAGGAGAGCGTATAGGAAATGCTATGAACTATGTCTCTTTCTTTCCCATACGCTCTCCTTCTTTGCGTCGCAAATTTTGATCGTTCATTATTTTTGAAATGAAACTTTTTCTATGATTTTTTTTTTGTATTAGTTGTTCCTGATCTTGTTGTCGCTTCATTAGGATTATTTACCATTTCCAATCTTAATTTACTTCTAAACATTACTAGACTGCAAGAATGATTTTTTTTTAAATGCCGAAACAGGTGTTTGATCAATTATATCAAAGAGCATTAAGACCAAGTATGAAGTAAATCGAAAGAAAACGAACAAAATATTCCTCGTACAAACGTTGCAATCCCTTTTCACCCCCTCAGGGGTTGAATTTTTTAAAATGCCGAAATAGGTGTTTGATTAATTATATCAAAGAACATTAAGACAAAGTTTCAAGCAAACCCGATGACGAACAAAATATATTCCTCATACAAACGTTGCAACCCCTTTTCACCCCCTTGGGGGTTGAATTTCGAAATATCGTTTCTTATGCCTTGTATAGATCATAAAGGAAACCTCTGTGCAAAATTTCAGCTTTCTAGGTCCAAGGGTTTAGCCTGGCCGTTGATCAGTGAGTGAGTCAGGACTGTCTTTTTATATATTATAGATTATATTGACTTTAATTAATGTAAATGTAGTTGTACGTGCTGTCATTACATAACGAAGTATTTCTATCGGTGCAGCATTTTCAAATTTTCTAATAACAATAAATAATAATTAAAAAAAAAATAATTAAAATAAGTATAAAATAATTTTAAAATAAAATACTTGTAAGATTTAAATCGAACCGTTTAAATTTTCGCGCCACTCTCGACTTCCGTAACGTTGCTTCCGTAACATCAGAAAATTGTTACCCTCAGCAAAGAAGTTTCACTTAAAAAAAAAAAAAATGTACGAAGGTCTAAAACGCGTGCGATTTACCAGGTACGTAGCGTCAGAGGGTTGGCATTGTGCCTCCGCATTGTCGAGTGTTGTAGCCGGGGACTGATGCGTTGCGTACCAATGAATTCTCGTTACAGGAGGAAAACCGGCGCGGCGGCGGGAGCATTCGTTGCGATCGATTCCCGGATTGAATCGGGGAAATTAATCTTTCCCGTGCACCTGGTTAAAATACTTGGTACGGCGCACAATGGCTTTTGTTAGAAACGTTGTAACGCGCTCGACCACCCTCGCAGGGTTTCCGTGTTTGGACACGGTCACTTTTCACTTGATGGACGACCGTGGGTGGCTGGTCAAGCGGTCAGCGTACTATGTCGTCGTTTGTCCTCTCATTGTGCTAACTACACGAAAACACGGCGAACGAGCGTACACCCTCGTAAAGCCTCCGTGGATGGCCGCCTTAATGTCCGCACACCCTAGGCGCGCTTATGTCACCGGGGGAACCGTGCGTTGAGCGTCGTCGTCGTGGTCGTCGTCGTCAGCGACTACCAGCTGGCACCATAACACCGCCATCATAGCATTCGGATTTTTCCCGGCATTGTCCTCGCAAACACCTTGCGCGGAGAACGTCCGTTCGACACATGCCACTGCACGACGGATGCGAGCACTTAGGCTTCTCCAGAGTCTGCGTCTCTAACGACCCGACAGATTCGTTTCTAGGCAGTTATGAAACCATCTTCCCACACTTCCCGGGCGATTTATCACGAGCGATACGCAAGCAACCCGTAAATCGTGATTCATCGTTGTTGGATATTCGATGGATTTGTTCGCGGGACGCACCGATGGAAATTTCGGCGGCTTTATTGGAACCCGGACCTCATGGGCAGCGTGAGACAATCGAATGAAAGAGCGGAGGTTTGTTATGGGAGTCATTGAATAAAAATCTCACTTTGAGATTTGAGAATGCCTTTGTTTGGTCGAGGCTTTCTCGAATCTACGTCTGCTGGATAGTAATGAAACTGGCCGTGTCCATGGGTCATTGTCAAACGAGCAATTTGTCATTGATATTAGGGTAACTGCACCAGTGAATGAACATTTAAGAAATTGTTCAGGAAGATATTTTATTTGAAAAAAAAATATGTGAATTAATGGAATCTCATATATGCCAAATGGCTCCCTATACTTCATTTGTCAAAAATAAATGAACACAAATCAAATGAAATTATTATTATTTGTCTTTATTAAACGTTAAATAAAAAATATAAAATATACCAGTCAACGAACACTACGTTCTAGTAATTAAACAATGATGGAAAAGCAAAAAATACAAAAATACAAAAGCGTTCATTTACTGGTGCAGTTACCCTACGAAAATTATGAATACAATGTTTACCAACTTCTGTAGAGCTGTATATGCGTATAGGTTCCTTCAAAATACTTGCATAGAAGATCCTGGGATAATATACTTCAGGATGGTTAAAGTTTCCGGAAAATATTTGTTTGGGAATGTCTACTATCTGTGATGTAGTCATAAGTAATTAAAATTGTACGGTCTTTACGAGCGATTTGAAACACTGATATCCACAATTTCAGGAAGCGAGGTGAATTAAGCATAATTTATTCAACTATCGTGCTCCTCAATCTCGTCGTCGCAGTACTTTCAGATATTTCATGCTTCTGGAACTTGAAAATGCTAATTGCATAGTCTTTTTAATAATAATAAAAATGCGAACGAAAAATTGTAGCGCTTTTCATATCGTAGTAACTTTTAATTAGAATCGCGCAACTTCGTGTTCAACCTTCATGGACGCTGCACATTATTCGTAATGGGGGTATATATTATAAAGCTACAATATGATATGTAGACGCGCAATGAATATAAATATAACTTCTCTTGTTGCTAATTATTAACGATACGATATTTCTGGTCGGCGGAGTTCAGAAGAAAATTAACGAACGGTTGAGAAGTATATACATACACCAGAGTGATGGGTGTTTATCAGAAGCATTTAATGTGAAATCAGATTAAAATCATCGTATCGAAGGTCTTGAATAAACATTCTGTAAGATCTGTCAAGACTTAATTGTCCATGCCTGCTTAAACAATTATTAATCCGTGAGCACTAGCGCCATAATGGAGTAGTAACATTTGCCTCGTAAGCTGAATATCTTTTTCTAAAACCGTAAAAACTCTTTTCTTAAGATAACACAATTTTGTTTACTTTTCTAGTGGGTCTATATTAAAATTAACGAACGGTTGAGAAGTATATACATACACCAGAGTGATGGGTGTTTATCAGAAGCATTTAATATGTAATCAGATTAAAATCATCGTATCGAAGGTCTTGAATAAACATTCTGTACGATCTGTCAAGACTTAATTGCCCATGCCTGCTTAAACAATTATTAATCCGTGAGCACTAGCGCCATAATGGAGTAGTAACATTTGTCTCTTAAGCTGAATATCTTTTTCTAAAACCGTAAAAACTCTTTTCTTAAGATAACACAGTTTTGTTTACTTTTGTAGTGGGTCTATACAGGGTGTCCCAAAAAAACTGCGTAAGCGGGAAATGGGAGATACCTTGGGTCATTTGAAGCGACATTTTCCTTTTGCAAAATGTTGTCCGCGGCTTTGTTTAGGAGTTATTAACGAAAAACACGGACCAATCAGAGCGCGACCTAGACGCTCGCTGGCACGTTCAGCGCGGTGAGCCGGCAGGCGGTTGGCTAAAGTCGGTTGTCTAGGTCGCGCTCTGATTGGTCCGTGTTTTTCGTTAATAACTCCTAAACAAAGCCGCGGACGTCATTTTTGTTAAGGAAAATGTCGCTTCAAATGACCCAAGGAACCTCCCATTTCCCGCTTACGCAGTCGTTTTGGGACACCCTGTATACGCAGTTCCACGTGGTTCGCCTGGCGAGTACCGTTCACCGAATTCGCATCAAGCGAATATATATTCTTCGAGATCGTCGTTGGGACGATGGCTGCGCTGCCGTCGGCATGAAGAAAGACCTGTCGTCGACGTCGGAGAAGAAGAAGAAGAAGAAGAAGAAAAAGAAGAAGAAGAAGAAGAAGGAATACCCGGCTGGTTAATATTCGAGGAATGAGGTCCGATCGGCGTTGTCTTGCTTAGTGACTTATGGAAATGCTCGCGGCCTTATCCCGGTCAACTACAATGATAGGAATGCATCCGCGATTCCAGGATTTACGGCTTGGCTCTCGCGCATCGCGTTCCGCCTTTGCGACTCGTTTCAAGTTGACCGACAAATGCGCTGCTCCCCCCGTATCGTCTCGAACATTAATCGATATCACGCTCCCGTCGTTTAATGGTTCACCTTTTTTTCTGTCTCTTTCTCTCTCTCTCTCTCTTTCCTATCCTCGCCGTTTTTTTTTCTCTCGCTCTACCCTGTCTCCGGTGGCGGTGGCGACGCAATCGAGCGTGATCCACGCGATCCACGGTGGCCGTCACGAAGATCGCGGCGCATAAATTTTTCCGTTCCGTTACGATCACTGTTATTTATTATTACGCGCTCGTTACTCGTTTACTGTTCATTATATAATACCCAGCATTAAAACCTACACTTTTGGAACATTATGGTCGCGTTAATGGTCACTTAGAATCGCACGCGCACGCTTCGCGTAAAAGCTTCCCGAGAAACGGTTAACCATTAATCCCCCCAGCACGGTATTTACGTTTCCACTCGCGATCCCCGGTGAAAATATCGAAGATGCAGTATATCAAATAGTATGTCGTTAATTTATTCTACGATGACTTTCATGGGTTGCGCCGCGGCCGGGGGAGAACGATCGCAAAGCCGCGCCGTGTAATCCGCGCGCGCGGGTTTTTTTTTTTGCGGTTTCCGTTGCGCATTCGCGAAACGGCCGAATGTGTCTTTATCTCTTAACGATGATACGCTGTTCCGTCGACGATACGCGGCTCAGACTTTCAATATTGTGGATTCGTGACGTTTTACGATCCCTTAATTAATAGTAAGGACGGCGACGTACACGCCGGTGACGCTTAATAGCATTCTCCTCTAATTTTAATGGCAATCACAACACACACACACTCGTCTATTTAAAAGGCGACATTCAATTATACGATTTCTTCGATATTCTGCCATTTTCGTAGAAATACAGTGGGAGGCGACAAATGAAATGCCCATGACGGATATCAAAACACCGTTTACCGACTTCCTCAGCGACTTTAAAATCCAAGCAAGGAATTCAACTAACGATTTAACCCTTTCACTGCGGCGCCATTTCGGAATAATCCATCAACATAGGGACGGCGCGTTATACGCACGTCGGTCGCTGCGCCGCGCAGACCAGTAACTAGTGAACAAAACAGTACCCGAAGATTTGATACCATTCGTATGACATAAAAAGCAATCGTTACAAATAAATGAAAAACATCCATTTCTTATTTATTTTAAGTAGCCTTTTATGCTATTTTACTTTACATAACTCAACTGACAGATTTCTTCAATAACAGTGGCTAATTAAATATAAAGGAAAAAATCCGAAATTGATAAAGAGGAATAAATTCGTTTTGAACTTAACAATGACAAACTATTTTACATAATGGACGAATAAAGATAATAAAAATATAATAATCCATTTCCGTGTGATATATATCCTAAAGCATGGATCAACACATAAACCTGCATCACATTCTTTACATTCGTACCTAGTTTCTCGACGAATTTTATGTTTACTACATACTGCACATTTTCGAGCATGATTTTTTTTTTTGGAAGACTTGTAACTGCAATAGCACAGCAAATATGATAAGAATTAATTAACAATCGTTCGAAACAATAAAACAATTGCCAATACCTTAGTTCGTATGTCTCAAAGGACGATAAAGTCCATTTGAATCAGTCGGTAAAACAAAGAAGTAAAAACATAAAGTATAAAAATTTAGATGGCGTATATTTACGCCTTTCGTATACATATATCGATGGACTTCCGAGGATGTATTATATATTTACGCCTTTCGTATATATCAATGGATTTCTCAGGACGTATATTTACGCCTTTCGTATATATCGATGGACTTCTCAGGACGTATATTTACGCCTTTCGTATATATCGATGGACTTCTCAGGACGTATATTTACGCCTTTCGCAGTGAAAGGGTTAATCAAAGAACAAGGCATATTTAAGGGTAAGGAGTACGTTCGACTTTTCCACAAAGATGATGGTAAACCATGGTTCTGTGAGCGAGGACTACCTAGGAACTTTGTAACTTTTGTTAATAGATGCCGCTCTAATCATTATAATTTAAATGCTTCGTTAGCCAGAGTGAAATTTATTGTAGAAAGTACTTGTGAGTGTGGTGCTGAATTCCAGGACCTTCACGTCATTTGGCAATGACCAATATATGAAGATGAACGCGATAAACTCATAGCAACTCTTTTACGTCACAAGTACTGGCTCCCGACATGTATAAGGTTCTTCTTTTGCGGCCCAGATATTAAAGGCCTGCCAATCATCTTTGATTTTATTAAGCGATGTGCAATAAAAATTTAATTTCATCAAATTAATGTAAACAAGCAGAAGCTACAATCTAGTCTAAGTTAAGTGGCGCATTAAGATATTATATACTACGTTAATATGTATATGTATATGCTACATAAACCATACCTGGTTTAAAGCAATAAATAAATAATCTAATCAGAAATACAGTGTCACCGCGATCACCAAAAAACTTCTTTTAGTTTTCGAATATTTGACGAATAATTCACAAAACAGAGCCGCTATTCGCGAGAATAATATCGCCGATAGAAATCATGGCTAATCGGTACGATTAGCATAAAAAGGAAGCGGCGTTCCACATGAAACGCTTTTGAACGATCATCCGCGCGCGCTTGGCGCAAAAAATTCGCGGCAGTATCAGTACATAAATTATATCGGGGCAGGTGGAATGGGATTAATAGAGTCGCGGAGACCATATTTATCGTAATTTATATCGTATTTATATCGGTAAATATAATATTGCCAGGCGTGCGTTATCTTCCCCTAAATTATACGCGCCGATAGCAATATCTATGGGTGTTCTTCTTATTTTTAATGAACGGGCGCGCATTCGCGGCCAATTGAAGCGCCGCGACAGCAAGCAGCACCAGCAACGCCGGCATGAAACTGTGTAGATCCGTCGAGGCCAATCGATACGCGTTAATTAAAATAGCGTGCTGTTAGTCGGGCCTTATCGCGATTTTATTGCTGCACGGAATTCATTGAGGCGCTCGTCCGCCACCAGTCAATGGTAATTACCCTTACCGTTTCTGCCAACGTTGATCGCCGGTGATTCTCGTTAATGTCCACCGGCCTCGCAGAAATAAACCCGCGCGCGCGAATCGTCGTCGTCGTGCTTACGTGCGCGAGAAAACATCCTCGCGAGCCATCGGCATTCCGTTATGCCACCTTTATGACGGGTTTTGTTTCCCATCAGTGACGGAAAATCGGCACAGCGACCGAGCGCATCGTGTTATTTCATCGTCGCCACTCACGCGTGTCAGCATTCGTAGAAAACGAACCTGCACTCCACACCACGTGCCGTACAGGTGACAATTACGCGGAGCTGTTTCTCTACTTGTTTGCTTTCCAGAAAACTGGGAGGACGATCTTATTTTAAATAAAATTTAACGTTGCATGACATGGGGAATATTAACCCCATGCCTTGAATCAGTGTTTCTCAACCTGTGTGCCTCGAGAGATTCGTGTCAGCATTCGTAGAAAACGAAACTGCACTCCACACCACGTGCCGTACAGGTGACAATTACGCGGAGCTGTTGCTTCTTTTCTCTACTTGTTTGCTCTCCAGAAAACTGGGAGGACGATCTTATTTTAAATAAAATTTAACGTTGCATGACATGGGGAATATTAACCCCATGCCTTAAATCAACCTGTTTCTCAACCTGTGTGCCTCGAGAGATTGTCAAATGTGTCCGCAAGGGTTTTTCACAAATAATTAAAATTGCATGGGTTTTTGTGACCTTGAAATAGTATTTGGACCTCGGAACTTTGGAACCTCGTTTCGATTTAATTTGTTCAAGAAAACAAATGTGTTTCTCAACATGTGTGCCTCGAGAGATTGTCAAATGTGTCCGCAAGGGTTTTTCACAAATAATTAAAATTGCATGGGTTTTTGTGACGTTGAAATAGTATTTGGACCTCGGAACTTTGGAACCTCGTTTCGATTTAATTTGTTCCAGAAAACAAATGTGTTTCTCAACCTGTGTGCCTCGAGAGATTGTCAAATGTGTCCGCAAGGGTTTTTCACAAATAATTAAAATTGCATGGGTTTTTGTGACCTTGAAATAGTATGTGGACCTCGGAACTTTGGAAACTTCATTTTGATTTAATTTGTTCAACAGGCTCAGCCTTCTCATTGAATAAATTTTGTATATAAATAATTTCATCTGTTTTGTATTTGTGTCATACAACTTTTACAGTTTTGATATTCAGGTGAGCTGATAATTCCAGATATTTTTAGCGAGCCGTCAACCAAAGAAGGTTGAGAAACTCTGCTTTAAATAATCTGTATTAACAGAATTAATAATGTTTTTATTTTATTTTTATCGCGAGGCATCTTATAGCCAATGAAAGAAATTTTTCTTCTATATATCTGTTGGGATGACAATTTATTCAAACTCCACCGCACATGGAAAAAACTGTAGTCAGATTGTGAATTAAAGTTAATAGCACATAACACAATATGTTACTTTACTCGAAACAATTAAAAGGAAAGATAAGATGTTTATGAGCTGCGACTTGCTCGCAGGGCTAGCTTACAAGGGAACATATTCAGATGAGAATGACCGATTTTGATCAAACTTATGTGAGATATAGTTCTTCGAAAAATATTTGACACGTATTTTTTTCTATCGGCAACCATCCACTCCGAGGGGGTGAAAACAGCCCCCGAAGTCAGGGTTCAAAACCACATTTTTTGAGAAAAAAAAAGTTTGTTAAAAAATTCTTGCGCAACTACATTTCCCATTAAAAAACGGACAATTTAAAAAAAAATTCAAATTTTTTCGACCGCTGGTTTCCGAGATATCTAAAAAAATATGGTTTTGACTCCCAACTTTGAGGGCTGTTTTCACCCCCTCAAAGTGGATGGTTGCCGATAGAAAAAAAATACGTGTCAAATATTTTTCGAAGTACTATAGCTCACATCAGTTTCATCAAAATCGGCCATTCTAATCTGAATATGTTCCCTCGTTAGACGGACTGAAGAACTTGCCTTCCTTCTTGGGCCCTTTAGCCTGGAAAAATGGCGACGCTGGAAAAGCAATAAATTGCAAGTCAAAAACACTTTTCCTCCTCCGAGTGTTCCATGTATTACGGTGTATACTCCAACAATATATCAATTGTCATAAAATTAAATGGAAATTTGCATAAAGATCCGCAGTCTATCTACGATTGAGACACGAGTGGGAGTAATATTAAACAGTAGAATGGTGTCAAAAAGTGTCTGCGAGAAGTACCTTCAAAAACATATTTTAAACAATTGACAAATAAAACTGTGTTCTAAAAATCCTCAATTATATATTTACAAGAATGGTTTTGTACATAAATGTTTCTCTCTTTCTCTCTATTTAGGTTAAGTTAGTAAGTAAGTAGTATAATAAGGATAGATGTAAGAGCGGCGAGATGACTGTGTAGAGTAATTGTTAAATGGATTTGTATCCCTAAGGGGATCAATAAAAGTACTTATAGTTATATTTACAAGAATGGCCCGCCGCCCAATGGTTGATAGAGTGGTGTTTCCCTGTGAAATTGAAAATTCCAGAAAGACCAAAAATAATATACAGCGTATTCCAGCGAGACGCGGTAACAACGAACGCGTATATGCGGCCGGAAGATCGATCTTGCCAGAGAATGATGTTGCATCGGTGAAAGTACGGCAACAGTATCTCATTAATTTCAAGATAACGTGGCGGATCGAGTTGAAAGAGGTGGCTGCCTGTTTTTTTTTTCCCCCGAAAATTTATATTCGAGCGCGCGGATCCTCCCTTACTGCCTCTTAATTTCAAAACGGAGCGGCTCGGTCGGGCAGCTGGTTTCATAATGCTTGCACCGGTGTTAATTAAATATCCAGTCCGCATGCTGCTGATCCGTCACGGTGTACAGGCGGAATGAAACTGGCCGTAGCAGCGTCGAGCGGAGCCATGCGCTTTCAGCGTCCGGATCTTTGTTGGAAAAATCGGCTAAATACACGCTTGGCACACGCTAATCTCGCCGGGTAGAGCGGCACCGTTCAGCGATCAGGCGGCGGCTACTTAATAAACATCTATCGCATGTAAATCAGGGTTCCTTCGAGCGAGCACGCGCCACCGTGAGCCATTATAGAACACGCGTCAAGTTTCTATAAATCAGTTCGCGGTCCGGTTACCCCGTGAAACGGTGGGTTCTCGTGGATCGGACGAGCCACTTCGCTGCCGTATAATGGAACGATTTATATCGATCGTTCGCGCGACGGTTTTATTCCGTCCGATGGGTTAATTGCGCCTTTAAAGCCGATACGGGACGCCGTAAAGTATGATTTTTTCGGCCGATAGCGGGAATACGAGACGCTGAAAGGGCGTAAGGTGCAGCCACTTTATGTCCCAACGATACTACTCGCTCTGCTCCCTCCTCCTCTGCCCTACTCATGGAACGGCCCCAATCATGTTCGGGAACAATTTGACGGCAGGTGCTCCAAATTGAAAACCTCCCGGTTGCACCTTCGCCTACTCCGCCTCTGAAACGCATCGCGGTGCATCGCATCGCATCGCATCGCATCGCATCGGTTCGACGCGTCCATTAGGCGGCTCTCTCTCCGCCGGGCCACCTACGTACGAAACCGACGCAGTTTTTTGCATTAGCATTTCGTGCCCGGCGAATTCTCCGCGGGTCGATCGATCGATCTTATCGCGAGGCGAACGAAGTAACAGTCGGTTCTCGGTGACTGAAAGAACCGGATTGCTTAATTTGTCCATAAATTACTTTTTACGAGTGTAAAATATCTCGCACGCTCTCTCTCTCGACCTGTGGTAAAAATGTGCGAAATGTTTTATTAGCCTGAAAATAGGAAAAAAGGTCACGATAAATCAGTAAATGTTACCCGGTCGGGAAATAATGTCCGAAACGATTTGTTAATTGGTGACTATTGAAAACCGTTTTATGGCGCTTGCTCTCATGCCCGAGTTACCAGTTGTTTACGTTCACAGAATTAGGTAAAGATTAAATGTGGAGAAACCGATATTGCAGAACGTCTTTTAGCGAAGCTCGAGTTGCGATTTTCGATTAAGTAGTGCGGGTAAGTACAAGTCAGACAACCGTGGTTGTTCTCTTATAAAATCGGGGTGTTCAAATATATATATAATGTCTTATATTTATTTCCTTGAATATAGTTGTAAATAATAAGTAGAATTGTTTCTCTGTAATAACAAAGACTTTTATTATTTTATACAAAATACAGTAGCTTAAACTAATTATTAATCCTACCTGTAATAACAAAGAAACAACATTCATCGTTATCATTCGCACCTTTGTTTCTTCCTAAGTTTTACAAATTAGTTTTATAACTCTTGACTAGTTTTACATGTGCGCTTTGTGGCTTACATCGTATTCTGACACCACGTGTGAATTAATTGAAATTCCCTTAGCCCCTTGCACTATAATACCGAGTCG
Organism: Lasioglossum lativentre; assembly: GCA_916610255.1. NCBI lineage: Eukaryota > Metazoa > Arthropoda > Insecta > Hymenoptera > Halictidae > Lasioglossum > Lasioglossum lativentre. Next base: position 4,893,784 of record OU744366.1, read on the forward strand.
AACTCGTGACGAAGATTTCGAAGAGAGTATACTAAATATTCATGCTATTAATTTCCTTCAAACTTGAAAAATTGAAACAAAATTATATTTCAATTGCATAGGTATAAATTACGTACAAACTTCTTTTTTTTCTAAGAAATTAGAAACGACAAATCAGTTCTAATCACTGCAACCGTAAAATAAATCATAGTGCAAGGGGTTAGTGTCATAGGCGATCTGAGTTACCGACCTATTTACGCGCTAAATTCAACAAGACTAAGGATACTTTCCTTACATATATTTTTAAGCCACTACCACTCCTGTATTGCAAGTCTGACGCGTTATTACTAGACTGCGGATCTTTATGCATTTATAGCAAAATTGAGTAGATGAAATTCAAAATTGTTGGAAAATTTTGATAATTGAAGACGTCAATATATGATAACTCATCTATTAAAATTATTAAGGGAAGAAATAACATTCTATGTAGTTCCTATTCTTTACAATCGACGCAGACAATTTTTATTTTGCATAAAGGTCCGCAGTCTAGTTATTACTATCTAATAGAAAACAACTTTTACAGATCAGAAAGTACAAACACTTACTTACGGTCTCCCATACGCAAACGATTTGTCCGTAGAACAAATTTCTCAATCGAACAACCCCTTCCACAAAGAACCCTCCCTTAATTAGGATTATGCAAATTGCCAGACAACCGTCGATAATGAAGCGTAACGTAGCCTAACACTGTCGAACGTTGATTGCGGTGTCAGTCTTCTTCAGCTGCGATGTCGTTCGCGCCTAACTCCACGAATTATCGACGTTAAATATCGTCGTCTCTCGCGACTGCATTTCACGGCGGCGCATTGCACGTCGGTTAATTGACTTCGGGCTAGTAGAAGCTGTAGGTACGCGCGACATATTTAAAAACGAGCTACCCGGCATTAGCAGGTTTTAATGTGGGCCGCGGTACCGCGAGAGATACGAGTCTCGCACCAGGTGGCGGTTGTTAAAAGCGGTGGTGGTTAAAAGCGAAGTGCGGCGCGGGCCGGGCCGGGCCGAGGCGGGCCGGTCCGCTTATGTCTTCCTCTGGTAATCTGCTGGTACCTCCTGCCGGCCGGGACCTCGTCAAGTTATGACGCGGTGCACCTGCCACGAGGAGAAACGATCATGGCGTCCGACCGAACGAGAGACTCTAGCCGGTCGAGCCATGATCACGATAGATCACCGATAATTTATTCATTAAGGGGTTCTTCTGGTGCTACGTGTTGTATGTAAATTTTTCTAGAGAAATCAAACCACTGTTTCTTATTGAGCATACATATTTTCTATAACACGGACTATACAATATAATTTTTTCAAGTCGATACACTTAAGGGGGACGGCCCACTAATACCATCACCACTCACACGTCGCTAGATCCCCATATACGTATACACAAATGCAAGGTTTTACGGGGGCTCGTATTCACGCCTGAATATTGCAATGAGAAGTTCAGAACTGGTCGATTATGTTTCCTAAAAGTCCAATCTAGGATTATGCAGAGCGTTTTTTTCGATACGAAAGCTAAATCTCTTGATATTTAAGAAAATCTGTCAATGGCGGCCATCTTGTGACGTCACACTTGCTTCGAACGGCATGAAATCACCGAATATTACAAATAACTCCACGATAGCGTAGAAATTGACAATTTGGGCTCTGCATAATCCTAGATTGGACTTTTAGGAAACATAATCGACCAGTTTTGAACTTCTCATTGCAATATTCAGGCGTGAATACGAGCCCCCGTAAAACCTTGCATTTGTGTATACGTATATGGGGATCTAGCGATGTGTGAGTGGTATTAGTGGGCCGTCCCCCTTAAAATTGTAGAAGTTATAGTTCCTTTGCAGACCTATTCTCGAAGACGTGTTCTCAAGGTTACAGATCAGAAGACCCGTTTAATGGGCCTTTAATTTATTCATTAAAGGGTTCTTCTGGTGGTTACGTGTTGTATGTAAATTTTTCTAAAGAAATTAAACCACTGTTTTTTATTGAGCATACATATTTTCTATTACCCGGACTATACAATAAAATTTTTTCAAGTCGATACACTTAAAATTGTAGAAGTTATAGTTCCTTTGCAGACCTATTCTCGAAGACGTGTTCCCAAGGTTACAGATCAGAAGACCCGTTTAATGGGCCTTTAATTTATTCATTAAAGGGTTCTTCTGGTGGTTACGTGTTGTATGTAAATTTTTCTAAAGAAATTAAACCACTGTTTTTTATTGAGCATACATATTTTCTATTACACGGACTATACAATAAAATTTTTTCAAGTCGATACACTTAAAATTGTAGAAGTTATAGTTCCTTTGCAGACCTATTCTCGAAGACGTGTTCCCAAGGTTACAGATCAGAAGACCCGTTTAATGGGCCTTTAATTTATTCATTAAAGGGTTCTTCTGGTGGTTACGTGTTGTATGTAAATTTTTCTAAAGAAATTAAACCACTGTTTTTTATTGAGCATACATATTTTCTATTACACGGACTATACAATAAAATTTTTTCAAGTCGATACACTTAAAATTGTAGAAGTTATAGTTCCTTTGCAGACCTATTCTCGAAGACGTGTTCTCAAGGTTACAGATCAGAAGACCCGTTTAATGGGCCTTTAATTTATTCATTAAAGGGTTCTTCTGGTGGTTACGTCTTGTATGAAAATTTTTCTAGAGAAATCAAACCACTGTTTTTTATTGAGCACACATATTTTCTATTACACGGACTATACAATATAATTTTTTCAAGTCGATACACTTAAAATTGTAGAAGTTATAGTTCCTTTGCAGACCTATTCTCGAAGACGTGTTCCCAAGGTTACAGATCAGAAGACCCGTTTAATGGGCCTTTAGCTCGGAGAATCCTCGGACACCACCGTGTCCTCGTTTCCTTTTTTCATCGCGTTCGATTCTTCTGCTTAGGGGAGTAGTAATTAGAATCGGGAGATTGTCGGCGAACGCGCGTCATTCCGCGGCGAGCAAACGCCGGGACGAGTATATTCGACCGTGTGTTTCTATGGTGGAGAACAAAAAAAGAGCGGGACGATCGGGAAGCGGATCGCGATCCAAAGTCGGATCGTTAGGCTGTCGGACAACTGCTGTGGCAATTGTGCTATCTGTGGCATCGATTGGCTCCTTCTGTCTGGGCCCTGACGTGCGAGATGATCGCTGTCCGGGCCTCGGATAGCTTGATACGCTGCTCATTCCGCGGGAACCTATGGAAATAAATCGAGGTTCAATCTACCGTAAGGTTGCGATCGAATTGAAAATGGTGCGCGCTCGGTTCGTTGCTATGCCGAACTATAACTGCGCGTCGCGTCGTTCCGATAGAGTCTACAGCGTATAGACACAGTTTCTAAGTCTCTAGTTGTAAAACGGTAATTAATCCATAAATATGTCTCTTCTATCGATCGTATTATTGTTAATAATAAATGTTAGATGTTCAGTGGTCTTGACAACAAGCATTGACGACACACGAGACACATGTGTATCACAATATTCATATTAAATTAAATTATTGAATCACACCAAAACCAGGTAACTAGGTTTTATGAACAATACTTACAAACAATTTTTGTCTCTTATTGTTAATCAGTTTAACATTATACTTTGAAAATTGTATCACAAAATTATTCTTACAGACGCGATGCAAATTAATCTTGAACAGGATTCAAACCAGAATCGAAACGTCGATGATTTTTTGTTAATCAGCAAAATTCTTATTATTAAATGATCGAACCGTAGCGCCGATAACATCTAACATTTATTATTGGTAATTAATCCAATTGGTCTGAATTTCGCAAACAAATTAGCGAATAAAGGTGTGTTTAAGCAATGAATTTGTTTCTCGACATTCCCATTCGTCTTTATTCTTTTCCAAATAAAACGCCAATTAAAAGGGGGGTCCGTTTTATACACGTTTATAGGAGTGATCGATAAACTGATGGAATAAGTTGTATGAGTTTTACAACAGTAATTAATCGCAACCAGTCCGTATATTTCGCGGAAGCACGAAAAACGACGAGCGTGCTTAAGCAACGAACTTGTTCGACGTATTCGTATATTATCCACATTAACATTTATTCAAATTCTTCGATAGCACTCTGTTACAAATCCACTGATTATATCAAAGTAAACAACGAGAACTGATAGAGTAATAAGTTTGCGAGGTTACCGGGCGCGAGTTCTGGAATAGCAATTAATCGCTAGCAGTCCGGAATTTCACAGGCAACAGTAAAACGAAGAGGAAAGGTGTGCTTAAGTAATGAATTCGATGTTCGACATATTCGTATATTATCCACATTATCGTTTATTCAAATTCTTCGATAGCACTCTGTTACAAATCCACTGATTATACACTCCCAGACGAAAAGATAGCACAAAAGTAATTTTCTCGGCCCGATACCGGCCCATTACATTACCATTACACCACCTCCATGCATTTGACGGCGAATTTTTGTTATTGGTTGCTTACGAACATCATGATAATAAAATGAACATCCGTCTGGTTCCATCAAGGTTGAACCTCTTCTCATCAGTAAAAATTACTTTTCTCCAAGACTTTTTCCAATGCACATGTTCTCTTGCAAATAACAAACGTGCCTCTTTATGTCTCGCGTTTAATGATGGTTTTGCTTTTATTCGTGTCCGATTTATAATGTTGCTAGTTTGAAGTACACGACGAACATTTTGTATATTTGTTTCGACTCCAGCTTTCTTAGCGATCTCCCTCGCAGTAGCACACGAATTGGAAGCAGCACGTATTATTGCTCGTGTATCGCGTTCTGATAATGCTGCTGGCCTTCCTGTACTTTTCTTCTTTCCGTATACACTTGTATCTTTCAGTAAATTATATATAACTTTTCGACTGTGACTAACTTCTTTTGCAATTTCAGTAATAGACAACTTTTGTTTTTTCAGAGCTAAAATTGTGCTAATTTCGCTTTCACTAAGTTTTTTGCCACAGCCCATTATGAGAATAGCAATATAACAAAGCTCTAGACACAAATTGAACACTGTAACTCCGTGCAAGCTCACACAACACTGAAGAATATGTAAACATAGTACCAGTGTGCTATCATTTTGTCTGCGTCAGATTATATGTTTCTCTTCCAACTAAGAGAGCTCATCGAATTAAAGTAAATCTATGTTTTGTTTACATATTCGCAGAAGGTAAGTTTTCCATATATCTCAGAGTTTCCACGCTAGCATAATCTTAACACGAGAAATTAAAGATAGCACAAGCGTGCTATCTTTTTGTCTGGGAGTGTATCAAAGTAAACAACGAGAACTGATAGAGTAATAAGTTTGCGAGGTTACCGGGCGCGAGTTCTGGAATAGCAATTAATCGCTAGCAGTCCGGAATTTCACAGGCAACAGTAAAACGAAGAGGAAAGGTGTGCTTTAAGTAATGAATTCGTTGTTCGACGGAGCGCAACGAGAATAATCGATGGAACGAAAGCAGGAGCCGTTCGAATTTCGCATCGGGTGCCGCGCTAACGAATATTAATCCCGCGAACAAATCACTGGTAGCTTTCCCTTCTGCTTGAATTTTCTGGCTAACGGTAGAAATCGATTATCCAATTACCCCGGAGTCTCCGTTTATGTTCCGGCAGGGGCGTCTATGCAGATGGTTCATCGCCGAAGGCTGCACACGCACGGCGCGCCGCTCTGCAACAGTACAGTGCAAATGCGGTGTGCACTTGCGCTCTGCAACTGCACTCTGTTGCGCACCGTACGCGAGCACCAGCCTCTCGTGTAAGTCACCGTGTAATTTATCACCACGCCCAGCGAGATCTTAATACGAATCACTTATCGGTTGCCGCGGATACGTACGCGCACCGACGAATATATACGTTCGTCGACTAATAACCGAGCGAAGTAATTAAGGCGAAGCCAACGAGAGTGCCATGCCGGGAGGAAGCAGATAACTTTCCTCTCTATTTTTTTTTTTTTTCACCCGCAATCTCTCCGGAGACTCTCCTCCTTACACGTCCTCCGGATTTCTCGATCCACCACTGTCCTTCTTTCTCGCGATCTTCGTCGCACGATCCACACGAAGCCTCTCTCGATCTTCTATTCGATCTTCCTTAATAAAATGATCCTTTCTTCGTTCCAGATCTCTCTATTAAGCCATTCGAATGGGAGATTTTTTGCCACTAGCCCCGTCGATGCATTGAATGGTAACTGATCAATAGGATGACAGGCAGTGGAAATTATTTTCTTCGGAAAGAATCGCAAAAACTGTGAACAGTTTTTCTTATCCAGCTTCAGTTGCTCTTCTCTGCTGCCTCTGAAACAGATATTTAATTCTCCACACGTTCGTTCGCGTATTTGTGTACGTCCTATTTTTTGGTTCAATGAATTCCAGCTGCTGCTTCTCTACGTCTTTGATTTTTACCGCTTGTGAATATTTCATTTTTTTTATATTTTTTCCGTCAGTGACCTTGAATGACCTTGTAGATAACGAAGGTATCATTGATTAAAATAGTGAAGTATATTTTATTTGCTTCATTTAAAAATTCATCGAAATACCGCATCGAATTCCCAAAAACTGATGGACTGGGCTTTTTGTTTCCATTATTTCTGCGAATTTTCATTTTTTAAATATTTTTTCCGCGAGTGACCTTGAATGACCTTGCAGATAACGAAGGTAGGTCCATCATTGATTAAAACAGTGAAATATATTTTATTTGCTTCATTTAAAAATTCATCGAAACACCGCATCGAATTCCCAAAAACTTATGGACTGGGCTTTTTGTTTCCATTATTTCTGCGAATTTTCATTTTTTAAATATTTTTTCCGTGAGTGACCTTGAATGACCTTGTAGATAACGAAGGTATCATTGATTAAAACAGTGAAATATATTTTATTTTCTTTATTTAAAAATTCATCGAAACACCGCATCGAATTCCCAAAAACTTATGGACTGGGCTTTTTGTTTCCATTATTTCTGCGAACTTTCATTTTTTTAATATTTTTTCCGTCAGTGACCTTAAATGACCTTGTAGATAACGAAGGTAGGTCCATCATTGATTAAAACAGTGAAATATATTTTATTTGCTTTATTTAAAAATTCATCGAAACACCGCATCGAATTCCCAAAAACTTATGGACTGGGCTTTTTGTTTCCATTATTTCTGCGAATTTTCATTTTTTAAATATTTTTTCCGTCAGTGACCTTGAATGACCTTGTAGATAACGAAGGTAGGTCCATCATTGATTAAAACAGTGAAATATATTTTATTTGCTTTATTTAAAAATTCATCGAAACACCGCATCGAATTCCCAGAAACTTATGGACTGGGCTTTTTGTTTCCATTATTTTCTGCGTGTATCTCAAAGCTTGCGAGATGTAATCGGACGGTCGATCTTTGGTAATTCACCTTGTACGCTTATCTGATGCAACACCGAGTTATCCGTCTTCGAGATGTTAACTATCTTGCAAAGATAGTAAGTGCAGGTACGCACAAAATTGATATTCCAGGTTCTTCCCAGTGGCAAGCTTCTCCTCATTCATCAGACCGACCAGTTTCCGTGGATTTATCGAGACGCGGGAAACATTCGATCGCGCAGATAAAGCCGCGGAGGAACGATTTAGAAAATGGTTGATCGCGCGGTAGTTAACGCGATCAGCTACCATGTTGCAACCCATGAGCACCCGGTTCCCTCGCGTCACGATCGACTAACACGGTGTTTCTAAATCACAGATCCGCGCGCGAGAAATCCCCGTCATGGAAATTACCGTGATGTTAATTGAACGTCTGTACTATCCGTGGCCACTAATAAAGCCGAACCGTTTGATACATTTGATCGTGTTTGCTTCTCCATGTACTCGTGGTTCCGGAAACGCGGCACGATTTCTGTTCTAACGGCCTTGCAGTTATCGTGCCTTTGCTTTCCTGCGGAAAAACTTTCTAAATTTTTACATTCCTCGGTTTTTATCCAAGGTTCGACGTGGTTCTATCATTAATTCGCACGTTTGACGGCTCAATACCAACCTGTCGGTTTCTATAATTTTCCACTTAATTTTCGCGTTGAATTTTCCTGGTTCTCGTAGTTCTCGAGGACCTTCTTCTGGTTCGACAATAACATACGGTTATAATTAGACTGCGGATTTTATGCGTTTATGATGAAAATGGGTATGCACAATTAAAAGCAATGGTCACATAAAAAAAATTTAAGGACATCAATGTATTAGTTTCAGTTCAATAAAATAATTAAAAGACGAAACAATGTTTTACTTGGCTCCTGCGTCTTGCAATCAATGCAAACATTTTTTATTTTGCATAAAGATCCGCAGTCTAGTTATAATATAATCGATTTTAACAATTACATTTCGGAAAGTGTTTTAACCCCATGTCTTATAATTGTAGGATAGAGACGAGGATATATGTATGTGTGTGTGTGTGTGTATGCGAGAGTGGCCGTTGGCTTCCGTGCGTTAAACAAATGAAGATCGCGCGAAAAAATCAATTTTTCGAATGTTAGGTATATAGGTTTTTCATTACAATTTCATTTACTAGATAGTTGGAGTATTTAAACCAACAAAAATTTTTTAGAAATACCAATTATTGCTTGGAATATTATGGCATAAAAGTTAGGAAACAGGAAACCTGCGATTTGGGCTTATAAATGCGTCTACATACAAACGCAGCCACAAGAATCTAAAACATTAGAACACGTGAACAATATTGTAACTTGATTATGTTTATAATAGATGAATTATTTAACGGAGATAAAGTTAATGTCAGTGTCATTTGGTTACCTTACTCATACACTTTTACTTACTCGTGTAGATTTATTTATTTCTCCCAAATCGAAATACAATTATATTTTTTTAATTGATCGTCAATGATTTTCATCGATTCTCTATGGTCAATGGTACTTAGATCAATGAATTTGTTCCGAAATGAGTCACATATTTAAGCGAAAATATATATATAGTATACAGCAACAGGTGAGAGAAAATTGAAGTCTTGATTCTTCGAGATAATATATGACGAGAATCAAGAATAAATAAATTCGCGATTTTAACTGCGTTTTCAAGTTATTAACGATTTTCCCTGGTTTAGTGCCTAGACAGAAGAAGTAGAAACGGTAGTTCATGCACAGACGCGCCAGCCAATACGCGTTTAATGGCACATCCATGCTTTAAGAATATTCGAGTCCGTTAGCTGCAGAAATGAGGCCTGCAACCAATGTATTTTATGTTCAATAAAACGGCGAGATAAAGCAGAAGTTATAACAGGGAGACAGAAAAAGTTATTCTCATTCAACAAATTCTAATGGCAGTCCAACAGCTTAAACAATTGCATCGAATAAAAGTAATTTATTTTGTCTACCCAATCAACCCCTAATTAACCTAAGAGCTAGAAATTTTTGTATAATTTATTTTTTCTCAAGTTATTAATGTAACGTGAATTTTTCTCGATCGAAATTATAATATACAGGGTGGGGCGCAAATTAGTCCCCACGATTTTTCAGCCCCTTCGGATGGTCGGACAGAAAAATGTTTCTTACCAAAGTTAATCAGTATTTAACCGACAAGAAATTGCAATATTTTAAATTTTAAAAAAAATCGATTTTCAACAAAAAATCAAGGTCGCTGTCATATCTTTTAATGGAACTGGGTATTTTTAACTTCATAATATTGTAGGCGACGTCGAAACGAATTCAAAGACCTGCTATACAATGACTTTCAGATGACCTTGAAAGATAATATCGCCACGAATCAATTGCCAGAATATTTGAAATATTTCGAAGGTACGTAGTGGCAACGCCTCGCATTTAGAGGTAAACAAATGAACGTAAACGTTGCTTCAGAACTTAACTCACAAAAAACCGAATTTAACAAATAAAACTTATTAAATGCGAGGCGTTGCTACTACGTACCTTCGAAATATTTCAAATATTCTGGCAATTGATTCGTGGCGATATTATCTTTCAAGGTCATCTGAAAGTCATTGTATAGCAGGTCGTTGAATTCGTTTCGACGTCGCCTACAATATTATGAAGTTAAAAATACATACCCAGTTCCATTAAAAGATATGACAGCGACCTTGATTTTTTTTGTTGAGAAAAGATTTTATTTTTAATTTAAGAAATTGCAATTTCTTGTCGGTTAAATACTGATTAACTTTGGTAAGAAACATTTTTCTGTCCGACCATCCGAAGGGGCTGACAAATCGTGGGGACTAATTTGCGCCCCACCCTGTATAATGAATTTAATGATTTCGGCGCAAGGTTCGATCATTCAAATGATCATTAAATTCATTGTATTTTTTAATGTAAATTGTTTTTATTTTTTTCTGACTGAACGGGGTTCTGCAGCCCACGAAGCTTACGGCTAGATCCGCCGTGAGTCACTGTGTGTAACGCCGGAACCTGAACGGTGCGTTAGGCGAACAGTTTTGCAATACAGCGAAGTATCCGCGCAACAGCTCGAAGAAGTTTGTTTCCTAGGACAAGGATCGCTCCCCGAGGTTGTGCTAGAACACGCGACTCACGAGGCTGCAACACCCCGGGCGACTTTTCTCGGCCGTTCTACGGGGAGAAAGGACACGATAAGGCGTCGATTGAATGGCGCATTATCGCTTTTGTCACGGGAAACCTGTAGAATGCGTGCCGCCGACGAAAAGTTTTTACGGCAGGGTCATAAGGTACCTCTAGCCTTGGCGAGAGAGCTGAGAGCTCCAGCGGGCGTTCGTTTGAGGCCGCGTAGCCAATATCCTGCCTGCCAATAACCGTTTTCCAGGCTCTTTGTCCACGGCGATAGGTGTATAGGGCTGCGTACACGGAACCCGTTTACACGACGTGTTTACAACGTGGAAGTGATTCCCGAGTGATTTTACACGCTGCGAGAAATTCGCGCGGGCGACGCCCGGAACGAATTTACGAGTCTCCCATTCTTCGCGAGCCCGACCATTATTTCCCGGCGCAAGTAGATTTCCTTCGATCACGAACGAAACACCGTAACGCGGCGAAAACTAGTCGCCTGGTAATAAAAAGTTGACATACAGTACATTTTCGCTAACTCCTCCGGCGAATCGCGAAATTACCGAGCCTGGTAAATTTTCCTATTCATAGAAAACGTCTGCATAAATTTCGTTACCGAAGCTTGTCCGGAAAAATTCTACAAAATTGAATTAAACACAATTATACCGAAGTACGTATACACGAAGAATACATAGAGACATGTGTGTTGAATACACGTTCGAAAGCAGAGTTGGGTATTAATCGATCAAAATTTTAATCATGATTGATTAATGTATACGATTAAAAAAAGAAATCGTCGAAAAATCGGCGATTGATTCAATCGATTGATGAAGTTAATCGTCAATCGTTCATTAAATGTAGAAATCGTAAAAAAATCGGCGATTGATTCAATTGATTGATTTAATCGTCAATCGTTGATTAAAAAAAGGAATCGAAAAATCGAGTTTACATTTTTTTCAGTATTCGTACAGTTCTGATTACGTATTTCATTTCAAAATTTCAGCGATAATCATTAATCAATTATCCAATTATATGTATATGAGGGGGGTATGTATGTATATGTATATATGTGTATATAAGTATATATATATATATATATATATATATATATATGTGTGTGTATATGTATGTATGTATATATATATATAGGGTCTCTCTCTCTCTCTTTCTTAGAGTAGAGATAGTATAGTTGGTCGCGGTCATAGGTTAGGTTAGGTTAAGTCTAGGTATAAGATAGTATATAAGTTAGAAGTAAGATTAAGGTGTATAGGCGGCGTGTTGAAAAGAGGAGTTTTGTATGAAATTGTAACCTCAAGGGGAACAAATAAAGTTATATATAAATATATATATCATTAATCAATTATCCGATTGACGATTAATAATCGTTAATCGCACCTAACGACTAAAGTAGAAAAATCGTTAACCGCAGTTAACGACTAAACTAGGAGATTAATTGTTAATTGCGATTAACGATTGAAGTAGAAATTTAATCGTCAATCGTTGATTAAATTTTTGCCCAACACTGTTCGAAAGCACGATCTCGACTATCGACTCGATCGGTTCCCAATCCGACGAAACAAAACGGAAATCCCTTGGCGAAGACCTGGTCGGACGTAAAACTGGCTGAACTGGGTCGTTTCCATTCTAAAGCAAAGTAATTTTACGGCAGCGCAATTTATCGTTGGTTATCGATAGCATCGTCGTGGTATCGTAACGCCTACCACGCGTTGTAAATCGCTTTGCAAATTGCGCGATCGTTGCGTAATGGCCCGTCGTAACGCAAACAAAAGGTGTATCGTGTAATTATCTTTTATTATTGGATGGATAGGGTGCGTGCAACCCGCGTGTCCGTTCCTAGGCGAGCAAAACTGCTATTGTAGCAACCTTTCTTATCGTCGGTTCTTATTATTTGTATCATTGTTCTCGTCGACGAATGCCGATACAAAACGTACCACGGAGCGGGCACCGATAATCGCGTCGGAGACAATAAGACCGCGGGGAAGCCTTGGATACAACACGCCGGAGAACGTCTTAATGCGCTTCCATTGTTGTCTGCTCTCCGTGTTCTCTGGGCGCAAGCTGCGCACACCTATCGACGGAAACGCGATGATTTTCCATGCTTCGCTACCTGTCCGAGGTAGTCATGGATCACTGGCTTAAGTGGAAGACAGCAAAAATCGGGAACACCCGTTTCTACTCGAATCCTCGGCTGCCATTGTTTTCCTGGCTTTTTCGTCCGGAAATCGACGGTTTCCTGATTCTTCTACCGATCTGTTCGAGCTACAGAGCCCTGTTTCGTTCAACAGTTTTTACTGTCCTATTATACTAAAACATCTTGCGAATATTGAAATCTGCTGACAACATCATCCGATTATAATGGTTGTTCAAGTACATTAACGCTGAACCTACCGAGCACAAAACGCATAAAGGTGAAACGTCTTATAGAAGTGAGAAGATATATTTAAACTTTGTACAGTTTTCATTGCAATGTTTTTGTAGCAACGACGAGATGATGTCTACGTGTCGAAGCTCTTCAAATTCAGATGATCCACCGAAGCTAAAAGGATACCAGCCGAGCCAAGAGGTATTCGGAGCTATCCAGATTTCATATTCTTATCGCACCCAGCACGGATCGAAGCGGAGGCCTGGAGATATATATATATGCGCGCGGTACGAAAACGGTCGATATTTCATAGCGTGTAACCCGCGTGGTATTAATATTCTCGTGTAAACTCGAGCGAGTAGAGAAAGAAAGAAAGGGAGAGGGAGAGAGAAAGAGAGAGATTGAAAGAGAGAGAGAGAGAGAGAGATCGTGGTGCGCAGGGGCAAACGATAACGCAGCCGCGGCGCACACGATCGCATGGTTTTAATAGGTGGCTGGGAGCGCGAGTATAGAGAGGCACCCATACGGGACCACACACCGGTAGCGTTCAATTTATATTTTGGGCGGAGTTACGTTATTTATCGCTGCCGGCCTTCGTGCCTTCGACTGCCATTCCGCGGGCCGCCTTCGATGTAAATGGGACGAACCGCCCTCTCCTCGATGCCTTAAAACGCGTCGCTTCGCGTCGATGCGAGGCCGAGATCCCTCTTCGCTCTTCATCCTCGTTCTTTCGCCTCTGTACACCTCTCTGCTGCGTCCTCCTACTCTCCGGACCCAACTTGACCTTTCCACGCACGGTAACGAGACGCACGATCCCGAGGACACGCGCATCCGAGACACTTTACTGTGAACAGATGCAAATTATCCTGCGATTATCTCCATTCAACTTGTCTGATCATAGACAATCCAAATTCAACTTGTTTGGTCATAGATGATCCAAATTCAACTTTCCTAATCATTGACGATCCCCATTCAACTTTTCTGATCATAGATTATCCCCAATCAACGTGCCTGACCATAGATTATCCCCAATCAACGTGTCTGACCATAGACAATCCACATTCAACTTGTCTGATCATAGACTATCCCCATTCAACTTGACTGATCATAGACGATCCAAATTCAACTTGTTTGATCATAGACGATCCGAATTCAACTTTTCTGCTCCTAGACGATCCAAATTCAACTTGACTGATCACAGACGATCCAAATTCAACTTGTCTAATCATAGATGATCCAAACTCAACTTGTCTGATCATAGACGATCCCCATTGAAGTTGTCTGATTATAGATGATCCAAATTCAACTTTCCTAATCATTGACGATCCCCATTCAACTTGTCTGATCATAGATGATCCAAATTCAACTTTCCTAATCATTGACAATCCCCATTCAACTTTTCTGATAATAGATTATCCCCAATCTACGTGTCTGACCATAGATTATTCCCAATCAACGTGTCTGACCATAGACAATCCACATTCAACTTGTCTGATCATAGACAATCCCCAATCATCTTGACTGATCATAGACGATCCAAATTCAACTTGTTTGATCATAGACGATCCGAATTCAACTTTTCTGCTCCTAGACGATCCAAATTCAACTTGTCTGATCACAAACAATCCCCATTCATCTTGACTGATCATAGGCGATCCTTATTCAACTTGTCTGATCATTGACAATCCCCGTTCAACTTGTCTGATCATAGACGATCCAAATTCAACTTGTCTGATCATAGACGATCCAAATTCAACTTGTCTGATTATAGACGATCGAAATTCAACTTGTCTGATCATATACCATCCCCATTCAATTTGTCTGATCATAGACGATCCCTATTCAACTTGTCTGATCATAGACGATCCAAATCCAACTTGTCTGATCATAGACGATCCAAATTCAACTTGTCTGATCATAGACGATCGAAATTCAACTTGTCTGATCATATACCATCCCCATTCAATTTGTCTGATCATAGACGATCCCTATTCAACATGTCTGATCACAGACAATCCCCATTCAACTTGTCTGATCATAGACAATCCCTATTCAACTTGTTTGATCATAGACGATCCAAATTCAACTTGTTTGATCGTAGACGATCCGAATTCAACTTGTCTGATCCTAGACAATCCCCATTCCATTTCCCTGGCCATGGAGTGCCTTCGGACAAGAGGACTCTGATTGAAAAAACAAGATCGCACTAACCCATGATAGACCGCATCAATGTTCGCATCGCAACGAAAACTGTCGAACACGTAAATGTCCGATTCAGTGCCACGAGCACGAATCAATCGGTTTTTTTGCGAAAGCTGCGAAACACAGTCTCTGCCCACACCCAGGTTCGTTCGATGTCTTAATTAGGTGGCGGCTTCATGCATCTTCCTCCTGATGGCTGATGAGTGAACGGTGTAACGAGGGTACCAGCGGTTTTTTGCCTCCCGCGGGAACCGACCATTTCAGCGTCCCGGAGTAATTAGCTAGAAGAGAAATGGTTACTATCAACATTCAAATTAGATCTCCTGTACGCTCCGTCGTTAGGCCCTTTCTCCCGTAACTTCGGCTTTTTTGCTCGAACCGTTTCAGGATTACTCCCTTGACCGCCGCCGCCGCGGCAGCGCCGGATGCTAGCGTTTTTGTTTTATTGTTTAATGCAGATTTACGGATATTGCGAAATTGACGGGCACGCCTCTGCCTTCTGAAAGTCCGGGATTCATTTAGGATTATCCGACCGTGTTGCGGTATTATCAGCGGGAGATCGCGACCCAGCGGGCTTATCAGATTTAGTGATTTGAATAAATTGCAATGAATGTAACAATATTCTTAATTTCTTCAAATATCTTCACACATTAGATTACATTTTAGATCCCAGAGTCTAGTCATTATCTTTATACATTTATGGCATATGCAAATTTCTGAAATACGAGGCAACTTAAATATTCATGGGAACGAACGATGTTATCATTTCACTTTTACCACGAGCAATCTTGTATCTAACGAAGGAAATTTTTCCCCTATTTTAGTTTTTATAAAATTAAACATACATGTGAACGGAAATTCGCATAAAGATCCGCAGTATAATCATCATTAAAACACAATTACGAAAGAAAAGCAAACAGATATAAGTGCAACGATAACGGAAATAGTAATTTCTATTTATGTAAAGCCGCATTTTAATTATTAATCCGCTGAAAGCAGCAATCGTAAATGATTCTCCGTGCGCAGTATGTATGTACTACATTTTAATAGAAGCATTTACAGAAACAAAAATCAGGTAAAATTTATTTCTTCCTCGATTCAATTAACACCTTCGGGGCATAAAGATGTCAAGCGTGAAGTTCAGGAGGAAATACGGATTCATAAAATTTTATTTACGACTTTCTTTATCTCGAGTCTTATCTGAGACAGTTCGAGCTGTCGGAGCTGTCGCGAAAGTGTTACTAAAAAGTTAAATGAAACTGCTCACTGCTTCTTTGTAATTTAATTTATAAGTTCCTACAAATTATTTTGTTCTGTAAGTTTGCAGTATAAACCTAATTAGATTGCGGATTTTAATACAAAACGAAAATTGTCTGCATTAGCTGTCAAGTTACTGGATGTTTTTATAATAATTCCAATCAGTTGAAAATAATAAAATTTCTATCCATTCCTTCCTATGCAGATATATTAAAGCCCTGAAAATTATTTTTTCATTGAGGTAGTTGAATACCAATGAGGTAGTTGTAACCTAGCAAAATTAATGTAAACTAATTGTAAGTTAGACACTAAGGCATGTTGTAACATAATCATATATTGTATAATTTGTAATGTATATGCTATACAGGGTGTTCGACTACAGTTTGGAGAAAATTTCAGGAGTGGTTCTCCATGACAATATAAGTCGAAAATGAAGAATAAAAAAATTTCGATTTCGGCTTGGTTATTTAGTTATTAACTAAAAACTAAACACTAAAAATTGCTGTACCATTATTCAAAATATTGTTTACTCCGGATTTGATGCATTTATGGCAAAAATAAGTACGTGCAATTTAGAACAGTGACAAAATTACAAGACTTTAAGAGTATTAATATATTATTGTCACTATATTAACTCCCACACACTTTTTATTTTCCATAAAGATCCGGAGTCTACTAATCAATTACTAAACATGTAAGTATTCTATGAAGTATTATATCAATTTCATATCCAGCAAATTTAAAAAATCAGCGAAAATGGAAATATTCTAGGTCGGAAGAAATGTTGAACTTTCCAGATAAAATAGCCCCGAGTGCAAAGGGTTAACAATTAAAAATCTGCCTAAAATGCGGTAACCCATAACTAAATAACGAAGCCGAAATCATAATTTTTTTAATTCTTCATTTTCAACTTTGTCATGGAGAACCACCCCTTAAATTTTCTCCCACCTGTAGTCGAACACCCTGTATAAACCTTATTTAAAGCAATAAATAAATAATATTTAAAAATTCTCTAATTTCTACTGCTTTGCATTTGAACCAGTTTATTTTCGTCAGAAATGCGTAAAATTCTGGTCACGAGGATCGCGCAAAGTCGAAAAAGCGGCGGGTATCTGGTGGGTCCCGCGCTCGTTGCCGGCGTGATTTGTGATAATGATCTTGTATTTTATTCGAGGATCATTTGTCCGGTGCCAGGTTCGGCCGGCTGCGCCGATGATGACGTGCAAAGTGGGCATTAAGGTGCTCGCGGTTGCGTTAATCACGCGAGTTTCGCACTTTCGTCGGATGTCTCCTCGCCGCGCCGAAGTGCTTTCTTTCTCTGACAATGGGAAACTGTTTTTGCGAAAGGCCGGCTCAGCGTGGCGTGGGTGACTTGCACGAACACCTCCGGTGAAAGTGGGTCCTCCTCGATCGTTATAACGTTCGATTTATCCCCGCTCGAAGTGAAGGGCCTACCCGCCACACGTAAAAGTGTTCACCGAGTAAAACTATAGCCATCGGTATCATCGCCCCTATCACGAGAGTTTACTTTCATCGTAGAAACGATTCTCTTTCCTGCTTCCTTCACTATGATTAAAATGGATGAGGTTCTGGTACACGCGTTATCCGTTTCCGCAAAAATTCTTCAGATTAGCTTAACGGGGTTTCTCGGTAATGAAACGGTAATTACACCGGACCTCGTTCACAGTAAATGAAAATAATAAGAGCATTATTCTTAACGACTTAGCGATTCGACGTTCGATTTCCCTTTAGATACAGAATACTGCATACACTGTGCTTTCGCGGACCTGGAACAACGGACACACCGGTTGTTTGCTTTCTACTTTGCAAGTGTAAGTATAGACCAACCTGTGCGCGCTGTGTTCCAGGCATTGAAGACACGATTGAAGATTGTTCCGCAGGAGAATGACTTCGATTCGTCGGTGAAAGCGATTTAACGCCACTGGCGGCTAGCCTGCTGCTCGATCTCTCGATCAATGACTTCGTGAAACGTTACTCTGCCCGAAGATTCGCGCGCTCGATATCGGCGGCCGTTAAACGTTGCTCGCAACTATTTAAAAGTAGGATCGCTGCCGTGCGCGAGACGCGTGCGTTAAGCGCGAATTGGCGCATTAGTTAACCCTTTGCACTCGGAGCTATTTTAACTTGAAAATTAAACATTTCTTCCGACCTAGAATAATTCCATTCTATATGATTTTTTTTTTCATTCTATGGATATGAAATTGATATAATACCACATACAATACTGAAATGTTTGGTAATTGATTACATAGCACCATACTTAATAATGTAAACAATACTGTGAATAATGGTAGAACAATTTTAACATTTAGCAATTTTAACATGAGCAAAATTAAACTCTTCTTCCGACCTAGAATAATTCCATTCTATATGATTTTTTTTCCATTCTATGGATATGAAATTGATATAATACCACATACAATACTGAAATGTTTGGTAATTGATTACATAGCACCATACTTAATAATGTAAACAATACTGTGAATAACGGTTTCCTTTATTTCGATCGACAATGTTGAATAATTCAAATTAATGTTATTGGCGCACTGCCTAACCCTTCGTTTTCCACCACCTTCCGCGAAGATTCTATCGTAGCGGTTTCAGCGGCCGTAGCGGCGCAATTAGAGATACAGTATTTCATCGATAAATGTCCCAAATGTCTCTCACATAATTGTCCCTGAACTATCCCCACTCCTGCGGGGTATACCCCTTGAAGAGCCACAACACTCGAGAGGCCTCGGCCGCCGAGAAGTGTAACATGATACGGGTCCGGTATATCGGTGTGAGATCAGGAGACCACTACTAATTCAATAATAAAACTTCTTTATTTTTTATTATCTTTTTATGGAACTTCCACCATCATATTCTTGACATTTTTCTAATGAGATTGATACCAAAAATGATATAATTCCGATGATATTTACGCGTGTAATGGACGATGGGAGTTTCGTGCGCAAGGAAGGACAGCGTATGGGATAGAAAGAGACGCGGAGAGTCGCAGTCGCCGGCACAGTTCATAGGCCCACGGCGTCCTCACAATGTAATCCCAATAAAAAATTTTTTTTACATTTCTCGGCGACCGAAGCCTCTTGAGTTCCCATTCCATTTCTACGTTCGGCACAAGTCAAAGAATAGTATCCCTCACACATAATTGTCCCTGGCCGGACCCGTGATTGGGACAATTATCGATGAAATACTGTAATCAGCGAGATGTATATAGATCGCTGTGCAAACTGTGGGACAAGCGGGCTTCATCATCCCCGGGATTTCCATTCAATCTTCACGTAGTCCGTCGAAGCAGAATTAATCTACTGTTTGACAAAGTCTGACACTTTAACCCTTCAATCTTACTCTAATATGATCTTATTCTAATATCCGTATTAGGCCATGCCTCTTGAAACTGAGGTCTTAGTTTTAGTCTTTTCAAACCCATCGTGGCGTACAGTTCGAATTTGTAGCACAACTAGAAAGCATTTTCAAAGTCTAAATTTCTAATAATTTTTTTTTTCAAGAATATGGCTAGACAACAGAGTCGACGTACAACGGTGCGTGACAATGAATTTGAAAGTGGCGATGGTGAATTGTTTCGAGGACATAGAATAACAATTTCAAAGAATGTGTGCATCTGAAATTGCGAATGCAGCGCGGACCGCAAAGGGTTAAACCTGGGACACCCGGTATATTCGAATAATACTATAAGATTTGATAAATACGAAAGAATTGTATCTACGTGAAATGTTGTTCATCGTCAATTTTATCAATCTTTTATTTATAATAAGAGGATGCGTTCGGCTTGTCGGACGTATCATCGAGTTATGTTAATAGAGCTGAAGTGCGAAGTGCAAATCGCGTTCACCGATACCGGATCGCCAAACAAGAAGCTGCGAAATAATCGGTTCGGGGAACTGGCGCGCTCTGTTAGCCGCAACTTTTTCCCGCTGGAAAAATGCAAGTAGCTCTCTGGTGCTTGACGCCGCGCGTTAAGTGAATTCTTCGTTCTGGAAACACGCGTGTTGCACACAGGTGCGTATGTACCTGTAAATGACGTGCGCGGCTCGGAAAGAACTAGCGAAGAAAAAAAAGGGGGGGACCAGTTGACACGGAGAGAGAGAGAGAGAGAGGGAGAGGAAGGAAAGGATGATGATGAAGAAAGAGAAGGAGGAGGAGTAGGAGGAAGATGAGGAAGAAAAAGACGAAGACGAGGAACAGCGGGCGCTGCCACTCAGCGGTCCATAAACCGTATGAAATATTAATAATGGCGCCGCTCGCCGGTGGACTTGCCGAGCTCTCTGGGACTTTGCGAAAGAGGGACACGTCCCACGGGACGATCGGTTCGTTAACCCAAGTCAATGGCTAGCGATCGACGTGATCTTCGGCTGAATTTCCTACGATCGTTTTCCCCCTTTTTACCGAAGCTTACACCGCCTCCGTCGTAACGAATCTTAACGAAACCCACCACCTACCAGCAAAAGATCAAAGGTCCATAGGAAAAGCGCATTCTCTCGAATCGCGATATACTCAAGCCTTTTAAACCGTCGGCTAAAACGTTCGTCTTCGTTGCTGATCCGCGCTGTTTCATACCTAACGTCGACAGATGCTACCTGCCGATCGGCTGACGCAATGGACAATAGAACGCATCGCGCTCTGCTACGGATACCATTCCGGAATTCTATGGTTTCATCAGAGTCCGTCTGACGTATAAATAAGACGTATAACACCTGCTGTGCCTTTTGTTCATCCCCCCCCATTGTTTCTTAACCGCGACCGGTTCGCTATCATTCGAGAAACTGTTCTCCTTTCATGAAAGTCTAAAATCGTCGAATGCTAATCGGCTCTCTGCGAGATGGATCGAAATAAATCATTTATCAGGTGCGGGCATTAATACGGTACCTTCGCGTTTCTAATGCGAAGTACACGGGAACCTTTGCGGGCAAGGAAGTTAAATCGTAAAGAGTCTTCTGGTCCTGGTGAAAAATATACAGGGTGTCGAAAAATTACGATATTATCGTCGGTAGATAATGCGTTAAATGTGAAATTTATAATAACTTGACGAAGCAGATGGCACCGACTCGTAAGTGTAATTTGTCTCTAACGTAAAGTCGGCAGACCTTGGCTTATCGGGTAATATGTTATAAAATACGATAATCGTATGTCTGATGGTTAACGTACGGAAGTTAACAAGACAGTTTTCTGCACATGAATTTATTTCCATTAAACTTTGTATCGATTTGTACATCGGTTCGTACGTCATTCACGCCTGTTAGTTTAAATTTGCCAGAGAGTTGGCTTATCGGGTGAATTGTGTTATGAGATATTATATAAAAACGCATGGAAATTAGCCAAGACACACGATTTTCCTGTAAACGCACGGTGAATGTATATTTTATCGAAGCTTCGTATCGACTCGCATATTAGTTCTTTATGCACGCTGGATGAATTTATACTCTAGAAAATGGTCACCGATATTACAAGGGACTTCCTGGCTAATGAATTCGACCCGGTGGAAATAGGAGGGCCCATTACGCCGATAATTAACATTGCGATATCAAGTGGGTTCCTTAGGTGGCTGATCTACTCGAACGCTGTTCCCTCTATGCCAGCGGAATAGGTACCTTAAAGGGGTATTTACGCTCGAATTGTCGTAATTATTTCGTAAGGAGGACCGTAAAGACCGCTTCGTTATTGCACGGCTGCTGCTGACCCTCTCTTTCTTCCAGCCGTTCGTTCCTTTCTGCTTCCTCATCATCATCATCATCGTCGTCCTCTTCTCCTTTTTCTCCACCTTCTCCTGCACTTTCTCTTTTTCTCTCCAGGGGAACTAGTCGCCCGTGCGCGCCCTACGCTCTTTCTCTCTCTCTCTCTCTGCTCTGTCTCTTTCTCGAGCAGGTGAATATTATGCATAATGAATCGTTCACCGTTGCGCGCGCGCATTCTCTTACCTGGAAACTCGAGGCGTGGTTTAGCCCCGGTGAAAAAGGAAGCGCGCTCGATGGTCAGATCGCGATCGACAACAGTGGATCCCTCGATCCAACACGGAGATATACACGTTATTGATGCTTCGGCCGTCGTTTCCCGTCCAAATAATTCGCGTCCATTTGGTGCACCGAGCTTAATCCGCCCGTTAATTTGTTATTTCCTTGCAACAATGTAATGTCGGATCAGCGGTTCTCAGATCTCGTTGATTAACCCGTAATTGGGCAGGACCCATCCGCGTGTACCGAGCATGCTGAAGGCATTCGACGCGAGAGAGAGTGAGAGAGAGAGAGAGAGAAAGAGGAAGAAAGATAGAGAGGAATAGGGGAGAAGGGAGAGCGCATTGATTATTCTCGTTTTATTCGCGACCGGTGGGGTGAGGATAATTGCAGGGCGTTGTTAATTCGACCTCGACCGAAAAGTGAGTGGCACGTGTATTTTTATTGCCGATGGAGATTAACACGTTATGAAACCCGTAAGTAGCTAGTTTATTGGTTCAACTTTTACCAAGCTCCAAAGTTCACCTGGGCGAACATAGGAACAGGACTGTCTCGGCCAATCGACGACGGAAGGATCGGCCATTGGCTGATAGGGTGCTCGAGAGGTGTGAAGTCTAAAGAGCAACATGGTGCTGCAATGTCGACGAGAATGATCACGTTCGTTCATATATTTTGTAGAACATGTAGAAGTAGTCGAGACTCGTAAACTGGATTGCGGAACTGTAATTGCAAATGATTAATTTACAGAACACAAAAGCCAGACAAACGTTTCATTCTTGTTTTATATCATTGAAAAGAATCCGCTTCTCTGATGAGCAAAAAGAATCGCGCGGACGGGACAATTAAAAGAACGGTAGAGAGAGAGAGAGAGAGTGTGTGTGTGTTATCGGATCATTCATTAGATTCGGTAACCGGCCGCCGTAAGGATTAACGTTACTACCGCGGTTCGGTGTGATTTTATGCAGTAATTTCAGGGAAATAACGGCGTCGTTATCGCGGCTTAACACCGTCGCCGGCGCTCGATGGGGTCGCGCATTTCACTAAATCTCGCTGGAAGAGAGGCGTCGACTATTCCGCGGCTAACAGTCCATATTTAGGTGTGTCGAGGGGGGCGGGTGCGGCGGGGGATATCGGGTAGCGGGACGTCATCGGACCGCGCGAGAAGAGAGAAGAACAACCCTCTTATCGTTCCACGAGATCTCTTATCAACCGAACGAAACAGCCGTGATCCGCGACAGAACGGTCCGATAGCGGAACAGACTTTATGCGATCGAGCACAACGATAAAACGGCGTTGTCGGTACGCGGAAATACGACGGTCAGTTGGTTTACGAAACGATCGATCGGTACGAACGCATAAGATCGTTTAACGATGGAATGAACAGGACGCGACCGGCCTTCCCCTTTAGTTACGAACCGGGATAGGTGTATTAAGGCGACACCGGCGCGGCGCGCGAGCCAACTGCTGAAAATCGCATTCTTAACACGGTTGCGAACGGGGCTAACATCTCTTGTCCCTTTCGTGGGTGTGTTATGTGTACAACGAATTTTTAGTCGTTTTTCCAGCCCCTTATAATGTTGTTTTAACACGTTAGTAAATTGTGAATTTTATACGCTGATGTGAAAAATAAGTAGCTGTAATTTGATTGAGTAAAAACATTATTAACATGGGCAATTTTTGTTTTATTAATATTACCTATTACAGTAAAGTCGCGATCTAGCTCCCCGAGGATCTCCACGATCACTGTCCCTTCGGCTACCCATTCCACCCCAGATAGCACACGTCGTCTTAAACACGTCCATTTTAGGTCTGAACGTCTTCGTCCTAGAAAGACGTCTTTAAAATGTCTAAAAGACGTCCAAAAGTCGTGGAAAAGTCTAAAAGACGTCCGAAAGTCGTGGAAAAGTCTAAAAGACGTTTTTAAGACGCACAGTTTTGTAACATAGGCCGTTCAGAAGACGTTCGAACGCCGTTAGGAAGACGTTCGTGGGACATTCAAGACGTCTTTGTGCTATCTGAACCACTACTAATCCAATTACAAAACTTCTTTAATTTTCATTATCTTTTATGGGATTTTGACCAACTTATTTCTGGAATTTTTCTGATTAAAATTACACTAAACACGATATAATTTCAATTGTATTTAGAGGTTTAATTGACGGTACGGAGTAACTTTAGGACACAGAAGAGGATAGCGAGTGGGCCAAATTTGTATCTTGTTTGGTGTCATTTTAACCCTTAAGTGGGCGCGCCTATTTTTGTTACATAAGTGGGCGCGCGGAGCACTTTGTGCACCATCCTTTAAAACTACGTATATCACTGTTCATTATCAGTTTCTTGTGAAATTTTATGTGAATAAATGGAGCAAGTACAAACGGAGCACTCAGTGCTATTGCGCGCCCACTTAAGGGTTAATCAGAAAAATGTCGTAAACATATTGGTGAAATTTCATTAAAAATAAAGTAAAAAATAAAGAAGTTTCATTATTGCACTAGTATTGTCTCACCGATACGCTTTCCGTTGTTGCGCCTTCGGCCGCGCGGTCCCTGTTTACATGCTGTCCTTTTCTACGTTCGGCATTTACGCCATCTACGCAGTCATAAAAAAAATGGCGTCCCTCCACGATTTCTGTAGCTGCTCGGAACTCGGGGTCTAGATCGTGACTTTACTGTAATACGATTCCCAATGAGACTCTGTTGTATCAAAAGAGAACTTGAAGATCCCTTTTTAGAAAATAACAATTGGATTGCCATTAGTGTTTCGAACAATCGAGATTCTACTCTTTGCATTTTCCCGCGAAACGGGACACGTCCATTAAAACGAGATCCATCGGACAGGAGCATAATCGACGAAAAATGTTCAAGCGTATGGACGCGCCCGTAGTGCACTAAATTGCTAGATTAAGTGCCCATCGGTTCTTCTTTCTAGCCAGGGACTTTAACGATCCTCGATACCCGTAATAAACTATGCAACGCAGTTTAATGGTTCTCCTAGCGAAACAGCACCGGCACCGGAGATTCCACCGTGAATGGCGTTCCAGATGATGTAGAGGATAAGCAAACGGTCGTATTATTTGTTAATTGAATATGTCACGAACGCCTCTATGAATATTCAAAGAAAGGCTCTCTCGCGGACGGGTTTTTTGCGCGGTGATTTTCCTCGGCGATCTTGCAGTAGCCGGGGAGGACAGGATGGAAATACGGGGACGATTATCGTTTATGCTGTCCTTATTACCAAGTCTAAACCAAATGTATGTTTATACCGAATGAAGGCGTTACTGTCCTTTCTCTCGATCTATCTCCCTCTCTCTCTCTCTCTCTCTCTCTCTCCCTCTGTTCTTCGTCCGAAGATTCTTTCTTCGTGCCTTCGTTCTCCTCGCGTTTCCATAAACAACCGTTTACGAGCCCACGAGTCGGAAGCGACGCGGCTCTCTGCTTAAGGTACGCGCAACCGATTTTATCGGCAGCCAACTTCCTCGTGGCTATATTTTATATAGTTCTCTACGCATCTAGCGACGCGAATTCCGAACGAATCGGACCGGTGTTTATGAATCTTTCTAGGGACAGTTTTGTGTCTTCTTTCTTTGAGGAATAATAACACTTTCCCGGCGACTGGTCCGCAGATACTATCGGGTCGGAGAGCCGGTAGCTTTTACTATCGAGTAGCAGCCACTATGAAACAGGTAGGTGTCCTTCCCATGTGCGAATGGATACTGTAACCGATCAGTAAACCGTGACTCTTTGTAAGTTTATAACTTACATAAATTTTGCAGGGAATCAATGCGAGATCCGTATATAGCCGAATAAACTAATTCGCGTGTTTCATAATATTTCGGACAGTTTGGTCCAGGCCATTGATTACTTAAATGGCTCGTAAGGCGCCGCGTTTATTTAAAAAAAACTGAACAATAGAAATTTATAATTCTAAATAATGTTATTGGCGCACTGGTACGATCCTTTATTACTAATTAAGCAATTTTTGCAAATTGTTACTGTGAGGTTGCATTCTTTTGCCGCATCATGTGTAGCGAGCTTAATGCTTGGACGAATCGTCGTCTGTCGGGAGTTGTCGCCTCTCATCGTCAACTTTACGCGGGAACTGCGTTACGATCTAGGCGCGAAGCGTAGCGTCGTTCTTCTTGCTTTGTCCTTCGTGATGTGCGGTGCGATAATGCAGATGCATTGCGGATATTAGATATAATTATAATTCATTATATTTTTCTTTATTATATTTAAAATAAAAAGCTGTGCCCCGATGGCACTACAAGTAAGCGGCTGTCCATTGTTGTTTCTACATAACCTACAAAAAGGAATATTCCAACAGTTACATCAACGAATTTTCAACGTTTCGGTCTGAAATTTCGACCATCTTCAAGAATAACTTTGTGTAATTGCGTCTGTGAACAATTTTTATTATCAATTAATTATCATCTGGTTGACTAAGCCAAATGTAGGAACAGAAAAACAAAAAGAAAAAGAATGACCAAGAAAATTATGTATAAAACTCACTTGCTTAAATACAAATTCTTAATATATACTTCCAAGTGTTGTTAAACCCATGTTGGTTCCATGCCGGTGACAAGTGAACTGAGTAAGCTATGGTAATTCGAACTTACTAGCGAATCAAAGAGCACAGATCTATGTATTGGCCAATCGATAAAAGGCGGCAATTACGAAACGTTATGAACCGTTAAACACTACATAGTTGTTAAAATACCAAACAAAATATGTTGGTAATGAAATAATTGACATTCGATTGCTTTTGTTGAAATTCATAGGATCGATTTGTTGGAAAAGATGATTCATCATAAAACATTACTGATTCAGTAATGTCGCGTAATATTCATGTATATTAGGTGTTTCATACCTAAGGTTTACGCTTCGATGTTTAATCATGTGAATCGTTTCCAATAATATCCTACGATGTAGATTTGTTTCTTTATCGACAATTTTAATATTTTCAAAATCAAAAGCATGATCAAATTCCAACGAATGTCTCGTCAAAGCAGTATGTTGTGTTGGTGGTAGAAAAATGTTATGTCTGTGTTCTCTGATTCTATTTTCTAAATGTCTACATGTTCGTCCAATATAAGATTGGCTACAACCCTTACAAGGTATTGAATATATTACAGTTTTTTTTAAAAAAGGCACTTTATCGAATAGAAATTTATGTAGCTAATTTTTCGTTTTCCTTCTAAGCAACCACTTTATTCTATCGAAGCGCGGTTCCGCCAGTTGCTGAATTCTCGCCCAGCATCTTTGTTGTTTTGCCAGCGTCCTCAGCGAGGATTTACGTTCTCCTGTCGAGCGTAAATAATAATCAACTTCCACCTCCTGGACACGGCGAAGAGGCTACTAAACTCCGATAGTTTTCTCTCGCTACCTTCGTCCGGCGTTATGCTCAATCACAACTGGTTGCTTCGTTTCGATAACGAGCGCTACCGATGCCGATGCTTGCTTGCTTGCTTCTCCGCTCCGGCTACCTCTCCGTACCTCCCCAATTTCCGTTTTTATATCGCTTCTTCCCCTGCGGACGGCCATTACGAACCAGATTCCCGAAAATTGATTATCTGTGCTGCGTTCATTATAATCAACCGGGAAGAAGTTGTCCTCTGAAAAAACCTTTCAGCGAAAGATTTTTAAATCAATCTCGGTGCCTCCGCGTATGCGTCCCACTGGAACCACAGTATCCGTGCAGTTTCTTTTGAATAAATCACTTTTGCAACAATTATGAGTATTCTTCACTGAGAATGATATATGTGTTACAATAATCTGTGTTTATTCACGAATGTTCAAGGTATAGCAGCTCAAGGGAATATTTTTGAACATTTGGCGTAACAGAAATACATCAAATGAATCTTACACGTTGAATTTTATTTATACCATTTTACTGGGTTGGAGGTCATTTGAAGGTCATATTGGGTTACATGCATGAATTTGTTATTTTGTCAGCTACAACATTACGTTAACGAAAATATATCATTCCATTTAAAAAAAACATCGACAACCTTGAAATCTCATAAAAATGACCTTGAAATTTTTTTTTCCCTTGCACCGTTATATGTGGCACTTCAAACAGTGTAACTTTGTCCTACGAAGTTTTTTTGTACAACGAAAAGTAACGGAGATATTTAGGTGTCCTGCTTTATCGAATGCACCCTGTATAATGACACAATTTCTTAGAATTTTGTGACTTTTCGTACAACATATAAATGCGTTTATTAATAATTATAGTTACTTCCCCCCTCCTTCATTTCCGGTATATATATGTGTGTTATACCTATATTGCCCAAAAGCAGTCAGTCTTTCTAGTGTTAAAGTCTAAACAATGAACTTTTTTCTTTCTCTCGTTCGGTGCTCATCGTTTCCTGCATGAATCACCGGACAAAATCCGAACATGTCAAGGGTCATAGCTGCCTCGGAACATTCGTTCCGCGTTTACATAACGAACGGCCGTAAAACCGCATTAGCTGGTATCTGCGCCGTTGTTCGCCGGTTTCGCGGCGATTTAATTGAATGGGCCCGGTGGATCGCGACTAATCTCGCCGGCGTAAGATCCGTTTTACAACTTTGTTAGAGCCTCGGCAGGTGAAAGACGATCGCGAAACTGGTGAAAATGATCGCGGGACCGACAACGATAGAACGCGCGTCCGAGATTTATTTTAAGTCGCGACCGCGGAACGCGGCGGCGATTAGCCTGGTGAATTTCGCGAGAGCCGATCCGCGGTTGAAATTTCATTCTGCTCGAACTAATTGCCGATGTTAATATCGTGTTCTTGCCGCGGTTACGGCCACGTAACCGTGGGATTAGTAAACGTAATGAGCTCCCGGTCTTGCCATTAGAGATTCGGTATCTGCTTGAAGGATTGATACGGCAATTTACGGCGCCGCCGCCTTTTATTGCATCGCGAGCCTTATCCCGGTTTCCCCGTAATTGCAATTCCCAGCCGCGGCCGATCCAGTGGACGCGCGTGTTTATGAACGCCATCAAATCTTTCGACTCGTACGCGAAACCTGAGAAAATTCTTACCGAGAACACGCTGTTTTCTCGGGGCTGCATTTTGAAAATTTCACAGTTCATTCTTCGGTATAATATCCGACGAACATCGAGAATAGAGAAATCGTGATGCCATCTTTCGCAAATCCAACGTTTCATCAATTTTTCTATTACAATTTAATGCCGGGCGTGTCGTGTTCGTATACAGGGTGTTCGACTACGGGTGGGAGAAAATTTAAGGGGTGGTTCACCATGATAATATAACTCGAAAATGAAGAATAAAAATATTGCGATTCCGGCTTCGTTATTTAGTTATTAACCCTTAGCACTCGAGTGGTGACTCAGATTCGCCACTAAAAATTGCTCCACCATTATTCACAATATTGTTCACATTATTAAATATGGTGCTACCTAATCGATTCCTAATCATTTAAGTATTGTACGAGGTATTATATCAATTTCATATCCATAAAATGAAAAAAAAAATCATATAGAATGGAATTATTCTAGGTCCGGAGAAATGTTTAATTTTCGTGTTAAAATAGCTCCGAGTGCAAAGGGTTAAAGTTATTAACGAAACATCTCCCTGACCTAGTGTCTGCATAGAGGAAGTAGAAATGGTAGTTCATAAACAGACGCATCAGCCTATATCATTTTATGCGCAGTTAAACTGCACTAAAAATTAAATTTTGCAGAAGTTATTGTGATAGAGGTGGCTGTCAAACCCATGTTTGGTCCTCGGAAAAATTGTGTAACGCGGAGATTTCTTTGAAAAAATCTATGCAAGTACTTGGGAAGCAGAGGCTCCACAAAGAATGCTTACAAAATTATAAGTACACTTTGGCTATTATGCATTTATGACAAAAACGAGTAGGTGAAATTTAACTAAGCAGAGAGATTAAAAGAGTCGATCAACAGGCTTATGTCTTTGAGTATGTATTATAAAAAAAGAAATGTGAACAGACACGTTTCAGTCATTTTTATACAGTGTTTTGAGAAAGATAGATTTATTGAATTTTGAATTTACCGCCAATTATCGACTCGTTGTTCTATGAATCAGTTGGCTTTGATTGGCCGATTTTGAATACGTTTGTTCCATATATGTTTGTGTCTACGCTGTAACCTTTACAAGGTTTCAGTTCAGTTGCTGCCGGCATGGAGTCAGCATATTCTAAATTCAAACTTGTTAAAATTTTCTTGTTTTTAGCAAGTACGTAACAAATTCGTTCTACTTTGAATACCATTTCATATTTCAATTTGAAGTAATTTTCTCACTACAATTTCGTTACAGACGCAGTAAATTTTTACTCTTGAAAATGATCCACACTCGGGTCGAAACGTTGAGTATATAAAAAAAATTTAAAAATTGCAAAATTCCTTTAGTTTTTTGTTAATGATCGAACCTGTGCGCCGAAAACATCACTTCATTCATATTTTTATACAGTGATGTAAAATAACAATTAATATATGATTTCGGCGGTACGGTTCGATCATTTGAATGATCGATCATGAATTTTACGCAACATTACTGTGTCAGTAGTGTTATATGAAGAACCTTTTCCAATATAATATTTTATTTTCTCTTATTAGTTTAATAATTACACATACATTTTAATGTATGAAAATTGATTTCGTTTCAATTGAATGTCAATATCCTTGATCTTACCTTTTGGTATTTTCATTATGTGGGGTTTAAGACTTATGGTGTCTATTTGAATTTACCGCCTGTGTATCGATCTATATAACCTAGATCTCTGCCTAAAACGATCAGTGTCGTGCAGGCAAACATGGTGAACACACGTGTTCACGAGTCTCACGACTCTCACTTTGTATTTAATCACACCTAAGCAAGTGAGTAAGAAAAGTTTTGTGTTAAAATTTGTTTCCCTTACATTTAAACATAAAATAGTTGTTATTGTGAGAATCAGTATCTTATTTTGGTTTCTAAAAATTCTTTTTTCATTCTTCTTACAGACGCAATTTTAAAAAATTATCTTGAAAATGGTGCAAATCAGCACCGAAACGTCGATTTTTTTCACTATTAGCAAAATTGCTTTCGATTAAATTACTTTATTTTTCAAATGATCGAACCGTAGCGCCGAAATCATATATTAATTGTTATAAGCAATAATACGATCGATATAAACTACTTTATTTAGCGATGTAAAATAGTCGCTCTTGTTGAGAAATTCATTTTCTTTCGAGGAGTATAGAATGGCTCGCACGACGGACTGTAAGGTAGCCGAAGCAAACGCGTTACGTGCCTCCCGATAATTACTGGAGCAGCTGCGGGCAAGTAGCGTCGCTGAGAAAACGAATGAACCAATTACAATGTCGCAGCAATTATAACGTTTCCGCGTTACGAATGTGTTCGAGTGAATCGATTATCGCGGCCCTGGTCCCGTGTCCGATAAATGATTGGCTCTCGCGGTAGGACGAGGATGCGAGTTGCTCCGGGAACGTTATTATTGAAACACCGATTCACTTATGAAGACGTAATCGCCGCAGGATTCCCTCCCTGGGGAACGGCTGCGCCAAGTGATAAAGCTCCGAATACACCGGCGCATTAAGTTAACGGATGCTTTTTCCCGGCCATTAAAACGACGGCAATTAAACGGCATCTATCAACATCGCGGCGGCGGCGGCGGAGGCCCGCGCGCTACGCGACGCGACGCGACGCGACCACGACGGGGGGACTTATGATAGCCCGGCGAGCGTAAACTTCCTAGCGACGCGTCCTGTCTTGTTTTACGCGTTTCTCCTGTGTCGCTTCGCTTCGACGTTGTAATTATCCTTATCCTTTCTGGCTTCTACTTTGCGGCGTGTAACGAGGCAAAATTTAACGCTCGTTCGATCGTGGTTCTTGCTTTCCTCCTTCTCACGTATACTCCTCCTCCTCCTCCTCCTTCTTCTTCTTCTTCTTCGTCGTCGTCTTCTTTCTCTTTTTCTTCTCGCTGACTCCGATTAAAAGTCGGAGACACGCGGCAGAGAACATCGAATCGGACCGGACAGGCAAGTTTCGTCTCGCGCGCATCGGCTTCGAAAATAAACCCGGCGACGAATAACTCTCTCGGTCCGGCCGCGTGTGTCTTGGCCGTACGCACAATCCGGTATCAGGTGCGTACGCAGTGCGTCATCTCGATAGCATCTCGCCAGTCGCGAGTATACGCATCTCGATTCGATACGGACGCCTGAACATTCCGCCCACTTTCTGCCACGGAGCAGCCAAGCACGCCGCTATGGGACGCGTCTCGCACAGTGGGCCCCGTCTTCTGGAAAACTATAGCAATCATTCGGTATATTAACACTTTGCACTAGGAGCTATTTTAACTAAAAAAACGAAAAATTTTTCCATTCTAGAATATTTCCATTCTATACCACTTTTTCGTCTTTAGCATATGAAACTGATCTAATATCTCATGTACAGGGTGTATAAAAATTATATGTGACGAATACCACGGAGGGATTGTATACCTCCGGATCGGTGGAGATTTGTTAAAAAAATGGACCGCAAAATTGACCTTGACCCTTTCTTTCAAGGTCAAAAAACTTTTTGTCGCATCGTATAGTATTCATCGCGAGCAACAAAAATCTCAAAGGAACAATGGGTCTCAAGTCAACCATTCTCCTAAAAAACGACTTTGAAGTTACGTAAACTAATTTATTCCATATGTCTACAGGGTGTTCCAAAATGGTAAAACCGTGGAGGGAATGAGATTCTACATGAGAAAATAACATTTCTGATAATTTGACAAAAAAATGTTTCGAATAAAAGTTAATCGATATTTAGTCATCTATAAATCCCAATAGAAAAAAATTACAAAACATTGTTTGTTTAATGAAAAATTATGGTCACCTTCATTTTTTAAACACCACCATATATTTATTATTACATATTGTTGTAGCTGACGTCAAGACGAGTCCAACTTGACTGTGGCTTTAAGTTTTAAAATAATGCTACAATAGTTTTGTCGAGCTAGCGAGCCCGTTTCGACCACTGTGCGCCGCGCCGGCTTAAAACGTCTCAGCCGCTGACGAGCCGATACCCGGCTGTAATGAGGCCCATTACAAGGACACAGATGGACACGACGATACTCGATTTCGTAATTAAGTCGCGCGCACGCGTTTCATTAGAGGAAAATATTCGATCGCTCTCGGCTCGGAATGGGACCGGTCGCGTTTGCGCTTTAATGCACTGCCACCGGTGAAAAATTCTGCCGACCGCGGCAAAGTGGCCAATAGACGCCTTTTGCGGAAAGGGGCATCCGTGTTGAGAGTGCCTTCGAGAACATTATCCCGATTATCCGCGTTAGGAAGTCTGGTTTTCGGTGAAGCCTCGTCTCGTTTTCTCTAACATTCTTTCTCTGCGATTCTTCTACGAGAACTGTTGGGATGACGAGGTTGGGAGATTAAACAAAACTTGATCTTTAAACGATTTATTTAAACTCAAAAAAAGTTCTACCCAAGTAGCACCGTACGTCCACGGGACGTCCGTTTCATGTACCGTTTACGTCCATACGTCCTATGTCCGTTTTGTATGTCCTACGGACGTCCCTGGCACCTAAATTTCGGACGTCCATAGGACGTCCGTTTTTTACGTCCTCAGGACGTCGTCCGTGGGACCTAAATTCTGGATGTCCCAGGGACATCCATTTTTTTTCGTCCCAGGGACTTCCGTTGGACTTGAATTTCGGACGTCCTATGGACTTCCGTTGGACTTGAATTTCGGACGTCCAATGGACATCCGTTTCTTACGTTCTAAGGACATCCGTGGGACCAAAATTTCGGATTTCCCAGGGACGTCCATTTTCTTCGTCCCAGGGACTTCCGTTGGACTTGAATTTCGGACGTCCTATGGACTTCCGTTGGACTTGAATTTCGGACGTCCTATGGACATCCGTTTCTCACGTTCTAAGGACATCCGTGGGACCAAAATTTCGGATTTCCCAGGGACGTCCATTTTTTTTCGTCCCAGGGACTTCTGTTGGACTTGAATTTCGGATGTCCAAAGTACGTTTATTTTTTTTAAGTCTTATATCTGTGCTCAGGACTTTCGTTCGTACAAGGATGCTCACTTCTCATGCATGCATATAGTCTACTTTTCCTGCTATTGTATACTATTACTAATGGTACAACACTAGAACTTCGAATATTTTAGATTTTAGATGAAATAATCTGAAAAATCCGAAACATTAAATAAATTCGCAATCTGAGGAGGGATGAATTTTCGGATCACCACCGTCGCGATCAAAAGCAAATTCGCCGACAGAATAGCATCCACTTGGGACCCGGAGAAGGCCGTCCATCGACGGAGCTGTCGTTAGATTTGTTTATTGAAGCAATCGGCACTTAACGATCATTTATACGGGCGTAGCCGGCCGTTGGCGCGAGTAATCAAGTTGCTTCTGACAGTGGGCTCGCTGTTTTCCGTCTTATCTCGTATTCCATTACGCGGACAAGCTCGAGGACGACGGGTGGAAAGCGGCTTTAATGGTAGCTATCAGATCCAAAACCAATAACCAACGCGGGATAAGCCGTCCAGGGATGGATGGTGTGGGCAGATAATCACGCGAACCACATACGTCCTTCCTCCAGCCGCGTGGCTCATTCTCGTACAGGGTGTAAGAAAACTAATGATCGCTAGGGGTGAGTCTACACTGAATCGGTGGATGCAACAAATCGGTGGATTACAACAATTTTCTTGGTTATATCAACACGTCCACTGCCCCGCCATCATATGTGGATGGCACCGAATATTATGAAATATTAATTTTGTTCTATAAATAAACTGATAAATAACTTTGGTATAATAATATTGGCGCTCTGGTTCGATCAAATTCTACCCTATATACAGGGTGGTCCTTTTAAATAAGTACACCTAAATATCTCTTCAGGTTATTGTGATGCAAAAATTATTTGTTACGTAATGTGCACGGTGTCAATGGACCAAATATTTGGCACGAATATTTTTTCCACCTAGGTCATTTTTTTCGGAGTTGTCAAGGTCATCGATGTGTTTTGGTACATAACTACATTTTTTTTTTTTTATTGCATCGTGTAACTGATGGAAAAATACATTCAGATATGTATAATAACATGACCTTGAAATGACCTTGATCCTCGAAAATTAAAGTTATACCCAGAAATGATGTCGAATTTATTATAATTTATACGTATGCAGTCTCCAATGGTTTCAACAACAAGAAAATATAATTTTGTTACAATTTAAACTTTAAAGGAAATTAGTAGCATGAATATTTAGTAGACTATCTTCGAAATGTTCGTCACGAGTCCGACTCGGTATTATAGTGCAAGGGGTTAATATACTAATTGCTGACATTTGATTTGATCGAACCAGAGCGCCAATATTATTATTCCAAAGTTATTAAAAACACTTGACGATCGACAAAAATTTCTCATTTATAAACTGATTAACTCTGCAGATTGCACAGATTAAAGTTTGATTCTGTAGGATTCTCTGGGTGCAACTGCCCGACAACGTGTTAATTAATTAAACGCCTAGCGATCCAGAGACGTAAACTGATCCATAGAAGCGGTGACCATTAGTTTTCTTACACCCTGTACCTCGGACGCGTGCACCAGCGGGTTGCATCGGATGCACACCGAGGTTGCATCCTCGGCTCTGTGTGCATCCCGCATCAAACTCGAGCCCGAGCTCGAACTCGGTCCGAGGCTCGAATCCAGTGCCGATCTTTCCCAGCTGCCGTGCCGATCAAAACTTTCGATATCGATGGTATATAATGACGCGCTCGTAACTATTGGATACTGCGGCGAACCGCAGCCCTGGGTTATACGGCTGGTAAACCTAAAAGGTAAGAATAAACTCTCCTCCACGCAGCGCACGCACTTGCATGGAAATCGCCACCGCGACGACCAGCAGCAATCGACGCACCAGGACCCTTCTACGTCCTTCCACGCGGTCTGATCGAATTCCGAGCGATTTTCAGAGACTCGAGAATTCGTAATTACGGTCTAAGGGATGGGGATAATGCACCGGGTATTTTTAGAGACGGTTTCTAGATGGGCTCCGCGCAAAAGGACATCTGCCATGACAGAGAATTTCAGTGATCGCATCCGTTCCTACTGTTTCTATTATTAACAGGGAAAATGCTAATGCTCTCGGCGCAACGGTTCGATCATTTTTAAACAAAATAAAGCAATTGTGCTAGTTAAATTAAACCTTCAACGTTTCGACCCTTATGTGGGTCTTTTTCAAGAAAGAAGAAAACTGCGTCTAAAAATTTTTAATTATATTGTAATGACAACAAAATTAAATACAAGATCAAAACACCATATTATTTACTCACTTGCTTTATGAACTTTTTAAAGAATAAATTTGAAACACATAAAACACATGTTGTGTCTATGCCGGTAGACAAGTTACAAAGGCAGAGATCATCCGAGGTTGACAGAAACAAGAACCAATGAGAAGCATAAACCAATAGGAATCAATAGATCGAAGCCGAACAAATCGATATTTGGCGGAAAATTCAAAAGCCATAAGACCGTTTCATACATAACCCTTAGTAATCATATACAACAAATCTTATCGGTCTCCATTGATGTTTATTCAATTTTACATTTACATTTTGTTGTATATGATTACTAAGGGTTATGTATGAAACGGTCTTATGGCTTTTGAATTTGCCGCCAAATATCGATTTGTTCGGTAATTTGTTCGGTGATTCCTAAACAATCAATTTATTCGGAAGAAAAGGAAACGAATTAATTTGTATAGGGTAACTGCACCAGTGAATAAACGGGCACCAGTGAATGAACGCTTTTGTATATTTCAACAAATTAGTAGTAGTGTTGCAAATTGTAGTGTTGATTGACTGGTATTTTTTATATTTTTTATTTAACGTTTAATAAAGACAAATAATAATAATTTCATTTTATTTGTGTCCATTTATTTTTGACAAATTAAGTATAGGGAGCCATTTGGCCATATATGAGATTCCTTTAATTCACATATTTTTTTTGAAAAATAAAATATCTTCCTGAACAATTTCTTAAATGTTCATTCACTGGTGCAGTTACCATTTGAAAAGTCAAATGACAATAAAGTTTAACTCGCCCACTTTCATTTCAAGGAGTTTTTGATGGAAAGTCTTTAATAATAATATGAAAATCCGCGATATAATAAATGATACTATTTCTTACCTACAACCATCATGTTTAATTCAATTGTTCGCTGTTCTTTTCAAGCATCGCAAAGTTCGTCCTGGAAAACTTTTGTTCCTGTTTACTTTATGTAACAATTGTACCGAGAACAATTTCTCTTTTTCACACATGAAATACTTTCTGTCACACTTTCGTCATATTCATTTTTCGAAACCACCGCTCCAAAAACCCGCTGATCCACTGTCCATCAAAAAAGAGAAAATATTTTAATAAATAATGAATGTTGTTGAGTTATGGGTGTGAATCGAACTGTATCGTGAAATGCATTAAGTGATCCAGTAATAATAAAGACAACCTCTTAAGAACTAGTAAATGCTTCTTCTCTACGCTTGCAAAGTAGAGTACCATTAATTTCTTTCAAGGTATCTGATTCCATTTGCTCGTTTCAACAACCACTAAGAGCAATAAATCAAACCGATCTTTTATATTAAAAAAAAGGTGGAGAATGTTTGAAGCCATTAATTTTCAAGCCATTAGTTTTACTTAGAGACCTATAATCCACCAAATTATATAATGCAGGAATTAATAAGGTATATTGACAAAGTGGCCTTACTTTTTTTTCTACTTGAAAAAAAAAAATGATCTAGTTAATGGATCAATGTATCCAATCGCCGTGGGCAGAAGTTCTGCGGTGAACGATCGAATCATTGCTTTTCAGTAACACGCGTAAAACTCATTTACGCTCGAACAATCGCGCGCAAAGACTGCTTAATAGAAAATTTCCGCGGTAATTTTTTGCGAAAGTACTTTATGCCGGCGTTATTGAATTGTTTTAATTACCAGACACATTTCTTTAGTTTACCGACCGCCCATAAATTGGTTTGTGTTTCTCCTCCGTAACCGCATTTCTTTCATTTTTTTTTTTTTTCGTTTCACGCGGCTCAATTCAGCCCCGTTTTTGTTCCGTTCTTCACGGTTTGTTTAACAGGACACAGACTCGCTACCGCAAACATTCTACGTTACGTACGTGGATGAATTTTTTCATCGCGGATATCTCTTATCTCACGTTCAGGAATTCGAAGGTTTCGGACTTTTACAAAGCTGACGCTTTTAAATTAGTATTGTTTTACATTTCGACAGTGGAGTACGAAGCGATGCTTATTTAATTTCAGATAACTATAAACTATGACTAATATGATTGAACGCGTTTAACAATAGAACAAGTGAAATATAAAATTGAATGTATCAATTGAAACATTCGATTATCTGACATCGCAAGATTCGAATGTAAGGTAAAATGAAAGGATCAGTTTGTCTCAAAGTATAAAAAGCAGTTATTGTTATTAGGAGCTCAACACCTTTTTTACGGAATAATGTTGCTGCGGAAATATATGCCGACGGAAACATTAACGTTTGTAATAAGCTCTCTTAAGGCAGGTTTTGCTGGCCAATTAGCAGGAATCTACAATTTCGGTCTGCAATCTACAATTTCGGTCTACAATCTACAGGAACAGAACAGACTGTACCTGTTATTTCCGTTACCATTTTCGCAATAATGTATCAGTTTATCAATTATACATGAAACTGCATTTCCGAAAGGAAGGTCTAGAGTAATCTTCTTGCAAGATCGTGCCAATGTCATAGCTAACCAGATCGTTGAACTCGTTTTGCCATCGGAATCATAAAAAAGAATAGTAGAAATAAAAATCCCTCTGGGCAGAAAAGGCTTCGGGAAAACGGCTGCCACGTGGTTAAAATTAACAGATGTTTAGCTGAATTTTTCAGCAAATACTACTTAAATATCACAGAATAAAATGTATACAGGGTGGTCCGTTTAAATAAGAACACCTAAATATCTCTTCAGGTTATTGTGATGGAAAAATTATTTGTTGCGTAATGTGCATGGTGTCGATGGACCAAATATTTGGCACGAATATTTTTTTCCGAGGGTCATTTTTTTCGGAGTTGACAAAGGTCATCGATGTTTTTTGGTACATAACTACGTTTTTTTTTTTTATTGCATCGTGTAACCGATGGGAAAATACATTCAGATATGTATAATAACATGACCTTGACATGACCGTGATCCTCGAAAATTAAAGTTTTACCTAGAACTGATGTCTATTGAGATCGATGGATTGGTCCAATGGACTTTTTTTTGTGGGGAAAATTGAAACAAACAGTTTATAATGAACGACCAACTACACCAGAGGATATGAAGAACCGAATAATTAGAGCTTGTGCTGATATTAATTCCGAAACAATTGAAAGATCTGTACATTCGGTCATTGCACGTTTCAGAAAATGTATCAACGTAGAAGGACACTATTTTGAACATCTCTGATGATAACTTAAGAGAACGTGAGTGTTGTTTTAACAGTTAACACATACACACATCTGTTGATCGATATTCTTAGTGTGATCAAAAATATTTTCTTCGCATTCGTTGGTTCAGGAGTCGTGGCCGAAGGTATTCGACATCAGTTTTAGGTATAACTTTAATTTTCGAGGATCAAGGTCATTTCAAGGTCATGTTATTATACATATCTGAATGTATTTTCCCATCAGTTATACGATGTAATAACAAAAAAAATGTAGTTATGTACCAAAAAACATCGATGACCTTGACAACTCCGAAAAAAATGACCCTCGGAAGAAAATATTCGTGCCAAATATTTGGTCCATTGACACCATGCACATTACGTAACAAATAATTTTTGCATCAAAATAACCCGAAGAGATATTTAGGTGTTCTTATTTAAACGGACCAGCCTGTATATTAATTTTTTAAAGAACAAGTATGAAATCATGCTCGAGAGAGTGCAACATAAATTTCTCAGATTCTGTTCATATAGGATAAATAGCCAAATGTCATTATTTGATCATGATTACTCTACAATATTAAGCACAGTCCACTTAGAAACATTGAAAGCTCGAAGAACAATATCCGACCAGAGCTTTATCTTTAATTTGATTAATAACAATATTGATTGTTCCTCTCTCCTGAGGCAAATCAATTTCTATGTACCCGAACGCGTATCGAGAACTAGGACAGGATTTCAAACATTTCAATCGAAATCCACATATGGATTAATAAATCCTTTAAATCGCATCACAGCTAAATCTAACATTTTATATCGTGATATTAACTTTATTAATGGTTCGTTACTATCATTTAAGAAAAAGTTGCGTGCGATTATATGATTAATTGTGATATAATGTATTCCTGTAACTGTCAGCATGTCCATTACTATGTAACTTTATGCTAAGACTTTCTTTTTCTATGAATTTCTTCTATTGTAAACATTTGTATAAAAGGACTTCGGTCCGTAAATAATAAATAATAATAATAATAATAACATAATTTTATATATCAAAAAAAAATTGTTGAACCTAATAAAATCGGAACGAAGCGATTGTACAGTTCCGATGACTGATGTCGGTGGGGGGCTATAAGTAATAATAATAAAGAAGAAGAAGAAACAATAAAACTGGCAATCTGTGTCAGGGTGAACGAAGGCTCTCGTCCCAGCATCACCTGCACAGGCTGCACGGGCATCATCGGAGTGCACATTATCGTCGCGACGTGCCGCAGAAGAGCGTCTCTCTGCCCACGCAGTAAACGTCTAACCGACCGCGCGTGTAAGCCGCTAATTAATACGTGAAAGTCACATAACCCGTGGGCAGAGGAGTGAAAGAGCGGAGGGAGATCCGTCGGGATAAACCGTCACGATTAAGACACGGCCGTATCGTCCGATGGTTTCCCAGAAAAATTCACAGGGTGTCGGGACAAAGACCGAAGAGAGACGAGGAGGGAGGAGAGATAGAAAAAGAAGAAGAAGAAGAAGAAGAAGGGAAAGAAGAATACGGTCCATGCTCGTGGAAACATCCACGGTGAACAAACGATCCCGGGGATTGGACACGTAGATTAGATCTGGCATCGAATTATGGAGAGGATCCACGAACGACGAACGCGGGCTTCCGGGCTGGTGGATACGGCCCGGGTATTCTTTCCCTCGGCGACTCACCAATTACTGGCCTTTGACATTAATTTGTCGACCGGCTGACCAACGGAACGGTGGCTACACGGTGTGTGCCTCGTTCGGTTAACCAGGAAATGGAGATGTCCGCGGCCACCGGCTAAATATGCTTGTACGCGGCGACGCACTTTGTCACGGTCAGCCAACGACATTTTTCTCGGTGACGAACACGCAGGCACAGCGCGTAAAAGTGCCGCTGCTAGAGAGATTTCCTCGCGCGACCGTACGCACGTGAATTATCCTACAGTGAATTAGAGGGAGAGAGAGAGAGAGGGACTCAACAGTGACGAGTTCAACGGTAATCCTCGGTGATGGACGATCGAGACACGCTTTCCTTGCATCGAGGCCAACTTTTACCCAAGAAACTCGGATTTCGTCTCGCGCGCGCGCCGCGTCTACGAGTCGCAGCACATGCTGATCGCAATTTTAGTATGCGTATTAGGGTGGACCTTAGCTATACTCAGAGGTGGGCATTATTTGGCGAAACAGATATTTCAAATACTAATTTTGACTTTTAACGATCGTAAATTGTTGTATATGCACAAGTGATATCGGCGCTACAGGTTCGATCAAGGATACAAAAATTAGCAATTTTGCAGAATTATAATTTCAACGTTTCGGTTCGGTTTTGAACCATCATCAAGAAAAGT
Organism: Lasioglossum lativentre; assembly: GCA_916610255.1. NCBI lineage: Eukaryota > Metazoa > Arthropoda > Insecta > Hymenoptera > Halictidae > Lasioglossum > Lasioglossum lativentre. The sequence continues at coordinate 4,935,965 of OU744366.1, forward strand.
CCGCGTTTGCTAATTGTGAAGAAACACAGAAAGAAGAGTGTAAAGGAAATGGTACTTGTCAGTAAGAAGGTTTAAACTGTACTGTACTCTAATTTCAAATACTATTTAATATTTTAGATTTTATTTTGCTTAAAGAAAATAGTATTTTATTTGAACAATATGAACCTCAAAATAAAGTATTTCTATTTCAACAATTCGATTCAGAAAATAAAATATTTCTATTTCAACAATCTGATCCAGAAAATAAAATATTTCTATTTCAACAATTTGATTCAGAAAATAAGATATTTCTATTTCAACAATCTGATCCAGAAAATAAAATATTCCTATTTCAACAATTTGATCCAGAAAATAAAATATTTCTTCTTTAACAATCTGAAACACTTTTGGATTGTTATAATACTCTGAGAAACCGCATAAACATACACTGTATCTTATCGTTAAGAAACGATTTACACTCATAAATGTATTGAATTCGAATCATTATTTTCAGCAATAATATTTGTAATTGAAATTGAAAATAAAGAGAGAGACAAAATACAACTATTTTCAATATTATTCAAATAAAATACTATTTTCAAATACTATTTTAAAAAATTACTGCATCAAATAAAATATTTTATTTTTAAAATTGTGCACATACTCTAAAATAAATAGGATTATTTAATATTTACTATTTCAAATATTATTTTCCCCAGCTCTGGCTATACTTGATGAAAATTATTTTGTAAAATTTTTTCCCGGGCGCCACCCCAGGATTGTGACAACTGTTGAGAAAATGAAATCTGGAAAAAATTTGGGGCCGATTGGATCATGGGAAACCGGCGCGCAACGAATTTGAAATTTTTTTTGAATTTCGGGGCGACGTACAATCTACCCACTCGGGTCTCATGCCGATCATAATTTTGTCGATACATTGTATCAGCAGATACAACACCGCAACAATTCTTGGAACCTGAGTATTTTCCCAGAAATGTTTTACTTGAACAGAAACGATGCTAGAAATGCAATATTTCCTTTTACTTGTCGTATCATATTACAGTAAACGCTTGTTCGTTGTCCTGAATCAGGGGCACGCTCGTTGTCCAGTGCCTACCCACTCCACTGCCTGTCAACGCAGTCATTGACTCGAGGAATCGATTTTACAAATCTCTTAATTTTCATTATTTGTTTATGGGACTTTCACTACCTTATTTCTGGCATTTTTCTGATTAAAATGACACCAAACACGATATAGTTTCAATTGTATTTAGTGGTTTAATCGACGGTGAAAGTTTCGGTCGCAAGGAAGGACAGCGCATCGGAAAGAAAGAGACGCGGACAGTCACGCGAAACGTATTTCATTCTTTCTTTTTCTGTGTTCGGCTTTCTATTGAAGTCTCTCTTGGCGCGGTCGGGGCGATATCTAAACGCAGTCATAAATCAAAAAGCATGTCGGGGCACGCTCGTTGTCCGCTCAAACCCCCGGCCTTTGGACAACGAACGAGTGTTTACTGTACCATGTAGAATTGTTGAAAGTTTCTCGTGTCCTTTGTCGAACCACCTGTACGCGAAGTAACATATGAATAATATACGAAGTATCGCTGTCATGTTAACCGTGTATTATATCGTGTACACCGAAATAAGTTAAAGTATAGCGATAAGGAATTGTAACGAGGAAGAACAAGAAGTTCGCACGAGGAGTAGAAACCGCGACAGAAACCAGCAATACAGCAACATTATATCGGCGAAGTGAAGCGAGAACAAGCGTGCTACGGAGTTAACGTCGCGTGACGACATTCTGGATATTCACGGGACTGCATAATTTTCGTCACCAACCTCCGATAATCGAGCCAGCTCGCGGAAACGGAATACGTTATTTTCGATTAATTCCGTGAAACAAGCGATCGGAATGTTTTCTCGACGACCGACGATCGACGACCGACGACGACGCGAACGCCCTTTGAAAAAAATTAAGAGGGCTGTATTATCGATACGCGTAATTTGCAAGGAGGACGGCTAATTATGCAACGCTGATAACGCCGATTCATTTTTTTCCTGCGTGCCTCTCTGTTCGGACCGTGTCCCGAACTTGCTCGCGTCGTTCCCTCCTCGCCGATGATGAAGCAGCTGCTACCAGCTCGAAAACGAGAGCACTCGTGCACGCACCGGACGTCGGGCACACACGGCTTGATCGATCGATTCGTGGATCGATGGATCGTACAAGGGGAACAATATTTGCCAGCGCATACGATAAGGCATTAACACAGAGATCGGGATCTCTCTCTCTCTCTCTTTTTCGCTCGGCGTAATTAATTACATCGTCCGAAAAGAAAATGGATTGCCGCTCCCAGCAATAACAGAGGTTAATGCGGCAACAATTATTGATGATGCCGCAATAAATGCTGCTTGTCGAAACGGTAATTTATCCAAGATTAATAATTGATCAGGGATTGATTTTAATCTAAATGTTCGTCTAAACGGACCACTTAATATCCGCTGTTCGGTGCCCAACCACGGAGACATCGGAGAATATCTCGCACCTGGCTTTTGTTGCCTGCAAGATTATCGCGAAGATGGAACTAGGGATCGATTAACTTGCTCTCGAAGATTACATCGGTCGTAGTAACAACGAATGCGTGCGGCAATCTTCGGATTGATTCCTTGTTGGTAATATACCTTGTGTCACAGACTCGTGATGCAGATTGGCAGACTTGGAAAAAATACGAACGTCGTTTTAAGGGGTTACACCACCCCGGCGCTCGGAAATAAGAGTAATAGCTACAATATGACGTAGGGAAAAATTTTAAAAAATTTTTTTCTAGAAATGACAGCTGTTTGAAATAAAAAAACTCGAATTTTGCATCGAAATTTTGCGTTTAAAAAATTTATAACTTTCGAACATGGCACCCAATCACAAAAATCCTACGTCACATTCTATTTATTACCCTAATAAATAAGAAAAAATTTATTTATTATTTTTTAGACGATGCCTAACAAAGAAAATCATGTACACCATCGGCAAGGATTTTCAAAAGAGGGTCCTACTTATCGGTTTATATCTCCGCCATTTTTAATTTTTTTTTTAATCGTTAATATTGCAAATTATGTGTAAAATAAAGATCATTTTATATACTTAATGGCAGCGCCAAAAAAAATAGTTTATTTTTATACCTATTTTTCCGAGCGCCAGGGTGGTGTAACCCCTTAACACGTCGATTGCATATTAATGCATATCAGTATTTCGGTATTTGTCAACATAATATCGATAATAAAATAATACTGGTTTCAAATCTGTGCTTAGAAATTATAATAATATTGTATTATAATTCTAGGGAAATCGAGAAAAATTGGTGAATAGATTGAACATTTCGATAGAAGTCCTGCTTATTGTTAGACTGTTCGATTCGCGGTGATTGAATAACGCGCGAGACAATATCGTTGTAGCGTATCGAGGAAAACCAAGCAGAAGCAAAATCGAGCAGGCAACCGTCCGATTACACGTTGGTCAGTGCGAAATGCCAGGCCGATGCACTGTGCAGCAAAAAACGGTGATCACGTTGCAGCTGGCCCCCTCTCGGTTGCAAGGACGCGCGCGGCTCCGAGAGAGCTGGTCGGCATCGGCATCGGCGAAGATCATAATGATAATCGTGGCTGGACGACGATGTTTGGGTGCGTGAATTCGATAAATATATATTTATGGCACGGTGTCACAGGTGTAAAACTCGAAGCGGACGGCGGGGAACGCGCGTGCGACAAGACAACGCGCGGCGCGACGCGGCGCACAGTGGGGACATTTGACCAAACTCGATTCAAAATCAAAGAACTTTCGACAGAAATGAGGTAGAGCGATGAAATTTTTTTTTAATTAAAGCCGAAACTTTGCTGAATATGGGAAAAAATAGGGAGATTATGGTACAAACGTTTTTTAACATTGATAAAATTCGTTAGACTATATAATGATACTAATAATGATACTAATAATTAGACTGCGGATTTTATGCATTTATGACAAAAATGAGTAGGTGTAGTTCAAGAGAATAGAAAGATCGAAAGAGTTTAATAATGTCGATATATAAGTTTTACCATATCAAAATGATTAATGAGCAAAATCAATTTTTACTTAGCTCTTATAGATTACAATTGGTGTATAAAAATTTTATTTTGCATAAAGATCCGCAGTCTGCTAATAATGATTTCAAATCTGGTTTCACAATTTGTCTACGACATCACGATTTTGAAAAAAATTTTTTTTTTGACAAACAAATAACGCAATCATTTTTTCGTAGAAATGATTTAATAACATATTAGTTTGCAGGTATATCGTATTTTCATATGTGGAACACAATAAAAATAATAATAATTCATTCCTTCATGTTTCGTAAGTAATTCAAAATGTTAAAATACTTAATTATTATTATTTTTATTGTGTTCTATGAAAATACAATATACCTGCAAACTAATGTGTTTTAAATCATTTCTACGAAAAAATGATTGCATTATTTGTTTGTCAAAAAAAGAATTTTTTTCAAAATCGTTATGTCATAGACAAATTTTGAAACCAGATTTGAAATCAGCGTGAAAAAATCTACGGGAAATGATGATTAGCATGTATTAAACAAAATTTTTTCTTCGCGTGGTGATTGAAAAATCACAATTTTCTTGAAATTGTACAAGTCTAACGAATTTTATCAAGGTTAAAAAACGTTTGTACCATAATCTCCCTATTTTTCCAATATTCTGCAAAGTTTCAGCTTTAATTTAAAAAAAATTTCATCGCTCTACCTCATTTCTGTCGAAAGTTCTTTGATTTTGAATCGAGTTTGGTCAAATGTCCCCACTGTGCGGCGCGGCGCGGCGCGGCGGTCGTCTCGCGAGCGTGTTCGCGCTGGCTCGCGCGACCAGCCGCATTTTGTCTCCCCGGCCACGATAATGATCAGCGAACGGGAATCGTCGAAAGTAAGACGTCTCGAGACATCGATAAAGGACCGTTCTCGACTCCGTTCCGCGATACAGCTCCGAACCGCTTCGATCCGTAATGATATGCGAGGGACGGCCATATGTCGGCGCGGCGCGGCTCGGCGCTGCTCGACGCGGCGGTGCACACATTCGTGTGCGCGCCACGGTTCTGGCATATGTCGGGGCATCGTTCTTCGTCATCTAAACGCAACAGTCACGCACGGATCTCGGCCCGCCACTTTGTCGATTCAGTAATTTAATTGGCCCTTCCAGATACGTGCATTTGCACGTGAACGAGAGCCCGGCCAAGGGCCGCTCCGATCCTCCCGGCCGATACCGAGATGGGGAACAACGTCCGATTCGAGATTAAGTGGTTCGTTTTCTGAATATCATTCCTGTGAATATATTAGCAATAACTAATACGCTTTACCTCGGCTCGACACTGACGAATGGTTTTGTTGCAACACGTTTATCTTGATTTTTCGCGAGCGTTATTCAATGAAATCGGACCCTTGCTACTCCGCTGGAACAATTCGAAGGTGCTCCAACTTTCAAGTAATATTTTTAGCCGTGGCACAGTGTGACGTTTCGATCATGTAGTGGGATTTAATTCTTAATGATGTTGTTTCTTTTTTTTTATCGTGTATTTTGTTTAAACTACTCAAAATACGATGATTTCTAATTACTTTAGGTTTTTATTGTATTGACCGAAAATACGTATTTTAAGTCTTGCAAATTACTGTTTGAGAGGGTATTTTATTTAAATGATACAAGGCAGTTACAAAAACAGTCTTACATAAATATATGTCGGGGCGTGTTGACATAGGCAATGATTTGTAAAGTATTATTATTATTATTGTCATGTTTGTTTTATTGATTGTAATTTATAAATTTGTGTTACTGTTACGTTTGGTTTATTTTTGAAGAAATGCGAGACAAGGTCCTTTAGGAAAATGGTTTAGGTCCTTTAGGAAAATGGTTTAGGTCCTTGTTGAACGTGACCACGGGTGGTAGAATGGACACGTTCTGATGGCTACAGTGTATATGAAAACATGACAATATCAATGAGATATTGATTGATTTGCGTTGTCAACGAGAGTAGTCTTTTGATATAGACAGAATCAATAAGATTTTGACGGGAAGAGACGTGTTAAGGTTAATTCTACAGCACCCGTGAGGTTACTATAGGCGTATTCTACATCTTCGGATCGATGAAGATCTGTTAAAAAAAGTTGCAGCAAAATTGTCCTTGTCCTTGAATGTCAAGGTCAAATATTTTTTTAATCGCACGATGCATAGAATAGAATGGGATTAAAAAAATTTGACCCTAAAATTCAAGATCAAGGACAATTTTCCGGCAACTTTTTTTTTACAGATCTTCAACGATCCGAAGATGTAGAATAAGTCTATGGCAGCCAAGACCGAGGATTTCTTTACACCGTGTACAAAATACGTAAATCAAAATCGATACTATTTAACTAGATCATCGCTGCTCTGAAATCATCAAAATCATCGCGAGGGTTAAATGAATGAATAATTAACACGATTAAAACACACCGAGATTTATTTCCACGGTCGCAGATCGATAAATAATCGGCGAATCTTCGCGCCATATGGTACCGGCCGGCCATAAAATGTATCCGCCGGTGTAATCCTTTACAGAAAAGTGCCGCGCGAAGAAATGTTATGACGAGTGAAATTATAGCATCAGCGGCGAACGTTCGAATCCTCGAGCGGGGTCCAGACGTAGAATTTCGGTTGGAGCCTCTCCGCCAAATGTTTACAAGTAAAGCGTGAAAGACCGGACGACGAGCCGGAGTTGTGCGTTGCATGGTTCGCGTGCGCATGATTGCACCCTCGAGCTGCCGAGTCAGGTGGCTGTCTTGCCCAGACCTTGAGGAGTCGGTATTCAAACGCTGAAGTTGAAACGTTACTCCGAGTCCCTGACATAGTAGACTGCCCCGGAGCTATGTTCCTCTGGCTTTGGAAATCGTGTTCCGTTCTGCAAAACTGCCCGTAGGATTCGCCCGGACGATTGTCTTTTTCTTTCGGGCCGGACGGCCACGATTGTTCGGCCGATTATTCCCCTAAAAAGCCACGCAATTTCGTTATTATAAGAACGTCCGTCTTTCTTCTTTCCTGAAGCCTCGCCTAGAGCCACACGGCGCATCGGGATATCACTATTTTGCGCGTGCCCCGGAGATAACTAAATTTCAGAAACAATGATACAAACGAGTCCTTCGACGATTACTCGGATTTTTACTCTTCGCGTCGACTATTACTTATTTTTCTAATAAGAATATCGGGGAGATTACGATTTCCGTGGCCCCTCTTTTTGAGGTTATATTTGTGTTCTTGGGGTTATTTTAAGAAAAAATTGTATGTATAACATGGTGTCGAATCAGCCTGGTTTAGCCGGTAAAGTAGATTTCTTGTTTTTCATAAATCTGCAAATATCTCGGTAACTATGCAAAATATGGCAAAATATCACGAGACCTTTTTTGTAGAAAATTAAATTTTCAATCATTTATGTCGTATGACATTTTTCTGTCGTATGCCTCTCCTCTGAAGTAATGGTCGGGAGAACGTAAAGGCTCCGTTCTAAAAAGATCAAATTCTGGCAGATATCTACAATGGGAAGATTATGTGAACAGAGTGAGTTATGGTTAGATCGTGAGAGGGGGCGGAGAGCACGCATACGAAAATCTAGGGGTAGTCTAGTAGTAATTTCAAATGAATTATTTTATTTTTAGTATATTTTTCGTGAAAAATGGAATTTTAACATCATTTTAACGTTTTTTATAGGAAATTTAATTTCCTACAAAACCGACTCGGTTTTCAACTGTTTCGATGTAAAAATTCAGTTAAGCAAGTATATTTGCATTTTTTATTTAACAGTTACCCTTGCTTCCCAAAACCAACACAAGGAAACGGTTTTACTAAGGAAAATCACTTTAGTTGTAGTTTATACGTACAAAACTATATTTATATCTTTAACACTGTACACGCGGTATTGTAGCATTCCACTGCAATAATAATGTCTAACATTTCCAAATCAGTGTCATTCAGTGGTCCGTGGCAGTGTTGGGCAAAAACTTAATCAACGATTGACGACTAAATTTCTACTTGAATCGTTAATCGCAATTAACAATTAATCTCCCAGTTTAGTCGTTAATTGCGGTTAACGATTTTTCTACTTTAGTCGTTAGTTGCGATTAACGATTATTAATCGTCAATCGGATAATTGATTAATGATTATTGCTGAAATGAAATACGTAATCAGAACTGTATGAATACTGAAAAAAATGTAAACTCGATTTTTCGATTCCTTTTTTTAATCAACGATTGACGATTAAATCAATCAATCGAATCGATCGCCGATTTTTCGACGGATTTCTTCATTTAATGAACGATCGACGATTAACTTTATCGATCGATTGAATCAATCGCCGATTTTTCGACGATTTCTCTTTTTAATCGTATACATTAATCAATCAATCATGATTAAAATTTTCATCGATTAATGCCCATGTTGAATTATTGACAATGCGTCAGCTAGTATAAGCTAGAAGGCAAAAATAAATTTAGACAGTATGAGAGACCCTGCCTTGTGCAGTTTATTTTTCAAGGCCAGCTGTCATCGGGTCCGTGACTGCATCGAAGGTCTGGAAAATGTTCTGAACCTGGGCTCTCTCCTTATCTCAAGTGGGGGGCAGATTTTCTGCTGGCCCTAAACGATTAATTTTGTCCTCACTCTGGTCATAGCTCTCGAACTGAACAGACGTTCTTCCTTGCTTGGTTAATAAAGTGAAAATAGTTAAAGCAAGATTTCTTTGCGTTTTGTTTATTTAGAACTCCCATTTACTATAGCCCAACTCTGGTCCGTGGTATACGATAGAAACGGGACACCCAGTACACGCGATTCGAAATAAAATATAAGTCACCCCCGAAACGTTCGTTCGTCGGCTCGATTAACTCGGGAGACGTTCATCCGGGAAGATTAAACCGCGCGCGCGCCACCCTCTGCAACGGGTCCGCATGAAAAACGACCCGCAACGCCCACCTCGTGCACGAAAGTTCGTCCGCGAGGTTCGTCGCCTGCACGTGGGGACGTTCGTTAAGGTTTCTCTCGCGTCGGAAGGTCGCGAAACACGTTCCTCTGTATGTATGGAACAGCGTAGAATCCGGGCGAAGGACACAGCGAGTCCTCTCGTCGGAGGGTCCCACGATGATGGATGCGCGTTAGCGCGGGAGTGCGCGAAGACAAAGATCCTACGGATTCCCTCCCGGCGTGCGCAACGCGCATTAGTTCGTGTCGCTCCCGCTGTGCGCAAATTAGACCTGCGAGTGTAGCGATGTACTGGTGCACCGTAGTGAAAACGAATCAGAAGGAAAGAGAGAGAGAGAAGGACCCGAAGATGAAGGAGGGGAAAAAAGGAAAGACAACGAAGAAGAAAAGAGGAAGGCGAGGAAGAAGCGGCAGCAACAACGGTTGGTGGTAGTAGTAGTGAAGTAGTTTCAGTAGGTACAGAAAGAAGATGAAGAAGAGGAAGAAGGGGGCGCGAGCGAGGCCGCGATGAACGACCGCAATCAACGCAACACCGCCCCGCGAAAATTGCCTGGAATACACCCGGAATATATTATCCACACGGGTGTTCCTGCAGGCGGCGGCGGCGTCCTCTTCTGGGTCAAGAGGTCGCGGGCTCCGGAACGGACACGGCCCGAAGGAAGAGAAGCGTGCCCGTGAAAGGCCGGCCCGCGATGGATCATGAAGAGGTGGCCGCGGGTTTTACGGTCGTCACGACCACCCCGAATTATCCGCTTTCTTTTTCGGAAATATCCTCTTGCCGTGATTTTCGTCGGTAACAATCCTTTGGATCCACTTTGATGTTGAAGATCCGCAGGATAGTGTTGGTTATCGTAGCGGTTTTCTTCTCTAAATTATGTGTATACCATTTCCTGACAATAGTGTAGGTATGCAGATTTACAACAGCCATTCGTGTACCGTACTATAGCAGCGGCGAATTGTTTTAAGGGACAGGCAATTATTAATCGTAGGCTGCCCGCAGGTTTAACTCTGTCTTCCGGGGGCGGGCCCAGCTCGTAAACGCGTTGCTTATCTGTGATTGAATTTCGAATTAACTGCTCGTAAAGTAGCCCGCGGAGAACATTATGGGATCCATTAAAGATGCCAGAATTCGAATGCATCGAGGAATTATGTGATTTCGCTTGTGTGTCGCAAGCTGGCGCACAGCGGGCTGGATCGAAGATTTTAGTGACATTTTACCAATAAATGAACTTTCTCTCATATCGATGTCTAATCAATTGGTATTGTTTTTCGAATATCCACTGACCTCAAAAATGGAAGAATTAATCAAATTAAATGAAAATTATAGTTGTACCGAGCTTTTAATGTTGAACATTTTAGAATCTACGTTTGACACCCGAAAAATGTCCCATCTTTTTAGCGATATTTTGACGATCCTGTTCAAGATTTCAGTTCCGTTTTTTTTTTCTACAGTAAACAGCATTGTTTTCTGTTAAGAAATTATAATTGCAGTTACAATTATTATATGGTGCTGAATATATTCAGTGGTGCTGAATTCCAGGACAATAACAATAACAACTCTTTTACGTCACAAGTACAATTGACAATAACAACTCTTTTACGTCACAAGTACTGGCTCCCGACATTTATAAGGTTCTTCTTATGCGGCCCAGATATTAAAGGCCTGCTAATCATCTTTGATTTTATTAAGCGATGTGCAATAAAAATTTCATTTAATTTTAATTTCATAAAATTAATGTAAACAAGCAGAAGCTACAATCTAGTCTAAGTTAAGTGGCGCATTAAGATATTATATACTACGTTAATATGTATATGTATCGTATTGTATATGCTAACATAAACCATACCTGGTTTAAAGCAATAAATAAATGATAATAATTAATTTTCAGTGCAGTTTACCATATCTTACGCGCGTAGTAGAAAATATCGTTAATTTCGCAGCGATTAAAAGGATCGAATTAATCCGGGTTAGGGTGAAATTAATTTTACCGATTTCTCGGTAATTACGTATTAATCTGAAAGCAATCGGCGCTCGCAAGTAGTATCCGATATTGATTCGAACGACGACGCTACGAGGACAGAGAGATTGCCATAATTCATCAGGGGTATGCTGGCAGGATCAGAGCCGGCTCTCGGAAAGCAGAAGACCCGACTGTCGAGATATGTTGGCTCATTATCGTGACGTATGGCTGCCGCTGGTAACGCGGAATAATCTGCAGGTTGGAAGTAGCTGATGCCTCGGCCCTGTTCCCTAGGGGCGTTTTCCGTTCAGTTCCCGACGAAATCGTTTACGGGCTTCGTAATTTCAGCCGGTTCAATGGGGCCCGGACGCGATTCACATCGGCTGCCGGCTAATGGTACTCGGCGTTGGAAATCAGACTTTGATTTGCCTGATTTAAAAGGACTTCCCGCGGCTGCCGGATAACTTTATTTAGCCAAGGCGCACGTCGTCCGGCCTCGTGTCCCGCCCGCCAACGTTGCTGCCTGATTGCGATTAAGCGGCTATTATCTGTAATGCATACCGCGGTTTTTCTGGGCGCAGATCCATTCCGGCCTATGAAGAGTAAATATACCACCGGCAGGATGTAATGACGTCGTAGAAATCGCGGCGCCAGGATCCACGATCCAAGACGCTGGATAACGTAAACTTAATTACGTTCTGTCGATTAATGCCGCGGCCCTCGACCGTTTTTGCCCGTTTCAACGTCGATAGTTTAGTTGCAAGCTTTACATTATGACGTACATCATTTATAGTTCGTTATGTAAGAGAGATTGTTTCATCGTCGCTCCTCACTGAAAATTTATCCATTTCTGTTGAATTTCATACAGTGAATTAAATATACAGGTTGTTCGAGTACAGGTGGGAGAAAATTTAAGAGGTGGTTCACCATGACAATATAAGTTGAAAATGAAGAATAAAAAAATTGCGATTTCGATTTGGTTATTTAATTATGGGTTGCAGCATTTTAGGCGGATTTTTAATTGTTAACCCTTTGCACTCGAAGCTATTGTAATTTTAAAGTTAAACATTTCTTCCGACCTAGATATTCCCTCTGATTTTTTTAATTTGATGGATATGATATAATACCTCATAGAATACTTAGATATTTAGTAATTGATTAGATACCAATAACATATTTAATAATGTAAACAATATTTTGAGTAATGACACAGCAATTTTCAGTGGCGCCGCAGAGTCGCCACTCGAGTGCTATGGATATTTAGTTATGGGTTGCAGCATTTTAGGCGGATTTTTAATTGTTAACCCTTTGCACTCGAAGCTATTGTAATTTTAAAGTTAAACATTTCTTCCGACCTAGATATGAAATTGATATAATACCTCATAGAATACTTAGATGTTTAGCAATTGATTAGATACCAATAACATATTTAATAATGTAAACAATATGTTGAGTAACGGCACAGCAATTTTTAGTGGCGCCGCAGAGTCGCCACTCGAGTGCTATGGATATTTAGTTATGGGTTGCAGCATTTTAGGTGGATTTTTAATTGTTAACCCTTTGCACTCGATGCTATTTTAATTTTAAAGTTAAACATTTCTTCCGACCTAGATATTCCCTCTGATTTTTTAAATTTGATGGATATGATATAATACCTCATAGAATACTTAGATATTTAGTAATTGATTAGATACCAATAACATATTTAATAATGTAAACAATATGTTGAGTAATGGCACAGCAATTTTTAGTGGCGCCGCAGAGTCGCCACTCGAGTGCTATGGATATTTAGTTATGGGTTGCAGGATTTTAGGTGGATTTTTAATTGTTAACCCTTTGCACTCGAAGCTATTGTAATTTTAAAGTTAAACATTTCTTCCGACCTAGATATGAAATTGATATAATACCTCATAGAATACTTAGATGTTTAGTAATTGATTAGATACCAATAACATATTTAATAATGTAAACAATATTATGAGTAATGGCACAGCAATTTTCAGTGGCGCCGCAGAGTCGACACTCGAGTGCCATGGATATTTAGTTATGGGTTGCAGCATTTTAGGTGGATTTTTAATTGTTAACCCTTTGCACTCAGAGCTATTGTAATTTTAAAGTTAAACATTTCTTCCGACCTAGATATTCCCTCTGATTTTTTAAATTTGATGGATATGATATAATACCTCATAGAATACTTAGATATTTAGTAATTGATTAGATACCAATAACATATTTAATAATGTAAACAATATGTTGAGTAATGGCACAGCAATTTTTAGTGGCGCCGCAGAGTCGACACTCGAGTGCTATGGATATTTAGTTATGGGTTGCAGCATTTTAGGTGGATTTTTAATTGTTAACCCTTTGCACTCGATGCTATTTTAATTTTAAAGTTAAACATTTCTTCCGACCTAGATATTCCCTCTGATTTTTTAAATTTGATGGATATGATATAATACCTCATAGAATACTTAGATATTTAGTAATTGATTAGATACCAATAACATATTTAATAATGTAAACAATATTTTGAGTAATGGCACAGCAATTTTCAGTGGCGCCGCAGAGTCGCCACTCGAGTGCTATGGATTAATAATTAAATAACGAAGCCGAAATCGCAATTTTTTTATTCTTCATTTTCGACTTATATTATCATGGAGAACCACCCCTTAAATTTTCTCCCACCCGTAGTCGAACAGCCTGTATACGAACACGACACGCCCGAATGAAATTGTAATAGAAAAATTGATGAAATGTTGGAGTTGCGAAAGAGCACACAAGTCCCTGAATATAAAATGGCCCGTAAAAGATCCGAAGATAGAGATCCATAATAGTTTCCCGGAATTCCGGCGGCGGACCGGTATTTTGCGAGCGAATTACGACGACGAGGTCGTCGTCAGGCCTGACACGACGGTAGATGAATGGCCCGAAAAACAAAAAAGGTGAAAGGGGGGGGGTAGAGAGCCACGGCTGGCGGAACTAATGATGATTTTTGCGATGAAACTCACGAATTCACGGTCCACGGGGGGCAGGGGTCTGGCCTTAACACCTGCGCCTTAACCTTACCGATTTATTAGGGCCGGTTCACAGAAGGAACCCGTTCTCGCGGACGCGTTTAATCCACCCGCGTGCTTTATGCGCGAAAGCTCGAGGCTTCGTGGAAAAGCTTGCCGGCGCCCGTTTAATGCCGACGCGGCTCTATAAAGCAGCGGGCGTGCCGCAATTTTGCCGATCTAATGAAGCAATTGAATGCGGATGTGAGGCGGCGGCGCTGCGCTGCGCGGCGCGGCGCGGCGCGGCGGAGCATCGGCTAACGGAGGGACTGGCAGGCTCCTTGAAAATTCCTAAGCTACGGACGAAGATAAGATTATCGCTTCAATGGGCTTAACGGGTTCACCCGTAAAGTCTATGTTCAGAAAAACTTTTTTTTCAAAGTTAATGCACGCCTTCGGCGAAATTATGTGGAACGCCTTTGTTCGGGGTTATTAAGTTTCATCAGATTCGAGTCGATGATCGATATTTCAAACACGGAAGCTTAAGCTGCGTGGTCGGTAGACTGCAGAAATGCAACGAAATTTCTCGTTGGAAAATGAATAACGAAAGACGACATCAGTTGTAGAATGGCTTAATAATTTATATTCTCTTCCACTGTAAAAATTGAAGGGCTATACAAGGGTAATACCTACTTTCAGCAATACTTGAGAGAAAACCGATTTCCATGGTTCTCTCGGCTAAATCTTTCCCGTTCGGCTATTGTCACTATCAATAGATGCAGATCAGATCATTATCACTTGGCATCCTCTTTAGCTCGCATAGGTTTCATCAATGATCCCAAATGCTGTTGCAAGGAGGAGGATGAGACGCTGAACCATGTTTTATGGCAGTGTGATTTGTACAATGAAGAAAGATTAATATTAATCGAAAAGCTCCGTAAAATGAACCTTCACCTGCCCATGGATGTTTCGATAATGATAGCCAAACCTAACATCAAGGCCTGTCGCTATATGCTGTCATTCTTTAGAAGCTGCGGTCTTAGCATTTAGCTATAGTTTTTGCAGTTTGCAATATACCAGCCGATAGGGCGTGCTGGAACGAAATTGTTTGCGTGTATTATACATGCTTTATTATACATTTATATTCGTTCATTTGTTTGTAATCTGTATCTGTATACAGGGTGTTCGACTACGGGTGGGAGAAAATTTAAGGGGTGGTGCTCCATGATAATACAATTCGAAAATGAGGAATAAAAAAATTGCGATTCCGGCTTCGTTATTTAGTTATTAATCCATAGCACTCGAGTGGCGACTCTGCGGCGCCACTAAAAATTGCTGTGCCATTACTCAAAATATTGTTTACATTATTAAATATGTTATTGGTATCTAATCAATTACTGAACATCTAACTATTCTATGAGGTATTATATCATATCCATCAAATTTAAAAAATCAGAGGGAATATCTAAGTCGGAAGAAATGTTTAACTTTAAAATATAAAATAGCTCCGATTCCAAAGGGTTAACAATTAAAAATCTACCTAAAATGCTGCAACCCATAACTAAATATCCATGGCACTCGAGTGGCGACTCTGCGGCGCCACTGAAAATTGCTGTGCCATTACTCAAAATATTGTTTACATTATTAAATATGTTATTGGTATCTAATCAATTACTAAACATCTAAGTATTCTATGAGGTATTATATCAATTTCATGTCTAGGTCGGAAGAAATGTTTAACTTTAAAATTACAATAGCTTCGAGTGAAAAGGGTTAACAATTAAAAATCCACCTAAAATGCTGCAACCCATAACTAAATATCCATAGCACTCGAGTGGCGACTCTGCGGTCCCACTAAAAATTGCTGTGCCATTACTCAAAATATTGTTTACATTATTAAATATGTTATTGGTATCTAATCAATTACTAAACATCTAAGTATTCTATGAGGTATTATATCAATTTCATATCTAGGTCGGAAGAAATGTTTAACTTTAAAATTACAATAGCTTCGAGTGAAAAGGGTTAACAATTAAAAATCCACCTAAAATGCTGCAACCCATAACTAAATAACGAAGTCGAAATCGCAATTTTGTTATTCTCCATTTTCGACTTATATTGTCATGGAGAACCACCCCTTAAATTTTCTCCCACCTGTAGTCGAACACCCTGTATAAGGTTGAAATAAATCTCTAAAGAGATTTTCTTTAAAAAAAAAAAGAAAAAATTTATATTCTCCATGCTATGCATAGGACTGGATCCCGGATGCGTGGGCGTTGGTTGAAGCTGTCACTCGGCTCGCCTCTTCGGTAATAGGCGCCGGGTTAATGGGACATACCTGATATTTACAGGTGCGAGCCTATTTCGAGACCGGCGAAGGGTTGGAAGAATGCTCGTTCGGGAATGGGAACGGAAGCAAGTGTTGCGCTCCACTCTTAGGTGCTTTGTCGTCCTTGTAGCAAACAGGAAGAGGTGTCTATTGAAAATATCGATTCATGAATACAATTCGAAAATGTATAATAATTGTATTATTCAGCTTGCGAGAGCAACCCTTGCTCCCAGGGTCCTTTAACCTGAATATTCTCATTTTTTCATTTCTAGGCACCTGAGTTTCATAGTCTAGATAAGATCTGTGTCAGGAATACTCCCACACTTTCATTGCTGGCCTAGTTTTTCGCTTTATCCCGAAGGGACCTTGACCCTAGGAAACTTTAGGTGTTAAGCCAACCTCTGTTGTTGAGGCTCTTATTGGTTACTAGACACCTGAACACCACCTGGACTAACGATGTACCCAAAAGATCGGCTCCTCTCACGGTAAGCGCATTGTTTAATAATATATAGAATAAGTGAACAGTGCAGTGGAACTTTGGAACGAAGTTTCGTGATGGCTGAATATGTATTGCGCTTCTCTCTCAACTCTTGCGATAAATATATAACGCCGTGTACGGGACACTCGGTTGACAAATTGTCGCGGCTCGCAGTTTCGTGGCGCTCATTACCCGTTGTAATAAGCATTCGTTGTCGGGGAAATAACGGAATTAGCGATCACGTCGGGCCCGTTCCACGGAGCGCGGTTTAATTGACGGGCTTGCCTGTCGAATAGCTCGCGGTGCGGTGCGGTGCGGTGCGGCGCGGCGCGGCGGAGTAAATCGACACGCATCGACGGAATTCATAAAGCTCCGGGGCCCCGGTGGAATTTGATTAATCGATCTCGGGTCACAGGTTCGATA
The DNA here is from genome assembly GCA_916610255.1 of Lasioglossum lativentre. NCBI lineage: Eukaryota > Metazoa > Arthropoda > Insecta > Hymenoptera > Halictidae > Lasioglossum > Lasioglossum lativentre. The sequence continues at coordinate 4,953,156 of OU744366.1, forward strand.
CGCTGTTGAGAATCCCGCGATCGGTTTTCGTTTCACCTGTAGTATGCATATGAGCCTGTTCGCTTCGGTCGGCGCCAAAACGTGAAAAAAATCAATTTCTTCTCGTAGCCCCGTGCATATGCGTCGCGCTGTCGATCGTGTATATATGTATGTATAAATCGTCGGATTAATTGTAAGGGAATAGAACTGACACGCGCGCGCGCAGCCTATGCGAGTTTCGATGCGCGACGTTGCGCAATAAACGTGTTCTTTATTCTGAGCCAGGGTCGAAGGTAATCGATTTGCTTTTTTTTTTTGTCCAGCTGTGAGAGAACGTTGTTAACGTCGTTATACACCTGCGGAACGACGACGACGTGCGAAGGCCTCTATCAGGCAACAAGTGCAGAATCTCTTTGCGATCTTCGATCTCGAATCGTTCATCGACGTCTCCTTCGTCCAGACAGCACTGATTTCGCGAACGTAATCTGTCGATACTGACGTACACTCTCGGAAAAATACTCTCGAAGCAATAATTATTAATAGCCTGTAACTGTGAAAACGCAATTGCCGCACTTGGCGAAAGAGTTCCGAGAGTTCTCTGCACCCTTTTATAAAATCTTATCTTATTAAACAAGCGACACGTCGTAATCGCGTTAATCTTTTAGCGATACGTGCAATTTCATTCACTAGATAAAATCACACTTTTTAGTGTCAGAACGATTAAACTGTGCTTCGGACGCTTGAATGACATCGCGTGCATTAATTATATCGAGTGGCAGGATGTTAAACGGAAACATGAAAGAGGTGGGTCATTTCCGTGATTAAGTTAATTATCTATGCATTGGAAAACTAGTTTCTGCTGAAAAATCAATTTTCAGTTGGTCTTTCTTTTAATGATAAAAATAGGATTAATTCGATGTGAGAATTATTTAATATTTTCGCGTAATGCAGGGAGCTATCGCTATTCTAACCCTTTGCGGTCGGAGCTATTTTAACTAAAAAAACGTAAGATTTTTCAATACTAAAATATTTCCATTCTATACAATTTTTTGCATATGAAACTGATATAATATCTCATGTAATATGTAAATGTCTAGTAGTTTATTAAATACGAACAAAAATAATATTCTGAACAATATGTTTAAAAATGGCATAGCAATTTTCAATAAGCCTTGTTGTATGTCCAACCGTTTACTTTGTGACAAATAGTGACTAATTGTAAGATAGTTGTTTTCGACAGTGAACCTCGACCGGTCACTACCCTTAGTCATACAGAAAATCAGCACTATGACACGTCATGCTAGTTATCTACCTCTCCCTTTAAGGGACTTCTATTTAAGTTCACGCAAAAGATTGTTCTTCGGATCATTCTAGTAGAAACCTCAGCGCAGCTAGATCTCGCTCTTCCGTATCTCTGTCAATCTTGAATTGTCAGACTTCCGACGAATTATATACTACAACTAAATGTTGTAGTATGAAGATTTCTTTTAGACACAATAGTTTAATCGAATATCTGCAAATTAGATGATTTTAAGACTATTACAAAAAAATTTGCATTTTCTTGAATTTGCAAAATCTCGGGGAATCGTGAGCCACTTTCACAATCAAATAAAAATTACAATTTTCTGTTATGAAATGTTTATTCATGTATCTGAATGACAAAATAATTTTTTAATAATAAGAAAAAAAGTTAAAAATAACCACAATTAATCTGAAATGCAAAGCTCGCAAGTCCAATTTCTTGCGGTCATTCCGGCGCATTCCAAGTGGATCTTTTTCGGCATATTTTCCATGCAAATTATGCAGAAATCAGATAAAATATCTATTAGATATTGCCAAAAAATTTATATCGTGCTCGAATATCGCATAAACAATCATTGAGAAACATCAAACACCTGAGGTTAGCTCGTTAAATGTGAAAAATCGAGTGGCTCACAATTCCCCGAGAAAAGTGGCTCATAATTCCCCGAACCCTTATTTTTACAACTTGGCCACAAACAAATAACACGAACCTAACCTAATTCAAATTTCTTTATTTATTTCGAAAGCTTGAAGTCACACGAGTATTATAAACACAGTTGCCTGCTTAGATCCACAGAAAAATGTAACAATAATAGACCAAACACGAAATGAAAATAATACTTCGAGCGCAGCGAATTTGTATCTGCTAACAGAGCAAAGTAATGATGCGGGTGCGTACTTGAACTGATCGTGGAAGTATCACCTTATTATGAGACAACTCAAAAACAGTTGTTCGCAGCTGTCAATATTTACCAGTAAAACAAAGATGGCGCTGGCTCACGATTCCCAGTGGCTCACAATACCCCGCCTTCCCCTACTTGTAACGCTTCTCGTACTTTGTGACCGGAGTAATAGTTGTGGAGTTTTATTAATAAACTAGTGTTTCGATACAATAAACCTACAACGTTTATTAACCCTCATCCGGAATACAACAGCCTGTTGGTTTAGCGTTACTTGTGGAATTTATCCGTTGATTATTACCAGCGAGTATCGTTCCGTTGGTCTCCCGACGATTTTAGTGTCCCTCGACTGAGATACGTACCATTTTCTGCGCACTATCTCAGGATAAACGTACTATAATACAGCCACTCTAATATCTGTCCGACCTGTCCACGCGGATTTCCCAACGTATTTACGACTATATCGGATAGACCAGCTGGAACGATCTCTTATTCCGCGCACGAGACACGTCACGCACAATGTTCTCCCGATTAAAATTAAAGAGTTCCCCCCGTGCACCGAACGAATATATATTCGCCGCGGCATTTACATGTAGGACGAAACCGAGGATACCGACTCCGAAACGTTCCTGGAATTTCTGGGCCCCATGTAATCTACATAGATCCGCTGGAAACACCGCGCGATCCGCGCGCAACAATTGCAATATACACTCGTACCACAAAAGTCTACGTGCACCTGCTGAATTTCACGTATTTGGAAAGAAGAAGGAAGGAATTCTTACATCCGAATTGTCAATTTAAAACTGCATACATTTTCCAACATGGCGATAGCATCTTACTGGAACGTGTACAATGTCGTGGAAGTAGAATAGTAGAAATTTCAATATAATTGATGAAATATGATAGTAACATGAAAGTAACATTTTAGTAAACATAAAGTAAACATGATAGTAACATTTTTGTTTTTTCCGTTCGTACAAGTTGGCTTTGAACTGTCTTAGTCAACCAGATATTAATTAATTGATAATAAATATTGTTCACAGTAGCAATTACAACAAAGTTATTTCTTGAAGATGGTCTAAATTTCAGACCGAAACGTTTAAAATTAGTTGATGTAACAATTTGCAAAATTGCTTAAATTAGTAACAAAGGATCGTACCAGTAACGCCAATAGCATTATTTAGATTTAAGTAACATGAAATGTTAGGAAATATCAATAAATCGAAATCTTGAGTTAATAAAGGCTTTCGCTGTTATCGAAGACACATCCAATAAATTGTACTAGATTTCTAGCTATCATTCTTGGCGCATTTATTTTTATTAATTGTATTAAGCTAGATACGGTTCCGATAAATCCATACGACTATGCTTCCACGAAGTTTATTAAAGTAAGATAAGTTTTATCTTCGAGTGCGCGAATATATGAAAGCTTTTACCAGAAACGATTAGCTTCGGAAGTACCACCAAAAGAAAGTAAGAATAACCAAATAGGAGTAGAAAGTTTTCAGCGAGAAATAGAATACATAAACTGAGGAGCAATTTAGAGAAGATAAAACAGGAGAATGAACGATGGACAGATAAAATTGAAATCTTTGGACTATATAACCATCGATTCGAATCAGTTTAATTGACGCAAGAATACAATCAATGTATAAATATAATATATCTCGTATCTCAGAACTTATCCTTCAGACACGTATTCTAAGAAACGTTCAACCAGATATGCAGAATAGTTCTACGAAGCAACGTTCGTACAAAAGTTTGATAAAACATTTATGAGATATGGAAGAAACTGTGGAATTGGTGTACAAGCATGAAAAAATTAGAGACCGATTGCGCAGACATGCTAGTTTTCTAGAGGAAGAAAATGTGTTCCGCCTGTTTTCTCCCGGCTTTCACTCTGCGAAGATTCATTCGTTAAGTTTATGGGTACGGAATAACTCTTGCCGCGACACGTGCTGTCCTTAACGATATTTATTGCGTTTACTCTCGGAATATCCGAATTAAAGAGTCTTTCGTTGTTACATAAAATTCCATGGAATACGTTCCTTTCTACCCTAAATAAATAATCCGCTTTTCGAAAGTGATGCTCTGTAACAGATAAAGATTGCTCCCATAGATTTGTAAATAAACGTGATAAACGTTTGTACGCATTACTTTAACAGTCCTAACGCCGATAACATTAAATTTACCAATGAAACAAATTTTATTTTAAAATTTCTTCAAATTGGCTTCCTCATGTGTGGATTCTAAAACTGACATAATTCAGAGCGCAGAGAAGAAAAGCAATTATTGCAAAAAGGGGGACAAGGGTCCTTCAGCTATCAACCGATCAACTAATTCTCCATCTGCTTTCATCAGAATCGTCAGCAGAATTCGATATTCTTGAAGATGCTCGGCGCAATGGAACCTGAAACTGCCATACTTGAAGGCACAGAGGATCGAGAAGCAATTATCGAAAAAAGGGAGCTAGGGCTCTTCGGGGTCCAGCCATCATCCGGTCTCGGCCGATTCTTGGTCGGTTTGCGTCACAATCGAGCCATGACTCGGTGTTCGTGAACGGGCATCGAGAAATATTTATAGAGTGGCAGCGAAGTGACACGTTAATGACGTTCGCGTGCATGCAAACGACCGGGCCCGTAATTGCGACGGCGGAGTGCGTTCAACGAAGTGACGGACACGGGTAACTCGCGCGCGGACAGAGGTGTAGCGAAACGTCTTCTGCGGTGGAAGAGGGCGAGCCTGGTAAAGCGGTCGGCTTGGTGAGCTTCGTGTAACAGCGTCGGGAGCGGCCGGTCGTTTATCACCTTCGCTGCACGCGAAATATAAGCGTGTTTTCTATTAATTCCTTCCGTTCGCGGCGCACCGTGTACAACGATGCAACCGGGTCACGCGAGCGCGCGTGATCACCAACGGAACGGAAGTTACGGCCGAGTTTTGCCGCCGAGGACCGTGTCACGGTCCAGGACTCTTCGGCATCCAAATTCGTGAATCTCGCTATTGTAATGTCTCGAAAACATATGGCAAATTCGGGCCCGAAGTGTCATTTATATCGTATAATCCAGGACTCTCTGGGATACAAATTCGTGAATCTCAGTACAGTAATGTCTCGATACATGTGTGAATCTCGGCATTGTAATGTCTCGAAAACATCTGGCAAATTCGGGCCCGAAGTGTCATTTATGTCGTATAATCCAGGACTCTCAGGGATACAAATTGGTGAATCTCAGTACAGTAATGTCTCGATACATGTGTGAATCTCGGCATTGTAATGTCTGGAAAACATCTGGCAAATCGGGCCCAAAGTGTCATTTATATCGTATAATCCAGGACTCTCAGGGATACAAATTCGTGAATCTCAGTACAGTAATGTCTCGATACATGTGTGAATCTCGGCATTGTAATGTCTCGAAAACATATGGCAAATTCGGGCCCGAAGTGTCATTTATATCGTATAATCCAGGACTCTCAGGGATACAAATTTGTGAATCTCAGTACAGTAATGTCTCGATACATGTATGAATCTCGGCATTGTAATGTCTCGAAAACATCTGGCAAATTCGGGCCCGAAGTGTCATTTATATCGTATAATCCAGGACTCTCAGGGATACAAATTCGTGAATCTCAGTACAGTAATGTCTCGATACATGTGTGAATCTCGGCATTGTAATGTCTGGAAAACATCTGGCAAATTCGGGCCCGAAGTGTCATTTATATCGTATAATCCAGGACTCTCAGGGATACAAATTGGTGAATCTCAGTACAGTAATGTCTCGATACATGTGTGAATCTCGGCATTGTAATGTCTCGAAAACATCTGGCAAATTCGGGCCCGAAGTGTCATTTATATCGTATAATCCAGGACTCTCAGGGATACAAATTCGTTGATCTCAGTACAGTAATGTCTCGATACATGTGTGAATCTCGGCATTGTAATGTCTCGAAAACATCTGGCAAATTCGGGCCCGAAGTGTCATTTATATCGTATAATCCAGGACTCTCAGGGATACAAATTGGTGAATCTCAGTACAGTAATGTCTCGATACATGTATGAATCTCGGCATTGTAATGTCTGGAAAACATCTGGCAAATTCGGGCCCGAAGTGTCATTTATATCGTATAATCCAGGACTCTCAGGGATACAAATTTGTGAATCTCAGTACAGTAATGTCTCGATACATGTGTGAATCTCGGCATTGTAATGTCTCGAAAACATCTGGAAAATTCGGGCCCGAAGTGTCATTTATGTCGTATAATCCAGGACTCTCAGGGATACAAATTCGTGAATCTCAGTACAGTAATGTCTCGATACATGTGTGAATCTCGGCATTGTAATGTCTGGAAAACATCTGGCAAATTCGGGCCCGAAGTGTCATTTATATCGTATAATCCAGGACTCTCAGGGATACAAATTCGTGAATCTCAGTACAGTAATGTCTCGATACATGTGTGAATCTCGGCATTGTAATGTCTCGAAAACATATGGCAAATTCGGGCCCGAAGTGTCATTTATATCGTATAATCCAGGACTCTCAGGGATACAAATTCGTGAATCTCAGTACAGTAATGTCTCGATACATATGTGAACCTCGGGCCCGAGGTGTCTCTTATCAAAAACGTACTTTATAAATGTTGAGAGGAGAAGTGTAACATAATACTGGTCTGGTATATCGGTGTGAAACCAGGAGACCACTACTAATCCAATAACAAAACTTCTTTATTTTTTATTATTTTTTTATCGAACTTTCACCAACATATTCTTGATATTTTTCTAATAAAATTGATACCAAAAATGATATAATTCCGATAGATATGTTTATTTTACATTTCCGGTTTAATTCGTTCGCAACGGGTTAATGAAATCCTTTTATTCAGAGGCAACCGGATAGCTACAAAACTATTCAATCGATTTTTAAATTACTTTTTTCACGTAATTTACAATTACGAATTGTAAAGCTAGTAAACTAATCCTTCTAACGTCACAAAAAAACTCAAGCTGTTGGGTCGAATTTTGAAAAAGTTATTCGTTTCTAAAAGGTGTACGAATACTTTTTACACGCACTGTAGCTAAATACAAGATATGCGGAAACACTGTGGCGTTATTTGGACTAGCATATTTATATTACTAATAAAGTGTATACGTTATAAACTGTAGTTTATAAATAACGTATATAAAGACATTTCCAACAATAAATTTTCAATATAGTCACAAAAAAGTTGTAAACGTTTAAAGAGATTGCAACGTTTTCAAAATATCTCTATCACGTGGTAAACTAATTGTTCCGAATTCTTGAAAAACCCTACGCTCGAATCCTAAAAAAAGGTGATCTTCGTTTTAAAAGCGTCCGAATATTACTCTGTAAGTACAAATTACGTATTTCTCAGTATCTCACTGCTGAATATCGAACCACAGTAATTACTCTGATGGTAGAAGTAATCCAAATACCACGAACATACAAGTCTGTTGTCTGATCCGGCTATCCGAAATAATTACGTCGAGCAGGATGCTAAGAGGTTTGCGTAATAACTTAAAAAACGAGGTCTTTCCTCAAAACGTTGGTAAGCGAAGAGGGAGAGGGGAGGAGGTGTAGCGAAAGTAACGTTAATTATGCAGCAGCAGCAGCAACAGCACCGGTGCGTTAAATGAGCAAGTGCGCGAAACGTAAAGCGTGTATAATCATTCATCGTTGCGGTTCGATTAATTGAAGCGGCCGAGTGTCGTTAAGGAAGTTTCGGCTAGTCATTAAGCAGAGGTTTTTTATCGGTCGCCGAGGCGTTCGGCGTAATTTCCCTTAATACGCCGTTACGGCGTTTTATAACTATGTTGCCGGTGTTACAAGTGAAACAGCTCGATTAATTCGCGGACGTGCCAAGGGGAACGCGCGCCGCTCTGCGCCTCGCCGCGCCGCGCCGCGCGTCGCGTCGGGAGGATTTTCTGCGCTATTAGCGTGAAGGGGTCGATCGCTAATTAGCGCCGGGTAGCCGGTCGGTCGTACGACGTCGGAAACGAGAGCAGGGATCGGTAGCAGATGTTCCACGGCGGGAGCAGGTGGACCCGGCCATCGTTCTCCCCCGAAGAGGATCGGGGGACACTCGTGGCTCATCTGACCTAATCGCCATCGCGCCCCTAATGACGTCCAACCCCTTTCGCAACGCGGCGACAGCGCCTTCGAAATTCGCTTAATTGGCGATACGATTGTTATTTATCGGGCTGTACCGATGGCTGCCATACGTGCCGGGACTCTCGATACCCTGGCGCATTAATATTCGTCGCTCGATTCACTCTCGCTTCTCTCTCTCTCTCTCTTTCTCGATGAAAATCGTTATCAAGGTAAGTGAGTCGCCCGCGTTAATCCACCGCCATCGGACACACTGACAATGATGACGGTATAGTATGCGGTTCTCGACCGCGATCATCCTCTCGTTGCTTCCCGTCACAAGACAACCTTGTAGATCGCGTGACCACCACGCTGGAATACCAACAAACTTGTCCCGTAACTATTAGTTATCCTGAAGAGACGAGTCCTGCCGGTTCGAATAGATCTAGCACGTGTTAGTTGCGCTCCGGTTTTCTAGCCGATTTTCCGATCAGCCGTTTGCTTTTACGCGCCTGTAATTAGCTCGTGTGCCTAGAGTTTTATAAACCGCGGTTTATAGGAGAGACTTCCGAGAACTGATCGTTTATCGGTGTACCAGGATCCGAGCTGTGTTAAATACGGTACTCTATAAATATTAAAAGATTCGATCTCTTCAGATTTCGTACGAGTACAACATGCATTATTCATGAAAGCATCTTCACGATTTCGAGACATTGCTACGAAAAATGTTCATTCATACCGTGTACTACATTCTAGAGAGGTAGAGAGATATTTCCAATATGACATAGATTCAGCTGTTTCTCTAATTTCTTTTCTGTCAATCATACTCTAATAAAAAGTTGGTGTTTCTATAAAATATCACATTGTGACAACTACAAAGTCATTAAAAATTAATATGTATTTTTTTTCGTAAAAAATCGTCTCCATTTAACACTTTCACATAGTTTATGTCAGCTAGGTTCAGTTACGAGTTTTCAAAATTGCCGCCAAAAGTCAGTCACGAATCACGGGTGATCGATATCGATCTACCAATCATTGAATATGACGCCGTAATAGGCATATTATGTGGCTTGCCTTCTCCTACACTAGTTTCAGTTACACCTCTACCACCATCATAGTCGGTTGTGTTATGGGTAACTCAAAAATTGTTCTTAAAATTACAATAGTTTGAACAACAAGTATGTGTCCCACTGTTTATATTTGTTTTTGTCTTTTAACGTCAATTGCCACGTCACAAAATGTTAGTGTCAAAAATTAAACATTATATTTGTTTCAGACGCAAAAAATGTTTTCTCATTGAGAATGGTCCGCATTCGGATCGAAACGTCGAGATTCATTGATAGTAAAATTTGCACATTTGTTGTTGTTAAATGATCGAAACTTGCGCCGCTACCACAAACTCAAATTCTAGACAGGCTCTTATAAATGGACAAACAACCTAATCATTAAGACAAGTACCTATCCTCGACAGCTTCTGCCCAACAGAGCATAACTCGTACCCAAAGAGAAGTGATCGAAGAAAAATCGAACTATTCAGATTTCGTACGAGTTCGATTACAACACGCGTTCGAACAAAGAAGTTCAATCATTTTTCATGAAAGCGTCTTCACGATTTCGAGGCATTGCTACGAAAAATGTTCATTCATGTACTACATTCTAGGGAGGCTCTTATAAATGGACAAACAACCTAATCATTAAGACAAGTACCTATCCTCGACAGCTTCTGCCCAACAGAGCATAACTCGTACCCAAAGAGAAGTAATCGAAGAAAAATCGAACTATTCAGATTTCGTACGAGTTCGATTACAACACGCGTTCGAACAAAGAAATTCAATCATTTTTCATGAAAGCATCTTCACGATTTCGAGGCATTGCTACGAAAAATATTCATTCATGTACTACATTCTAGGGAGGCTGTTATAAATGGACAAACAACCTAATCATTAAGATAAGTACCTATCCTCGACAGCTTCTGCCCAACAGAGCATAACTCGTACCCAAAGAGAAGTGATCGAAGAAAAATCGAACTATTCAGATTTCGTACGAGTTCGATTACAACATGCGTTCGAACAAAGAAATTCAATCATTTTTCATGAAAGCATCTTCACGATTTCGAGGCATTGCTACGAAAAATGTTCATTCATGTACTACATTCTAGGGAGGCTGTTATAAATGGACAAACAACCTAATCATTAAGACAAGTACCTATCCTCGACAGCTTCTGCCCAACAGAGCATAACTCGTACCCAAAGAGAAGTGATCGAAGAAAAATCGAAGCACGGTTCCCCGCGCGCAACACGCACCAACAAAAGATGTTACAGGGGAATGTGAGCCATGAAATTTATACCCAGAATAACAGTAAAACTCCGGACCCGGTCGGAGCCATAAACTCCGGAATACCAACTAGATCTCTAAAGACTAGGTTCCACTGCGCGTGCACCGTGCGCCGTAACAAAAAAGAAGAAGAAGCAATCGACTAGAACACAGGCCGTAGGGACAGTCTAAGTAACGATTCAGGCACACGCGATTAATAATTAAAGCTAGAGAACGAAAAGGCGAATAATCCCCAGGCGTATGAAATTCCAGTCCGAAGTGCTGGACTGTACACGCGCGCGCGGTGTATTATCGGCAATTAAACAACGGGCCCTTATCTACCGGAGCGATTAACTAGCGACCTCTTTCATTACCAGCTGCGGAGGTTCTCTCACTTTAAGGAGATCGCGCGAGAGATAGCGGTTTTACGGATCGGCCGCGAACCGGTGATAAATACGGACGCGATTAAAGAAAGTATAAATCGCGGGGCGAGGCTTGGGGTGGCAGCACGGCGTGCCGGGTGGTGGAGGGGAAGATGGGGGCTGCTGCTTATATTTCATTGTCGAGCGGCCCCCATAAAGCCAGGGAGGAGCATATAGCGCCACAGAAACTCGCAACTCGCGTCGGAATCTCGTTATCAGGTTGTTGCCGATCGCGAGCGAGCGAAGGCCCGCTGATACGGGTCCAGGTTTTCTGCGAGAAACGAAGATTCAGGGACAAGCGCCGCGTCGGTGACGGTGCCGAGGGGAAACGGGGGGGCGAACGGGGGGGGTACAGCAGACGGCGGTTTAAGGTAGATCAAAGGGCGCCGGCAATAATTATAGAAATATGCGCGTTGATGCGTGCCGCTTTGTCGGGTAATCCCCGAAAGGGGGTTGCGCGATCCTCCTTCTGCTGTTGGCCGTGGCGTTCGCCGCGCGCGGTCTCCTCCGCCGAGAGCTGGATGTTATCTGTCCTCGACGCTTCTCCGTCTCCGGTAATACAGTTATTTATTCGCCACCCGGTATCGCGGCGTAATCTATAAACACGATGTGTTCCTCTTTTATGTACACTCCTGGACAAAAAGGTATAGCGGTTGCGGTTTCATCATGTCCTCGGGGATACATGTGGAAATTCTTCAAATGTGTTAAATGGGCACATGAACTTCACCCGATACCGATATACAGATTTCAAGTGAGAATCAAGCGGTCAACGGAAATCAATGTTTTATTTTGTTGAGTGAATGAATAATTCCTGAGTGTTGGTAAGAATGAGCGAATGAATGTTTGGTTGGTATGAGTAGAAGTTAAAGTTGGTACGACTGATTGAACGAATGGTTGGTACGAGCGAGCGGTTTGAAACGGTGCGAATGAAACTAACGGTTGCTTAAAACATCAGAAGCGTGAAGAAAGCCAAAGAGAAAGCACGTGTTTGTGAGAAGTTCCTATATACAGTTTATATATTACATACAGTATTTAATTGTACACTATACCTATTAAAGTCTTATATTCTATTACATAAAAAATATTCAGTGTGGCTTATTTATAACCTGCAGATCAAAAATTACAACATATTTCAATATCGATTAAATAAGTTATATTTAGAGATAATTATGTCTGTTTAAATCAGTGATGGGCATCTTTGACTGCCGCAGTCAAGAAGCTTCCCCTCACCAACTACTCTTTTGTGCAGCACGCACCTTCGCTGCGCATCGGTACCTCGTGCCTTCCAGTGCCTTCGTTTCCCCCCTCATACGTCCCTGCATAGCTGAAGAGGTTGGTGGGAGAAGTAAGCAACTCAGGGGCCCCTACCGTGCCCATCACTGGTTTAAATGTTACTGATACGAATAGGACATTTCTGTGAGTGATGATTGTTTGTATTGTGTGTGTGTGTTGGTTGAGAGCGAGTGATATATGTAGATGGAAGTGTGAGCGCGTGTAAATGAGCGAAAAGCCGGAAGGATGAGAGAGGGCGCTGCGGGAGTGCAGGTTATGTTGGCGACACGTTGTTCGTTGCGAAAGACTGTCTCGATGTACGCCACGTGATACAGTGGAAGGAAAGTTATTTATTATGCGTTTAAATGTTTATTATTAAATTCGTTTAATGTTAGAACATCATTGTTTCCAATCACTTATTCACCACAATTTCATATGCGACGACCTAATACAATGAAAAAAGAAACGGTAGAAATTTCACTGGTGGCTGTAGTGAAATTAAACCATGGATTACTGTACGTTATATGTATGCACGAACGCAGAGAAGAGTCCAACAGAGTGTACCTTCTGCCTTTCCTGCAGAAGTCGCCCTTTCCGGCTTGTCGCGGAACAACGCGAATCCGCCTCGGATCGCATCGCGATTCGCAGGCGTGTGTACTACGCCTGCTGCCCGCAGGAACTCCCTCGATATCTCGACTCGTAATTGGCGGGCTTTTTCTTTTTGCGGACCCGGCCGATCCGAATGGGGCAGACGTCGTTAAAAGGGATTCCACCGCGCTTCGATCTAATTGCGAGCTAGCTGCCCGCTCGTCTTACCCGAGTCGTTGCTTGTCGAATTAAAAGAGGATCTTTTCGGACCTTCGCCGCGCTTACCAGACGCCGACTCTCGTTTCGCGCTGATGATAGAGCCACCGAATGGATACCAATGACCCATTTCACATTTCTCGTTTAATCCGGAGAGAATCTTAATTTCGGGGGCTTGGGGGACTGTTATGGTATCCGGTTCGGGGATTGAAACGGTTATGGTGAACGTTTCTGTCGAGTAACTGTTACGGGGAACTGACATTTCCAAGTATCGGGTAGCGTAATAAGCGGATCTTTACGCAATATCAGAATTTTCTGTGCCCTATCCAAATTTTATGCGAATCTTTTTGTGCATTTACGAAGAAATTGCCCGGGTGAAATATAAATCAGTGAAAGTTATTAGAAAAATTTCCAAATATTGCAATGTTGTTTTTCATGCAACAATATCATTAAGGGATTCATTTCACTCCTGCTTCCCACAATTTATTTTGCATGTGGCAGTCTAGTTATATCATTATTTTCGTATGCTTCTTGTACAATCTATATCTAACCCTCGGAAACAGTGTAAAGTGCATGCACAAGAAATTTCATTTATCGTTATCTGTTAACCCTTAGCGGTCGGAGCTATTTTAAATCAAAAACGAAAGATTTTTCCATTCCAGAATATTTTCTTTCTATACAATTTTTTTTTTCATTTTTTGCATATGAAACTGATTTAATATCTCATTTAATATGTAATTGTCTAGTAATTTATTAAATACGAACAAAAATAATAATGTGAACAATATGTTTAAAAATGGCATAGCAATTTTCAGTGGCGCCTCAGAGTCGCCATCCGAGTGCTAAGGGTTAAATAAAATTGAACAAATTAACTGGGTGTCATTTTGTCCCCGACTGTGGAACAACGTAACGTTCTGCGCGTAGAATAGTGTGAACAGAAAAACCGACGGCGCACAGTGGTCGAAACGAGCCCGCTAGCTGGACAAAAGCCCAAAAATGGAAATGCTCGCAGAAAATTTTCCGCTACGGTAAATGAGAGGTAGGTACCAGGCAAGAAGAACCCCAGCAATTTTTACCCTTGTTTATTACCCTATAATAAAGTATGCCCCCACCCGCAACGCATTTCTTACTTCGTATTTCTTCATTATCGTTCGACACCTCACTATTCATTAGTATTTCTCGTTGTGAGCATTAGCTAGTGGAATTATTTGTGCAATTTTACATTCTGTGATGGATACTAGCATGACCCGTAAGTAACAAAACTCAAATAAAACTCGAATACATTATTTATTTGCTTAAAAATGAAAATACTTAAAAATGCATATAGTATTTATACTTTGACAGCCCCGCAAAAAAAAGTTTTAAAAGGTTTCACTTTGGAACTTGTTGGACCTTCTTCATACAAGTCCAGAGTGTCCACAAAATCAATTTTATTTACGCCGGCTGACGCATTTCAAATGAAAACATTTTTTAGTAATCCGATGTCGATATATTACGAATCATTTCTGTGATTCTCAATTCAGTTCCATAGATAAAGTCAAAACACTTTGGTCTAGCTAGAAAATACCATTTTGACCACTGTGAATCGTCAGGTATCGTTACTTCGTATTTTAATAGCGGTGCGATAATAGGATAGTTATAGAATGATGCTAAAACAGTTCTGTCAGCTTTTCGGTGCAAATGCCCAATGGCCGTCACGATTTTTCGAGCATTTCTGATAATTTGACAAAAAAAATGTTTCCAATAAAAGTTAATCGACATTTAGTCATCTATAAATCCCAATAGAAAAAAATTACAAAACATTGTTTGTTTAATAAAAAATTATGGTCACCTTCATTTTTTAAGTACCACCATATATTTATTATTACATATTGTTGTGGCACGTTAAGACGAGTCCAACGACCTACTTTACCAGGACGAAACACCACCTTTCTTTTTCTCTAATAGAATATTTCTATAGCAAACCTGGTCTTAGGACGCACAGACTCATATCCGAATCGAAACGTTTGAGTTTACTACATATTAGCTATATTTAGGGTAGAATTTGATCGAACCTGGCGCCGAGATTATTCCAGAAAGTTGTTTAAAACCAAATTCACGATCGACAAAAATTTCTCAGTCAGACCTACTTTACTGTGGCTTCAAGTTTTAAAATAATGCTACAATAGTTTTGTCCAGCTAGCGAGCCCGTTTCGACCACTGTGCGGCGACGGCCTGCAGCCATCGAAACGAGGTAGCTACCAATTCTGATCGAAAGAGCGGCACGCCGACGCGTCTCGTCCGCGTCCACGGACGACTCGCAAAGGGTTAAAAGTGTTTCATTGTTTCGAGCCAAGGCAGAGGAGAGGGTCGAGCAGGTTGGCTTCTCCTCCCGGCTCGCGTCCACCTTGTCGGTCGGACAATGAGCTCGTGTGTGCATTCGGGGCGCACAGGTGCGTATTCGGGCCGGAGGGGCGTTAAGGTCCGTTTTCTCCTAATTGGCAACATTTTTCTTGTTCTCCGCCGGGCGTACTCCCCGTCAGACAATTGCATCAGGCATCGCGACACGCATTGAAAGAATTCGTAGCCAATTGCCATTCCAGCCGGGACCAAACGAACGAACGAACGAAAGGCCGAACGGAAAAAACGAACGGGTAGATTGCTCTAAGATAATTTCGCGCGGCGATTGAGCAACCGGACCAGCAGCCGTCGCATATTTCTCCGGCTGTCGAGTATTAAACGAAACGCCTTAAATCTTAGCTTACCCATTGAGAATTGAGCCGACAGGCTGCAACCGGCAACCCAGAAACCACGATCCTGCTACAAGCTTCTCGATTATTAACTTATTCCGGGGAACGTAACATGACACGACGCCGGTACCGGTCTAATGATAGTAATGGCACCCACAACTAGCCATTCAGTTTCCGTAGGTTCTTGAACGCTGGTTTATTCCTGGTTTGCGCGCTGATTCGTTCCACCGTTCGATACTATCGAGGGTGATCGATAGACTCCGGAATATTTATGCAAAATAAAAAAAGTTTGTGCATCAATTGCACAGGAGCTAAATATAAATTTATATTTTACACTAATAATATTAATACATACAGGGTGGGGCAATAACTATGTCCAGTTTGAATATTGCCGTTATTTGTAATAATATGAAAAAATGTTATATAGAAAACTTACACGGTATAGAGGGGGACATATTGTGACACAAACATTTTCTGCGTGGGTGGAGGCATAGAGGAGATTTCAAGGTCATCTCTATTTTTTTAAATGGAATGCCATGTTTCTGAGCTTAAAAATGATAAGAGATGCACGTGATGCAGGGATACGAAGATTGCAACTTTCCATTGACGCAAACAGTCATCAATTCGAGCATCTCCCGTAATGTAATAAAGTTTATTTTACTACCATATTTGACCTTGCTTGACCTTCAATGATAACTCGCTGAATTCGTCTCAACACTGGCTATCGCATCGTGATAAAAAAAAGCATAGCATTCCATTTAAAAAAAATAGAGATGACCTTGAAATCTCCTCTATGCCTCCACCCACGCAGAAAATATTTAGGGAATATTTTTGAACATTTGGCGTAACAGAAATACATCAAATGAATCTTACACGTTGAATTTTATTTATACCATTTTTCTGGGTTGAAGGTCATTCGAAGGTCATATTGTGTTACATGCATGAATTCGTTATTTTGCCAGCTACAACATTACGTTAACGAAAACATATCATTCCATTTAAAAAAACATCGACAACCTTGAAATCTCATAAAAATGACCTTGAAATTTTTTTTTCCCCTTACACCGCTATATGTGGCTCTTCAAACAGTGTAACTTTGTCCTACGAAGGTTTTTTGTACAACGAAAAGTAGCTTTATCGAATTCACCCTGTATATTCGAAGGAGGCTGATTGAAACAAATGAAATCGTCGTCCAGGAGATATTGATTTTCGATAGGAAATGTTTCCAGATGATTCTAGAGAAATCAATATTTCCAGATGGTTCTCGAAAAGATGGTTCACCGATCCAGAGGTGTGGAATCACCCCTAGGACGGATGACCATTACTTTTCATACAGCCTGTACAATGAAGTCATTAATAAAAGACTGGGCAAACTTACATGGTTCGGGCATAAAAAATTCATACGCACTCAGCTACCGCGTTAGATCGGAATACCTCCCGAAGCCACGAAGCGAGGGTTTTAACGGAAACGATGGCAGGCCTTGTGTCTCATTGTAGGGAATATCTTACTCGCGATCAAACGGCGGTCGCAGCCCGCTTCGAACGCAGATTAAGATTCCCGAGATGATCGTTATTATGCGCGTTGAATACCGGGAAGCGCTCTCGGATCGCGCCGCATTCTTGCTCGGTGACCCCGAAACGTAAATTAACATTATCTGCCGGTGAGACATCCGTGGACTCGATTCGAACGTGGCCGGGGCAAAACGATGGAAGCGAGCGAGCGAAACTGGTAAAGTTATTCGACCGATAGGATCCGTTGATCTGCGATCGGCGATCGGCGAAACCGGCGAGTTCATTAAGCGGTCTATCTCCGCCGTATCCCCTGCGATCCACCGAGGAGAACCGATGCTCGATAAGTTATGATAATACGATCACTCGTTACATTACAACTCCCCTGGATGATTTCGAGCGGGATAGATTTTATCGGTAGCAAACGTTTGCGGTTCGCGAGTAAACGCTCTTTTTATTCCGGTACGCGAAAATGGGATACGCGTACAATCTCCTTGGTTCTTTATTTTTCTTTTATCCTTGTAACGATTATAGGTCATTGTTGTTAAATACCGGCGAACGATCGGCGTTCAACGAAGTTTCCTTAAACGATTACGCGCGTAATAAACGACCGGCCCGCGCGCGCGTGTATCGCGCTACGATAATCGGAGCGTGTGCTCAAGCAAATTCGCGCTTCCAGCGACCAATTAATTGGAAAACAGGAATTTCACTTTTATTTTCGAACTAAATAAAGTAGTTTATATCGATCGTATTATTGCTTATAACAATTAATAAATGATTTCACCCCTTTCTAATTGAGAAACGAAAAGAGGATAGAAGAATAAAATTGGGTCCGATCAACTGGAAAAATACGGTAGTATTACCTTACATAGAAGGGGTTTCTAATGATTTAAAAAGAATTTTCAGAAAGGTAGGAATACA
This sequence comes from Lasioglossum lativentre, assembly GCA_916610255.1. Classification (NCBI taxonomy): domain Eukaryota; kingdom Metazoa; phylum Arthropoda; class Insecta; order Hymenoptera; family Halictidae; genus Lasioglossum; species Lasioglossum lativentre. The sequence goes on from OU744366.1 coordinate 4,971,404, forward strand.
TACAATCTTCAAAATTCCTTGCTATCTCAAGTCTTTGTTTCCACCTGTTAAAGACAAATTACCACAAAATAAAATTTTTAATGTTATTTACTCCATACCTTGCTCGGGTTGTGATTTGGTTTACATTGGACAAACATGGTGTAAACAAAATGGTGCAAATCAGCACCGAAACGTCGATTTTTTTTACTATTAGCAAAATTGCTTTTGATTGATTTACTTTATTTTTCAAATGATCGAACCGTAGCGCCGAAATCATTTATTTTCGAACGTTAAAATCCGTGTTCAACATACCCCGCCCAAGTATTCGAATTTTTATTCAACTAAAGTTTCTAAGGTTTATCAAAATACTCGGTCGATCGCCTGAACGGACCGCGTGAGATCGGGAGATAAGTATGATATGCGATCGAGTAAAATTTAATGCGACTGCGAATCGGCTGTGTGTGTGTGAGAGAGAGAGAGACGTGCAGAAAACATCTTCATTCGGATGTTTTAACGCGTGGTCCCGAGGGAAGCGAGTATTAATTTTCTGGCGGTGTAACGTAAACCGTTAGGATTAAAGGACGCGCGGCCGCGCGGGTCACAGGAGGGGAATTAAAATCGTAATCGTACGCAGGCATTAAGAGTGTTAAATAACGATTGTCTACGAATTTAATAGCCACGGACGCGAGAGACCGCCGAGGTATGGATGGGGAACGGGTAATAAGAGAGGGAATTATAGTACCGCGGCGAGCACGAGGCAGAATGAGGGATAATATTTTGATGCGCGGCGAAAAGGAACGGATAAGTCATGCGCACGCTCGGCGAAGGGAGATTGGTCACGGTGACATTCACAGTGATCAACAAGTAACATACATACTTCGTTGCATACACACCGGTTGAATCCCCGCCGCACGTGCAAAACCGGCAAGTCTTAATTTACTATACTATGGTATATATCCTATGTTTCCGCGCGATATTATTGATTAGGCAATCAGATATGCAACAGGATCCACAGAGTAACACCTGACGAGGAGCATTAATAGTTCCTATCGGGGATCGGGACGAACAGTTATCTTTATGAAAAAATTCTGCTCGAACTTCAAAGCTTTGTTCAAGATGATGGCTCTTATTAATGTGCAGGCACTCTTTACAATATATCATTTCAAATATGAACCGGGCGACTCGAGTTTTTTCAAGCAGTTAGGCGAATTAGTTTACTAGATGACTTTTTTTTTTTTTTTTATTCAAGCATTTCAGATCTCAACTGAGATCGATTTCTGCTGCACTAAATAAGATAAAGTACAATATAGTATACACATGTTCATACATACATACACAATCTACATTGAACCAAATTAAATACGTAGTTTACAGTGTTTTTTAAGAAATCAAAAATGAGAAAACAAGCTTTAATGTTAGGTCGGGCGACTAATATTTCCAAACTTAAAGGTAATTCAAGCTTAATTTTACGCAGTTGATGGATTAACTTATCTCGTTGTGTACTAGATGACTGAATCGTCGATGGAAAAATTGTAGTTGTTGTTTCTCTCAAGACTACTAATCCTTCTACCTAAAAAAGCTCGAGACATTTTATATGGTGGTCGCAAATGTTTTCTAGGTGGACGTGGTTCCGAGTTAAATTTCGAACGGCACCGAATGACCTTGAGTAACCTTGGAAGACGAACGTATGGCTATACCTAAATAAAAACGTACAATTCCGGATTAAAAAAAAAAAAAAAGAACAGAGGTCACCTTGAAATCTCGCAGGTACAAGTAGAGAAGATTTAATATTTTGTACAACGAGCTACGGTTTCGGAAATAATCGACACCCTGTACACGAGGTGTAATTGGTTCGTATAAACGAGGCTCTACCGTAGCGATAGGACATGGTAAATCGGGCCGCATAATGGAGAGGAGCGCGCGGCACGATCAAGCGCGACGTTTGATTGAAAACCGCGGATGAGAGAGGAGAAGAGAGGAGAGGGACGAGCGGGTAAGCTCGATAAATAAATGGGAAAACGTAACAAGGTGGCCGGTTTCGACGTTCTTGGGCGGCTCGTCGAAATTCAAGCGATCGCGCCGTGTCCCGCATTTGTCACGAGGATCGTCCAGGCTTGCGTCGCTGAGATTAATATTGCTGCGTTTTCTTCTCTCTTTCTCTTACTCTCTTCCTTCCTCTCTCATTCTCTCGCGTCACGTCTCTCCCCTTGCCTTCGCTCTTTCGCTGCACCCCGTAGGCGCCAAATATAATTGTTGTCCGGCGCGGCGTCGGCCGACAAGCAAAACTGGGTCATCGGTTGCGCGCGAATTCACACAGGAGGAAAGTTTTATGATAATCGCCGACCGTAAACTGTCCCATCACGGATGGAAATTAATTTCATCGTGGTTACCTCCGTCTCCCGCATCCACACTCCCACGCGACTCATTATTATTATTATTATTTATTATTTACGGACCGAAGTGCTTTTATACAAATGTTTACAATAGAAGAAATTCATATAAAAAGAAAAAGAAAGTCTTAGCATAAAGTTACATAGTAATGGACATGCTGACAGTTACAGGAATACGTTATATCACAATTAATCATATAATCGCACGCAACTTTTTCTTAAATGATAGTAACGAACCATTAAAAAAGTCAATATATCACGATATAAAATGTTAGATTTAGCTGTGATGCGATTTAAAGGATTTATTAATCCATATGTGGATTTCGATTGAAATGTTTGAAATCCTGTCCTAGTTCTCGATACGCGTTCGGGTACATAGAAATTGATTTGCCTCAGGAGAGAGGAACAATCAATATTGTTATTAATCAAATTAAAGAGAAAGCTCTGGTCGGATACTGTTCTTCGAGCTTTCAATTCAGCTTCGACTCATCTCATCCGAATTTCAGTGTTCGATCGAAGATATACAGCGACCCCAAAATCTATTTTAATATTAAATTTACAATTTTTCAAAGACTCTTTATCTTCAAACTTTGATAGTTTTGTGAACAAGAAACGTAGGGTAATTGCACCAGTGAATAAACGGGCACCAGTAAATGAACGCTTTTGTATTTTTTGCTTTTCCATCATTGTTCAATTACTAGAACGTAGTGTTCATTGACTGGTATTTTTTATATTTTTTATTTAATCGTTCAATAAAGACATAATAATAATAATTTCATTTGATTTGTGTTCATTTATTTTTGACAAATGAAGTATAGGGAGCCATTTGGCATATACGAGATTCCTTTAATTCACATATTTTTTTTTCAAATAAAATATCTTCCTGAACAATTTCTTAAATGTTCATTCACTGGTGCAGTTACCCTACGACAATAATCCTGTACTGATTTTAGGAGCCTCTAGCTGCATCATTTCTTTTTTTTCTGAGATGTTCTTGCGCGATATAAACTTTTCCGTCCTTCAAGAAACGATTAACCCTTAAGTGGGCGCGCAATAGCACTGAGTGCTCCGTTTGTAGTTGCTCCATTTATTGACGTAAAATTTCATAAGAAACTGATAATGAACAGTGATATATACGTAGTTTTAAAGGATGGTGCACAAAGTGCTCCGCGCGCCCACTTAAGGGTTAATAATGAAGTAACAGACGACAGCTACAGAGAAAATGATCACAAAGAAGATAGTAGTAAGTAAATAATTTTGCAGCGTCCAGAACGGAACGGTTTTATGAATGAGAAGCGTTGCCACGATGAATGAAGTCGGGCCCCGGGGACGTGTGGCGTAATTTTAAGCAAATCGTCCAGCAGCAAAATCCGCGAAATGTTGCAGTTTCGCGAACGAACGAGTCCCGCAAGGCGAAGTCGAGCAGTTTCGTCTCGCGATGTACGGCGCTGGCAAGACGTATAACGGATGACGTCCTAAATAATGCAGCCTGCCGGATTTGCGAGTGAAAATCGTGCGTCTTCATCGCGGAGTCCTCGTTTGCTCGGTCGCGGGAGCATCCGCAGAACGGAGTCACGCGTGTAGCGTTGATACGTGCGGGGATTACGTTCTGTAAACCGCACTAAATCACGCCGGCTGCGTCGCGTCGACGTATATATTCGCGCTCGTTCCTCGTGTCGCGGACCCCTCGAAACCGTCCAACGGCGAAAATTGTTGCTCGAAAATTCAGATTCACGAGAGATCGATCCGCGCGTCCTTGCGGAATTTATTTCGCATCGCGACGTTCCAGCCAGCTTTTCCATCCGAATGCTGCTATAATTACACTATGGATATTTATGCATTTTTGGTACGTACAGAATTTTTCAATACCGGAGTACATAGGTAATAAACCTCAAACACATAAATGTATTAGTTTTACGATTAATTATAAAATCCAATGTAATATAGAATGTGAGTTCTTCTCGATCGAAATTATAATAATAATTATATCGGCGCAAAGTACGATCATTTTAAACCAACAGCAAATGTGCAATTAATATATCAGATTTCTCGACGTTTCGATCATTATGCTGATCATTATCTAATCAGATTCACGAGAGATCGATCCGCGCGTCCTTGCGGAATTTATTTCGAATCGCGACGTTCCAGCCAGCTTTTCCATCCGAATGCTGCTATAATTACACTATGGATATTTATGCATTTTTGGTACGTACACAATTTTTAAATACCGGAGTACATAGTAATAAACCTCAAACACATAAATGTATTAGTTTTACGATTAATTATAAAATGTAATATAGAATGTGAGTTCTTCTCGATCGAAATTTATAATATATAATACTAATAATTATATCGGCGCAAAGTACGATCATTTTAAACCAACAGCAAATGTGCAATTAATATATCAGATTTCTCGACGTTTCGATCATTATGCTGATCATTATCTAAGAGATATATTCTGGAAAATAAATTTTATTGTATATAAGTAAACATTGTTAGAAAGAAACCTTTGTGACACAGCCGTGTAAATCCAAACTGGAATACAGAAAATTTAAAATAACACATACTTACTGTGGATGATACTTGTTTGGATTCTCCTCTAAAATAAGAAAGAAGAAGAAAATTTTCTTTCTTACGTTCAGCTGGCACTTGCTTCGGTTACATATCTGCCACCATGGAATAAAGTCCAAAATTTGTAACTCAAAAATTTTTATACACTGTGGTTATTTGTTTTCACAGCAAGTATGTCTTATATTTTATTTTCTTTTTTCCAGTTTCGATTTACACGGCTGTGTCGCAATGTTTCCTTCTAACTATGTTTACTTATATACAATAAAATTTATTTTCCACACGCAAAATATATCTCTTAGATCAGCATAATGATCGAAACGTCGAGAAATCTGATATATTAATGGCACATTTGCTGTTGGTTTAAAATGATCGTACTTTGCGCCGATATAATAATTAGTATTATGTAATATAGAATATATGTATAGTAAACCTAGAACATTTCACGCGATTTAACCTGAATTATTTGATTTGAATTCGTGTAAATTTGCCGATTACGTTTCATTGAAAATATCCGAATGTCCATATATACATACATATATTTCACGTTTTATAAAGACGTGTGTGTACCCTATAAAAGCAAAATCCACTAAAACGAGCCGATATCCCCGGTGCATGGGATAATAGCATCTTATCCTTATTAACACTCGGCAAACCGTGTTTTTATTGCGGTATGGCAGAGATTTAGCGGACGTAAAATCAAAAAGTGCAATGGGTAATTCCAGCGGAGCAAAGTTAACGAGGGATGACTCGTTCACGCGTCATTGGATTCGATGCCTTTTTCTTGTCGTTAAGATCAAATATGTCTCAACGGCGCTGAAATAGTAGGATTCTGTCGATCAATGACGACCGTGTGCGTGCTGGACGCGTGGTTATTACCAGGTAATGGCACCCTGTCAGCGTTGTCATCCGGTTTCGGCTGAAAACCCGATCCCTTGTAATCATTCGAAAATGCAATCTTGCACGCCGATGTGCCGGCCGAGGACGCGGTCTCGGACGCCTCGTGTTTCTTGCCGGGGCAGGATTTATGCTATTTCACCGCTTGAAAATGTAAATCGATGCGTTGTTGCAAATGTCCAACGGTGCACGCCCTGCGCTTGTTCTTTCCCTCTGAAACGTCCCCGATACCCGCGCGATATTGCAACAGGAAGTAATAATAGGTTACGCGCACCCCGGTCTGCTCGTGTAAGTGCGCGTACACGCGTACACGTGAATCGACGGATGCAAATTTTCCCGACGTGTATGTTGCTGACGTTCCACCCGGAAATTCGACCCCTTGTTCCATTTCAAATTGTTGCTCTCGATCGTAATAATCGGTGTCACTGAATGATTTACGCCGCGCCGGCGAAACGCTTCTCGCCGAGAAACTTTATGGAACTGCCAATGATACCCGGAGAGTTCGATGCTTGCACGCTAGCAAACTTTATGCGCGCTTAATGAACGCTATACGTTCAATAAAATATAACGATTTTACGTACGTCGCGGATGTTGCTCCACTTGCAACTTGAAATTTGATATACTCTGGAGAAAAGCATGCCAACGACTCTTATAGCCGTTTTTTAAAAACCCTTCTCAAAATTCAAATAAACATTTTAGCACATGGAAATATTTACATTGAGAATTCTTGCTCTCCTAACTACATTATCACATTGAATTCATATTATTGACCAGAGAGTCGAGATTTCCTAACAAATTATAATTAAAATATCTCCTAAACTAATGATTTTTTTACACAAATAGATTAATACTTTTTTTGTAAGGAATATGAAGGAGCATCGGCTGATGCAATAAAAAATATATGATTCCATTTAAAAAAACATTAATGACCTTCATATGTCCTTTACACGTCCACCTCTTAGACCATATATACCTATAGACCCGGAGCAGATAAGTCTGCCATGTTCCAAGATTAAACCAGCTAGCAGACGATTTATGTGGGCAAAGTGCTATAGTATGTTAAGAAATCGCAGTACCACGAAGCTGAATTTGGAGAGGGGAAAGAGGAATCGTCATCGCATCTCATTCTGTATAAATATTTATGGAAACTGTAACTGTAATATACATATATACATGTATTTTATTTTATTACTCGTTCATTTTTACTTTACTCTTATTATTTTAAATATGGCTCACTCGTTTTGTCGATTATAATTTGGAAAAAGTTAAATTTTAATGTAGAAGTTGATAATATAAAATCTGTATTTACTTCTTCACAACTTATTTTATTTAAAAAAAGAATAGTAAGAACAATATACATATACCGCAACAGCCAGGTGCTTCGTCTCATACACTATCCTCCATTTTGAATTATCTCGTTCCGTGACATGTGGGCACCAGATATTTTTTAATCTCGGAACACGGCATTGTATGCACATACTATACCTATGCCGGGTCTATAAGTATATATGGTCTAAGGTCCACCTACAAAAAGAAATGTACCATCAGAATGTGCCCCTCTCAAAACCATTCAACTTCATCTGAAACATTGTTTGCTATGCATAATAATAATGACGTAAATCTAGATGGCAAAATGTGGCGCCCCACCCTGTATATACAGGGTCATCCGTTTTTAAACGGCCAAACGTGAAACGTGCCCCATGTAAAAACAAAACCAAGATCCGAAGGTCATACAAAAAAGTTGACTGAATAAAAAAGATGCCCCTATTTATTTTAAACCAAACAAAGGAAAAATCATCAAGATACATAATTGCAGTCCTAATATATTTAATCTTAAGTGAACGCAAAAAAATGACGGGTTTTTGCAATTATCTAAAAATCAAGACCGAATCAAAAAAAAAGTGTTAGGGGTGAAAGTTGTTCCATTTGGGGTCCTCTATAGCTGGTTGACGTTTGGCCGTTTAAAAACGGATGACCCTGTATATTAAAATTTTTGGTTAAGCAAACGCAATTACAACAAAATTATTTCTTGAAGATGGTCTAAATCTCAGACCGAAACGTTGAAAATTAGTTGATGTAACAATTTGCAAAATTGCTTAAATTAGTAACAAAGGATCGTACCAGTGCGCCAATAGCATTATTTAGATTTATTCAACATTGTCGATCGAAATAAAGAAAACCGTTATTTTGCTGAAAAGTTCATCAAGTACATATTTTTCAAGTCGGTACTATTCGCTCTCATTCTAGCCACGCAAGTACCGGTTTGTTAAGGGTGTCATCCTATCTGGCAGATCCAAAAAATGGAAAAATTTTTTTTGCATAAATAGCTTCTATAACATTCCTAGAATATGCATGTAAAAGGATATTTCGATATTCGAAGTCGTTCCACTGTTATAAACGTAAATGAAGCATCTGTTTGCCTCGTTACGATTAAAGTATATTAATAAATAACCAGTGAAATATCAATCAGCTGGGACATTAATTTGTTGCTGGAAAAAAGTTGATCTAAAAATCAAGACCGAATCAAAAAAAGTGTTAGGGGTGAAAGTTGTTCCATTTGGGGTCCTCTATAGCTGGTTGACGTTTGGCCGTTTAAAAACGGATCACCCTGTTATATTGAGAGTAAAAGTATACGGTCGTATAGCTAATTTTTGTTATATTCCCAAGAAACTTTTTAAATTTTTCCCACTATTTCTCCGACCACTGTGCGGCGTTCGAACCACCCTGGCCGTGCAACAAGCAGTAGGAATGTCGTCGAGCGTTTGGAAAAATGCAACGGTATCTGTTGAACAGGCGTCGAACAGCGTGTCGGCTTGTATCGGCGCGGCGCGGCGCGGCGCGGCGTGCCCACATGTCGCGGCGCGTTCGAATCAGCGCGCTGCGGTTCGAGGGAGTCCGCGCGCGCGCGCGCGCGGTCCGTTGTGTTGTTGCGGGCCAAGAAAACGTTACTTCCGCGATAAATTATTTCGCCCTGTCGACAGTGCTATCGCAAGTTTGTGTGCGCCAACAAAGTCTCCCTGACGAGTGTACAAATCGATTGCAACGAGAGAGACGACGGGTACGACGACGACGACGACGACGACGACGATGGCGATGGCGACGGAACGCGCGGAGGTCGTCAAACTTGCGGAGGTTACGTAAAACCTTTTCCTCGCATCCTGGTACCTACGCAGAGACGAGATATATGACCGGCACCGTCGATAGTATACGTCGCCGTGGCAATCGATCACTGGCCACTAAAATGTGGAACGTTTGCCTGTCTAACGTTTTCCGCTAACCCTGATAAGCTCTCGCCGCATGCTCTCGTGGCATACCGGGTACCTGGGCTTTGCGGTGGCCATCGTTCACCTTGGATCCGATCCAATACTGGATTCAATGGCCGATAATCGACGTGCTTGAAATTCGTCTAGAACTCACGCTGATTGCGTGATAGCTGAATATTTCACGGTGAGGAGCAGCCGAGACCTGGCAGATGGAGAACCGAAGAAAGGACGCGGATGAAGGATATGGATTTCGGTGAAGGAGATTGCCGTTCGACTACTATGGCGATGCTGGATCCGTGTTGCGTTCTAAATCAAACGTTCCAGTGGTGTTTTATTGTGCACCGGGAGAACATTGAATAATCGTGGCGCACATAGTTGATCGCGGAACTTCAGGGTTGAAGTTCTTCACGGTTTCGAAATGAATTTCTACGAACATTCGCTGCCGAACTATTAATTTTCTTAATTTAACTAACAGGTAACCATCAGAATTCGTTCTGATTCCAGACGAATCCAGATGTTCTATCCCAGCTAGGCACTATAGCTACCATCGGGAGGTGTGTGTCTGTTTTGTCAGCAACTTTCAAACGACACACTGTGGCAGTCTGAAGGTTTCAGGACCCGCAGAGAACCATATTGAGCAACTCCGTCACCCACCTACATCTGCAAATTCGATTTCATCGCGGTGGTCGTGGTCGTCGTCTACGGCCACGTTCATTATCCCGGAGGTATCGTAAAAACGTTCGGGACAATATGACGTAGGCGTTTGTCATCAGTCGCGGAGATTTTACAATTCAAACAGGTCTTCCGTGTTCGTATCGATAGGAGAGCCCAGGAGGGCGTCGGTAGAACGTTGCGGAGGAAGAGGAAGAAGAAGAAGAAGAAGAGGAGGAGGAAGAAGAAGAAGAAGATGAAAAGCGCATCGATTACACGGCGCGTTTTCCGCGAGCGGATAATCCCGCTTATTACAACACAACGGTTCAATAGGGCGAGTTGGCGCGCATTACTCACTGGCACGTCGCGTGTACTATATCGTCCGTGGTAAATGTATCATGAACGTTATTACCGGATAGAGCGGGGAAAGAATGGGCGATGGAAAAAGGTGGGCTCCGAGGAGAGGATAAGAGTTTAATTATCCACGCAATGCGGGGTTTCCGCATCGGGACCGCGGTGCGGTGGAGGTGCGGGGGGGTCGATTAGGTGTAGTATAGTTGGGGTCCACCTGCGTCCGTACGCCTCGTACGTATCGTGAGCGCGATAAATCTCGTGGAGTCAGGTGGACGATGGTCATCAGCTAGTCTCCGCGTGTAAGAGGGGACTGCGAGAGCACCGCGAGCACCGTGCCGGGGCCTTAAGCCTGTTCTCATGACGCCGGACGGCCTAGCAATGACCCACGACCCTGCTGGCCACAACTTACCACATCGTACACCCGCAATGCTTCCTACGATACCACACCACGGGCATTCCTGACCCGCCGGACCAGGTCGGAATACGCAATTCCGACGAGATACCCGCACGGCTAACATCACCGGAACAACACGCCGCGCCGCACCAGGCTGCTGGGAACAGGAGTAGAGCGAATTGTTGCTTGACCCTGAGACGGCACACTGCTACTTTCGCACGGGGGATTTTCATGCTCGGGACGCGCATTACTTGTTTTCTAACAATTTTGCTGGAAAAAATCTAAATAATGCTATTGGCGCACTGGTTCCTTTGTTACTAATTTAAGCAATTCTGCAAATTGTTACATCAACTAATTCAGTTCAATTGTCACCGGCATGGAACCAACATGTGTTTAACAACTCTTATGAGTATACAGGGTCATCAAATGGAACAAAAACCAAGATCCGAAGGTCATACAAAAAAAGTTGACTTAATAAAAAAGATGCCCCTATTTATTTTAAACGAAACAAAGGAAAAATCGTCAAGATACATAATTGCAGTCCTAATATATTTAATCTTAAGTGAACGAGAAAAATGACGGGTTTTTGCAATTATCTAAAAATCAAGACCGAATCAAAAAAAGTGTTAGGGGTGAAAGTTGTTTCAATATTGTACAGTTATCGATCGTAATTTGTTTAAATCAGAGGAAAATCTTCATGCTATCGGCGCATATTGATCGAACCTTTGCGCCGATAGCATGAAGATTTTCCTCTGAAAGTTGTTTCATTTGGGGTCCTCTATAGCTGGTTGACGTTTGGCCGTTTAAAAACGGATGACCCTGTATATTAAAATTTTTGGTTAAGCAAACGCAATTACAACAAAGTTATTTCTTGAAGATGGTCTAAATCTCAGACCGAAACGTTGAAAATTAGTTGATGTAACAATTTGCAAAATTGCTTAAATTAGTAACAAAGGATCGTACCAGTGCGCCAATAGCGTTATTTAGATTTATTCAACATTGTCGATCGAAATAAAGAAAACCGTTATTTTGCTGAAAAGTTCATCAAGTACATATTTTTCAAGTCGGTACTATTCGCTCTCATTCTAGCCATGCAAGTACCGATTTGTTAAGGGTGTCATCCCATCTGGCAGATCCAAAAAATGGAAAAATTTTTTTTGCACAAATAGCTTGTATAACATTCCTAGAATATGCATGTAAAAGGATATTTCGATATTCGAAGTCGTTCCACTGTTATAAACGTAAATGAAGCATCTGTTTGCCTCGTTACGATTAAAGTATATTAATAAATAACCAGTGAAATATCAATCAGCTGGGACATTAATTTGTTGCTGGAAAAAAGTGCATTTGAATCAACGTGCACTTCGGAGCATGGAGCTAAAACAATTTCTTAATACATAGCAGACTAATGGTGAGTTTAAATTTTCTTTCTGTAAATCGTACTTGAATCTTTAAACGCGTTTTTCTCAAAACTGTATTTTGTCATATTGGCGACCATGATATCTCAAAAACTACTGAACGGATTTCGCACAAATTTTTACGGTATAGTCAGCACATCTATAGTTCTCGATCGTACCAAAATATTTCTGATATCTGCTATAGTTTTCTTTAAGCTGAAAAAGACGAAAAAAAAATGACAGAACTTGGTACTTAACGTTTAGAACCTTGCCAAAAATTCAATTTTCCATATTTTTATATTATTTTCGTACCGGCGATAGCCGCAGGTCTGCAAATTAAAATGCCGTTTGATTTTTCGATATCAGATGATCGAAACCTCCGGAATCATGGTCGTTATCAACCTACTTTTTTTACACATGAGTGTCTTCCGATCGGTGTAAAGTCGATCCAACTGGTTATTTTCGTTTGAAAAAATTCTGAGAGACTGTTAAAATGTCAATAAATCTGTGGTAAAAATGTCGAGATTGTATGTTTTAAGGGTCCTTCAAATGAATTTCTAAAAAAAAGCAAGAAAATGTAGCTCTCACATGGGATGGCCCCCTTAAATTAACCCTTAGCACTCGAATGGCGACTCTGAGGCGCCATTGAAAATTGCTATGCCATTTTTAAACATATATTGTTCAGATTATTATTTTGTTCGTATTTAATAAATTACTAGACATTTACATATTACATGAGATATTATATCAGTTTCATATGCAATAAAAACGAAAAGAAATTGTATAGAATGAAAATATTCTGGAATGGAAAAATCGTTCTCGTTTTAGTTAAAATAGCTCCGAGTGCAAAGGGTTAAAAAAATATATCTGAACAACTTGTTTTCACACAATTCCGAGACCGTGAATCGACCGCAGGTTTTTGGAATTGGTATTAATGTTTTTTCTCTTAAGCGTTTCAACTCTTTGTTATGGAAGCCACCGAATAACAGAGCATGCAAATGATCATGCACGGTTTCAACCGCGTTTGCTGAAATCAGATTCTCGCCGGACGTCGTGTTCTGATGAAAACAGAAGGCAGAGAATAACGCGCGGTACAAAGGTCCTCCTTTGGCGCGGGTATCTTGCTGAGATCTTGTCACATTCAGCGATCGTAATGATCGCGAGGATCTTAAGGCGGTGATCGCGAGACATCGAAAGCCGAGCTGGATCCCGTGGCGCGAGATACCATCTCGACGAGCGGCCACACAATGCCAAACATATTAATTAATATGCATCGCCACAAGGGTCGCATAAAAGGGGAGTGGACTCGGAATATGGTATATCCTATTTTTCAGCGGTGCGGTGTTGATGCACACTGCGAATAAAGGGGCGGGTGAGAACGAGTCATAAACGGGCGCCACGAACTTCCTCGTCACGGGGGGTGAGAAATGCAACAAAATCCCAATTTACTGTTTAACATAAAACTTTACTATACCCTTTATCGGATTTACTTACAGAGCAATCCGACGATACTAGGTACTCTGAAAAGTTTCTTTCGATAATTACGTTATTTCCTCGAATAAAATTATTATTATTATTATCAATTTTCTGATGTTACGGAAGTGACGTCACGGAAGTCGAGAGCGGCGCGAAAATTTAAACGGTTCGTTTTAAATCTTACAAGTATTTTATTTTCAAATTATTTTATGCTTTTTAGTCCATTTTGAAAACGTGGTTTTTAAAATAATTATTTTTTCATTAAATTATTATTTATGACAATTTCGCATTCATCACAAGAAAATTTGAATAATGCTGCAGCGATAGGATTTTACCGTCGCTCGATAGTAGGATCAAACGAAAAGGTTAGAAATACATGGTTATGTTATGACAGCACGTGCAACTACGTTTACATTAATTAAAGTCAATATAATTAATTATATTACAGAGAGAAGAATACTGGACCATAGCATAATTTACGTATCTACGATTTTTTATTTATTATTTACGGACCGAAGTCCTTTTATACAAATGTTTACAATAGAAGAAATTCATATAAAAAGAAAAAGAAAGTCTTAGCATAAAGTTACATAGTAATGGACATGCTGACAGTTACAGGAATACATTATGTCACAATTAATCATATAATCGCACGCAACTTTTTCTTAAATGATAGTAACGAACCATTAAAAAAGTCAATATCACGATATAAAATGTTAGATTTAGCTGTGATGCGATTTAAAGGATATAAATTATAAAATTTAGCGATTAAAATATTGTACTTTCGATATAATGCAAAAAAAATTAATCACAGATATAATTTTTACAAATAAAACATTAAAATTTTTTTATTTTAATTGTTCACAGTATTTATATACATTAATATTTTTAACTTTTTATCTTACAAGTTGAAAATGTTGTTTGGAATGGTTTTTTTATAAAGTTGTATCAAAGTTATATATTTCAATTGTTTAATATAAATTGTTTGAATATCGTATTTCAATTGTTTAATATAAATTGTTTGAATATCGTATTTCAATTGTTTAATATAAATTGTTTGAATATCGTATTTCATTTCTTAACTGCTAAATGTATAACATTTATAGATGTACATAACAATACTTTGTATGTGCAAAATTAGGATAGTTAATAAATAATAAAGATTTGATTGAAATTCATGTATTTTTCTTTAATTAAACATAGAATTTTTCAAAAAAGATGTTTTTCGAGATTTCTCGAGAATTATCAAGAAATCAAACTTGTATTTCTCTTTCTCGAGAAATGAAAAATGTTGAGAAATCAGAAACACTGGATCGGTCGCACTCGAAATCACCGTTTAACGATTCCGCAGGGATTGAAGCGTAGCGTTGACATTTACGGGGCAACACGTGCCCCACGAATATAATTACGTTTCTGAATATTATTGTACACTTCGGCCAAGTGACTCTGGTTGAAACCGCCCCGTGTCCAGGGTGCGAACGTTTAACGCGTCAGCTCATTACGGGTTTTTACTGCGGCCGTTTCCTCGAACCATTAGCTCGTTACTCGGTCGCAGCTCTCGCGGTTCCGGCAAGTCGCTCGGCGCGGCGTTTCGTCGCTAGTAAAACCCTTTCAGCGTGCTCTCGGTAAAGGCGAGGCAGTAAAGCCGTGGAAGATGCCGCGGGACAAAAAAGATTGATAAGCGAACGGCCAATCTCCGGCGTAGCTACACATTGTATCCTATCGGGACCGGACCTTTTACGGGAAACCCGATAATTCATAACCGAACGGGGTCTGGTTTCTCGATGGTTTCCACGTCCCGGTTAATTCCCCGTTTCGCCGGCTAACGAGACGCGATTAGCGTTCGCACGGTCCACGGGGCTGGCTCCTCTGTTTGCTCATAATATCGCGTTTAATGCTCGGATCGAGGAGTGGAGGGGGGGTAGGGGGTAAAAAGCGGGGAAACCGCTTCCAGGTTCGAAAAAGGGATTTTACGATGGCGATTCCGGTATCCGCAGCCGTTCGTCCGCGTTTATCACGCGTGTCCCCGCGGTTTCCTTTTATTTCGGCCGGCTTTCTGAATCATTCTCGCAGCTCTTAATGAACGAACGGAAAGGGAGGACGACGTTGAATTAAAGAGTCCGCAAGCCGGACCTTCTTCGCCGCTGGCGACGCGACGTAATGCGTCGGGGATCGTTCGCTCGCGTGTAATGCCGCATCATTAGTCGCCGTGCGAGAAGAAACGAACCATCACCGCTTATCATACCCCTCTATTTCTCGTCCCTTCGCCTCGCCTGGTAGCGTGATACCGTCGCGGATTAGCGAGTTTTACGACGTTTTAACGCTGATGCGACCGGCAGACGCGGACCACTATGAACACCGAGGAAATTTGAAAAATTCACCGTGACCGCGGATCGCGCGGGAACACCACTCTCGCGTGATTGTTTCCTTGAGAACTGTGCCGCGCAGCTGATACGACAACTGGACGCAGCACCCCGGATCATTTAGGTGTCGTTAGGGGACGTTGTGTGCGATGTTTGCTACTTCAACGAAGAGCAAAAGCTATTTGGTTGCGGTTACTTGCAATCGATGCAGAAAATGTTTATTTCTCATAAAGCTCTGTAGTCTAGTTATCATAACGACAGTCTGTCACACTGTTGACACTTCTTACCAATCATATCTCTCAAATATCTAATTCCCTACTTAAAACACAGACATGGTAATGTTTGCAACTTCAACGAAGAGCAAAAGCTATTTGTATAATAATAATAATGATATCGGCGCAAGGTTCGATCATTTTAAGACCAACAGCAAATGTGCAATTAATATATCAAATTTCTCGACGTTTCGATCATATTGCTGATCATTATCTAAGAGACATATTTTGCGTCTGAAAAATAAATTTCAGTGTACATAAGTAAACATAGTTAGAAAGAAACATTTGCGACACAGCCGTGTAAATCCAAACTGGAAAAAAGAAAATAAAAAATAACACGTAGGTTGCTGTGACAACAATTATCCGCATTGTAGAAAAATTTTGTTTCAGTTACAAATTATGGACTTTATTCCATGGTGGCAGATATGTAACTGAAAAGCTATTTGGTTGGGGTTACTTGCAATCGACGCAGAAAATGTTTATTTCTCACAAAGCTCTGTAGTCTAGTGATCTAATGGACAGTCTATCAGACTTTTATCGCTTTTCCAGCTTCGCCATTTTTCCGTGCTAAAGGGCCCAAGAAGGAAGTCGCAGCTCGCACATATCTTATCTGTCCTTTTAATTGTTTTTAATGAAGTAACATATTGTGTTATGTGCTAATAACTTTAATTCCCAATCTGACTACAGTTTTTTCCCTGTGCGTTGAAGTTTAAATAAATTGCTTAAATATCAGGTTATGTTTAATCTCCCAACCTCGTCATCCCAACAGTTTATTTCTGAAAAAGCTCTGTAGTCTAGATATCATAACGACAGTCTATCAGACTGTTAACACTTCTTACCAATCATATCTCTCAAATATCTAATTCCCTACCTAAAACAGAGACATGGCAATATTTGTAACTTGGACAATGAGCAAAAGCAATTTGGTTTCTGTTTCTTGCCATCGATGCAGAAAATGTTTATTTATCATATGGACAGTCTATCAGACTGTTAACACTACTTACCAATCATATCTCTCAAATATCTAATTTCCTACCTAAAACACAGAGATGGCAATGTTTGCAACTTCGACAAAGAGCACAAGCAATTTGGTTTCTGTTTCTTGCCATCGATGCAGAAAATGTTTATTTATCATATGGACAGTCTATCAGACTGTTAACACTTCTTAGCAATCATATCTCTCAAATATCTAATTCCCTACCTAAAACACAGAGATGGCAATGTTTGCAACTTCGACAAAGAGCACAAGCAATTTGGTTTCTGTTTCTTGCAATCGATGCAGAAAATGTTTATTTTTCACAAAGCTCAGCAGTCTAGTTATCATATAAAATAGACAGTCTATTAGACTGTTAACACTACTTACCATTCATATCTCTGAAATACCTAATTCCCTACCTAATACAGGCATACAGAGAAGGCAACAAAGTGTTATATTTTATTTCTCCCACATATTCGTGTTGCAGAATATTTCTCAAGAATCAGAGCTGCGATTAATACACTTTCGCGGCAGGTTCTAATAAATAGAACAGAACGATCGATTCGGCTCGTAAAATAGAATTCGGAAAAAGCTGCTATCTGGTTGACAACAACTGTCGAGACCAGGTAGAGTGTCGTACGAAACAGAGTTTACGTTTTCTTAGAAAGGACTGCGGCAAATAGAGCAACGGATGGCATAAATGTCCGTTCGAACGAGTCCGTTCTGTCGATAATTGATGCAGTTAAATCGTAAACGCTGTTTAATTCTCATCGGTGCCCGCGAGGCCAATAACCATAGGAAATTGCGCAATCGTAATTTCATACGCTATTTAACGAGCATCTATTGAAAGTCGGCGCGGTTCGTTGCACAATCGATTAGTTTTCTTTTGCCCGGCGAATATCGCTGGCCTCCGGACTCCTTTTTAATGGCAAACGATACCAGGATTTTTCACCGAACTCGCTCCCAGGCTATTTTCACACTCCGTTGAACCAACTATTCTTTAAACTATCAGGAAGATTTCCAGGCTTTATCTCGACTGTTCGTTTCATAGGAACGAGCTGGTTCTCAATTAGCCTTTCATTCCAGTTCGATTAGTTTTATCGCGCAGTAATAGTTTATCGACACTTTGTAAACCGAATCTGAAACTCCATACGGTGAGCTAATTGTTTAATCGACATGCACTGGAAATATTTTTCGCTTCGTAAATAATCGAACGGTATAATCGATTGGGCATTATATAGACATTTTTAAGGACGTTCTTTGATATCGAACGATCATGGTCGCAGCGTATTGTCATGTTTTTCATTTGTGCGTCAGAACCGCGCACCTGTCGACCCGCACACGTCACGGGAAGGTAATTATGATCGATCGGCATGATTTCCGATGCGTTGCATTCGTCGCGTCTCATAAGTCAGCCGTGAGAGTAGGTGCAGAGCAACGATTGTCCCGCGAAGTTTGCGAGATCTTATCGATAATCGGCTCGACCTTCGTCCGGTTACGGTTTTTCTCCCGGCAGATTGTTATCGATTGCCACGAGCCACGCTTCGATTTCTCGTACTCCGCTATAATTAAACGAGCTCGCATGATAATACCCAGGTGTAATGACAGACTATGCCCGCGAAAGTGTATTACCGATTGTCGACTAACGATGATCGATTTTTCTATCGCCGATCGTAATCGGGAAATCGCTGCAACGGACACGAGACCGTTTACTCCCCGTGTCGTTTCCTTTCGTGGATCGTGCGTCCCTTTTTCCTCTGTATGGGAATATATAAGCTTGTTCTTGGGTTATCCCATATTTATAGCCGCCGCGGCTAACGTACAAACATTATGCTAATATTTGTCCAATATTTGTACGACGTGCGTGGGCGTCCGGTGTCGCCCACGCACGTGCCTGCCTGCCTGCGTATTTGCTCGAAAAAGGCGACGCGAGCCAACGCGACACGCTGAAGATGTCCCCGCCATCGGTGGCTTTCTTTCAGCCACGGGAAAAGGAAAATATTATTTTGACGTAGTGACATGTGTAACATTGTCACTCGGGCTCTGCCTATGTGTACGCTCCAGAGTAGAAGGAATTCCGAGAGCGACACACTCGAGCGACGTTGTAGCAAAACAATGTGAGAAGAAGATCGTCGAGTGCGTTCCTGACAGTCATCTGTATATAAATGTTAAATCAATGTCGATCGTATAAGTTGCTAACGCAAAATTTCAATGTTTTCGGCGCATTGGTTCGATCAATTAATACTAACCCATAGCGGTCGGAGCTATTTTAAATAAAAAACGAAAGATTTTTCCATTCCAGACTATTTTCTTTCTATTTTTCATTTTTTGCATATGAAACTGGTTTAATATCTCATTTAATATGTAATTGTCTAGTAATTTATTAAATACGAACAAAAATAATAATGTGAACAATATGTTTAAAAATGGCATAGCAATTTTTAGTGGCGCCTCGGAGTCGCCATCCGACTGCTAAGGGCTAAAACACTATTTGCAAATGAACACAATATAATTTCTCAACGTTTCGATCTCCATTTAGATCATTATCAAGAGAATAATCAAATCATTGCGTCTGTAAAATAACAATGAACAGAGATTACTAAAACGATACGAAGTAATATACAGATGACTCAAAAGTTTTCGGCGCATTGGTTCGATCAATTAATACTAAAACACTATTTGCAAATTAACACAATATAATAGTGTTTTAGTATTAATTGATCGAACCAATGCGCCGAAAACATTCAAATTCTGAGTCAACTGTATATACTTCGTATCGTTTTGCCGAATATCGTTTATTGATTGAAATCGTGGAAATCATTTATTAATTATACGATTTAAGGGTGCGCAGGAGCCAAAGTGGTGCCTCTATCGGCAGTAGAGGTGTCATTCTATGTATTTCATAACTTTGTGCGACATCCTTGTCTCTCCTACAGAGCTGTGATAGAGAGGGAGATATGTCACTCGCAGGAGAGACAAAGACAGAGTAAACCGCGCTGCTTGATTTTTCGATGAACTTTAGAACAATTTTCTGAAGCGAACAAGCAATATTTTCTCACGATTTTTGTGTAGAAATATTCTTTGTTCTATTCCAAATCGTAACACAGAGCCCTTTTTTGGAATTTGGCTCTTGACATTTTATAAAAAATAAAAGTGTACGTTTTTATAGAAGAAATTTTTTTCTGTACACTTTTTCCAAGAAAGGGCTCTGTAGTGCGATGCACAATAATACCACGAATATTTCTACATAAAAATCGTGAGAAAATATTGCTTCTTCGCTTCAGAAAATTGTTCTAAAGTTCAGGAAATTCATCGAACAATAAGCCGCTTGGTTATGTTTCTGTCTTTGTCTCTCCTGCGAGTGACATATCTCTATCCTTGTCCTAGTTTATTTTTACTTCACCTCTACGCCGATAGAGGCACCACTTCGGCTCCTGCGCACTCTTAAATATTGTAAATTATTAACATAAATTATTTATATAAAGACGCGCTTCCATGTTTTCATCGCGACAGCAAACAAAAGATGCCAATGCAACAATAAAGAATACGTAATTTTCTTAACGTAGCCAAACAACGAATAGATTGCTGCGCATGATATTTTTCGAGAGAATTACTATTATTTGTAGCATGAATGGTTTTCTTATCGACGCGGTACAAGAATTTTATCTCGAAAAAATTAAACGAACCCTATTTATAAGATTGCATGACATTTACCCAGGTTAGCCTGCAACGTTCCGCATTCAGGCTGTAATTACTGTTTCATTCGGCGAAAATCCAGTGGAGAAAGCAACGATTATGCCGACAGTGTTGATAACCCGATAATGCCCATTGTCGTTAGCCACATTGTTCCCATGACCATGCGCAAGGCACGGCTCTGCGTGGACTCCCGTCCCTTGTTCATTGAAATCAACGATCGAGTGCATTTCGTCGCGTTTTCACTCGCACGTGCGAACGTGTGGGTGGCGCGTGATATAAACGTCTCGACCTGGTCGCGTCATGGGCGATTTTCCTGATCCGGTACGAATCGCCCGCGCCATTACGAAATACATATAACTTGCCACGCGTTACGCGAGGTTATGCTATTGGTCTGACCACTTGACCGACGGTACTCGATCACGTTCATATACCACCAACATTTGTCAACGCGTCAACGACCGCCCTCGATCCTCTTAATCCCACCGACGCCATATTTTTTTTCAGCGAATTTGAAAATCAATTTTTACTTCGGAACAAACAAATTACTTGTATTTTTCGCAGGATTATTTTTTCGAAAGAAAATACTCTAGAATATAAGAGATATTAGAACATAGAATATACTAGAATAACATAAATCCTTATTGTTAATTTCACTTTATGCATTAATTTTCATATACGTTAAATTGTATACAATGTGGTCAAACAAATTTGAATGTCAATTTAAAAAAAAAAAAAAATACCACATTATTTGTTGGTACACAGATAAAGGAATGTTATAATTTTGTAGTAGGATATGTGTTTGAATTTACCGCCAAATTTGGATTTGGCCAATAGATCGATCGACAATCAGATACATATATTTCCAAATGTCTCCACGTTTCCTCACTTCCATGTATACTGTCCGAGCAGCAACGTGTGTGTCATTAAAATGTTTTTAATTTTTCAATAAAAATTACCCTGCGACACTAAGCAAGTGAGTAAGGTTTTCTTTAATTTTCTTTTTTGGTTATTTTTCCGATGTTTGGTTTCACATTGTATATATATTGTATTTCTCATTGTTATTTTACAGACGCAATGTTTTTGTTATTCTCTTGAAAATGATCTAAATGAAGATCGAAATGTTGAGAAAGGATATTGTGTTAATTTGCAAATAGTTGTTTAGTAATATTTGATCGAACCGATGTTCCGAAAACATTAAAATTCTGCTTATAGCAACTTACCATCGACATTGTTTTAACATTTATACTAGAATAACCGATTATCTACTAGAATATTATTGTATTATGAAACAAGTGGTCTTGATTTTGTGTAATTTTTACGGACATTTACAGTGACTCCCACTAATATTCGGACACTCTTAAAAAGACAATAACTTTGTTAATATTCGACCATACAACTTGGTTGTTTTTTGAGCTGTTAGAACAATCGGTTTTGTTAGATATCGTGAAAATAATGTTTGGAAAAATTGCAATTGGTCGTAATTGCAGAGAAAATACTAAAAGTTATGCTTTACAACATTTTCATGTGGGCTCGTATTGAAAATGTAGAAAACACGTTTCGAAGATCTGTATCAATTATACATATTCTGAAAATTAAAATCGGTCAACGTTGCAATGAGCTGAAAACGTTTAAAGATGGTAGAAATTGCAATTTTTTACGATTTTCGGCCTCTAACTGCAACAAATAGACTGCGGATTTTATACATTTATGACAAAAATGGATAGATAAAATGTAAAACATTAAAAACATTTAAAGAATTTAAAAGTACTGCTGTATTCTTTGCAACTCGATAACATTATTAAAAGAAGAAACAAGTGTCTATGTAGCTCCTGTGTCTTGTAAATAACACAGACAATTTTTATTTTGCATAAAAATCCGCAATCTGGCTATAAATCTAAGGATTCATACATCTTTCAATGACTCTCGTTTTTTCCCACATCAACCGATTTCGATGAAACTTTTGCAATGCATATAATTGACACTGACCATATTTTTTAAATTTTCAATATCGACCCACATAAAAAAGATGTAAAATACAACTTTTAGTATTTTCTCTACAATTCCGACCAATTGCAATTTTTCAAAAAATTTCTTTTCACATCGTGTAGTAAATTAATTACCGTAACTTCTAAAAAAAGTTCAAATCGAGATTCGTTTAAGGTCAAAAGTTCAGCGACGTTGTCAGAACTGCGCATGCATTAACCTTTATATAGAAATTTAAGACGACGTCGTTCCTAATTCGATTAGACCACTTATCGACACCGTTGCGCAGCGATGGTAAAAATAATCGCTGTTTATTCAATTTGACGGTGGACCGATCGGTTGCTTTTAACCTAGATAGAATTACACCGATTAATTATTAACGACTATGTGGCGTGCCGATATGTATGTCATTTATTTTCGGCAATCCCTGAATTTTAAATGCGCCCCGTTCAAGTTTTCTTTCCTCCAGCGACACAGCAGCCGTTCGAACCGGCCTGACATCAGGAAATAATCTCGTTCTTGTGCAATGTCAATTAACGTACGCGGATACATTTCCGGTGGACATATTCAGCACGGAAATTCTCATTGACAGGTGTACCACGCGTCTCGTTTTTCTCCCATGCGTGATCGACAGACATGAACGCCCGCTCACCAGCCGACCACCATCTTCAGAACCGGCGAACCATGATCTTTCAGCTGCAGAAGATCCACCGATACAAACGTCGATGCAAACATCCTGTTATCTCGGGGAAAATCATGCGGAATGTCTGCGGGTCTTTTCTGGCGTCTTCTTCGATAAACTTCCTCACGGCATTATCATAGTGAACAGCACATTTAGATGTACAGAGTTATAGTGGATGATGAAACGGTTGGACTCACAGTACGAAAAATATAGTATACAGGGTGTCCCAAAATGTCTTCAACTCCCGGAAATGGGAGGTTCCTGAGGTCATTTCAAGCGCCATTTTCCTTTTGCAAAATGTTGTCCGAGGCTTTGTTTAGGAGTTATTAACGAAAAACACGGACCAATCAGAGCGCGAGCTAGACGCTCGCTGGCACGTTCAGCGCGGCGAGCCGGCAGGCGGTTGGCTGATCATGCCAACGAGCGTCTAGGTCGCGCTCTGATTGGTCCGTGTTTTTCGTTAATAACTCCTAAACAAAGCCTCGGACAACATTTTGCAAAAGGAAAATGGCGCTTGAAATGACCTCAGGAACCTCCCATTTCCGGGAGTTGAAGACATTTTGGGACACCCTGTATTTATTGTCCGTGTGACGGATGATATTGTACAAGTGTTGCTAAATGTATAACAACAAGAATTTAGTATATCTACCGTTTCATTGAAAAAATGATTGTTTTATGTAAATTCATATGCAAGTGGCGTTAATAATCGTACATCTTGTCACGTGCTAACAGGCCAGATCACTTATAGATCTCCGTGGTCACTGTTCGCAGCATCCTCTTCTCGCAACCCGATCACTCGTAAAAATCATTCGTCAAGGGGATCCAGGCCTCAGCCGGTTCGATGCGAGAACAGATGCTGAGATTATGTCAAACGTTCCGGTTTTTCGTGTAAATTAGTCGGCGGAAGTGGCGTTCCGGATTTCGCTAATGAGGACGGTGATCAAAGCGGTCCCCCCTCGGCTGAGACTCGTCAGCCTGTGATTAAGTCGAAAGGACGACCATGCGAATAGAAAATTACTTGGCGCCTGTTAGCGCCGTCGATTAACCAACCGTTTTCTCCTCGTCTACGCTGCTGCCCGTTCCTGATTCTTAACTCATCCGTGACACGTACACATCTGATACGTTATCTACGAATGATTGTCACCTGCACAAGCGGTCTACATACTAAATATAGAGGGTACAGCAACGATCGTCGCCCGGGGGGGAATAACGATCGAGGATGCTGGAACCTTTAGCTAACTTTAGAGGACCTCTATAGGTCGCTGGGTTAATGAACCTGCGAAATTCGGATTTTCAACAAGCTCTCTTCTTCGATTCAAGTAGTCGTAGGATTATCATGAGCACTATTCGTTCCTATCGAAACTTAAAATGTAGCCACCAAGAAAAATTTTAAATATTTTTTAATCTCTATTCTTCTAATTTGTAATTCCCAAAATATCAAACTATCAAACCATAAAATGTAACCATCAAGAAAAATTTTTAATATTTTTTAATCTCAATTCTTCTGATTTGTAATTCCCAAAATATCAAACTATCAAACCTTAAAATGTAACCATCAAGAAAAATTTTAAATATTTTTTAATCTCTATTCTTCTAATTTGTAATTCCCAAAATATCAAACTATCAAACCTTAAAATATAACCACCAAGAAAAATTTCAAATATTTTTTAATCTCTATTCTTCTAATTTGTAATTCCCAAAATATCAAACCATAAAATGTAACCATCAAGAAAAATTTTAAATATTTTTTAATCTCTATTCTTCTAATTTGTAATTCCCAAAATATGAAACTATCAAACCTTAAAATATAACCACCAAGAAAAATTTTAAACATTTTTTAATCTCTATTCTTCTAATTTGTAATTCCCAAAATATGAAACTATCAAACTTTCAAATGTAACCATCAAGAAAAATTTTAAATGTTTTTTAATCTCTATTCTTCTGATTTGTAATTCCCAAAATATCAAACTATCAAACCTTAAAATATAACTACCGAGAAAAATTTTAAACATTTTTTAATCTCTATTCTTCTAATTTGTAATTCCCAAAATATCAAACTATCAAACCTTAAAATATAACCACCAAGAAAAATTTTAAACATTTTTTAATCTCTATTCTCCTAATTTTTAATCCCCAAAATATCCTCGGTAACCACGAAACGCTTAATTAATTCTCGGCCGGGACGGTACCAACGGGCGTATTGCATAAGGAAGCAAGTACACATAAATCCTTTGAGGGTTCGCCATTCTCGATCGCATGACGATCAATGATTATTCAAATCTTCCCGTCCCATCGGCATCGACTCCCGATGTTATCCAAGCCTTTCGGATTCGGTTACGAGTATCGGGCCCGTCGAAAGCCCGCGGCGAATTTCGGACACGGTAAAATATGCCCGACCGGCATCCAATCCAATTAATCACCGTTAATTACGAGCGCGGGGGCAGCGCCGATGAACGAGAACGATTAATGAGTAATTGATTTCGATCACGCCACTCGCCGACCGAAAACGTACGCGCGCTGCGGACAAAGAAATGCTTCGCTGCAAATCATACCTTTCTACTTTGCTAATCCTACTAAAAAACAACTATATCCTAATGAAAAACTCCTTAGAAACTACATTCGAAACAGAATTCACAACAATTTGCAAATAATCGTTTCCAGTCCCATTTTCAGGGCTGAGTTGTACCGACTGAAAAAATTATCTCACAATTTATTATATTACAAAAGATCAGCTTGTTAAGTACTAAGAGTAGATGAATATTAAAAAGTCTAAATCGTCAAGAGATTATGATAACGTGTGCAATATTATACTATAGTGGTACAGAATGAAACTTGTAGTTGGTCGACGTCCTTGAAGGGTTAATTTCGCAATAAAATGGTCGATGACATAAATGAATTAGCCAAAGTGGCGTATTTAAAATGCATTTCAATAAAATTACGTCGATGCAAATTCTAGAATGAAAGATCTAATCAATCCGGAGAATGTATAAAAACTCCGGCGTCAAGGTTTATTAATTGTATCAAATTTCTCACCGGTCAAATTTTCGCAGCTGATACCGCCACGCGATCGCGAGCGATTAATTATCATCATTTGTCTGGCCCGCCAATAAAAGCGGCAAAGTTATTCGCGCAGAGGAAGCTGGTCTCGTGTAAAGGCGATCATCGGCGGCATTAAAAAAGGCATCGGCCGCGAATAATCGTAATTATGTTCTCAAATATCAACGAGCAGGATGTATCACGTCCGACGCAGCGGACGCATTAATATCGAAGATTTCGCGGCTCGCAAAGATGGGCCCATAATTTATCGTCACTTTGCCGGCGCGCATTATCGACGCATCCGCCATTAAAACAAAGCGTGGCTCATTTTTTACCGCGTCCCTCAGGTAGAATCCTGTTTCGCGATAACGATCGCGCCAGTACTATCACTTTCTAATTATTATTTTAATCCGGACTGCAGATTTTTTTTAAGGGGGATTTCAACCTGCCCTTGAAAATTACAATCTTTTTGTTATTAAAATCAAATTCTAATTAAATTTTTACAATCTTTCCGATGAAAACATTTTTCGAATACAGTACTAATGAAAATTGGTCGATAATAACAAAGCGTATACAGGGTGGGGCAATAACTGTGTCCACCTTGAATATCTCCGTTATTTGTAATAATATGAAAAATTGTTATATACGAAACTTGCACGGTATAGACATATTGTGATACAAACACTTTTTATGTGGATTGAAGCATAGATGAGATTTCAAGGTCATTTTTTTTAATGGAATGCTATGTTTTTTAATTGCAATGTGATAGCAGAGATGAGCTACTCTTGAAGGTCATGCAAGGTCAAATGAGGTAGTAAAATAGACTTTCTTAGATTACAGAAGATTTTTGCATTCACGCAAACGGTCACCATTTCTTCTGTAATCTAAGAAAGTCTATTTTACTACCACATTTGACCTTGCATGACCTTCAAGAATAGCTCATCTCTGCTATCACATCGCAATAAAAAAACATAGCATTCAATTTAAAAAAATGAAGGTGACCTTCAAATCTCCTCTACGCTTCAATCCACGCAAAAAATGTTTGCATCACAATATGTCCCCCTCTGTCTGTGCAAGTTTCGTATACAACATTTTTTCATATTATTACAAATAACGGAGATATTCATGGTGGACATTGTTATTGCCCCACCCTGTATAGTGAAAGTAATATATTAATACTTTTAATGTCTTCTAATTTTTTTCACCGTTCTAAGTTGCACGTACTCATTTTTGCCATAAATGCATCAAATACGGAGAACACAAATAATGTCTCTTACCCTTCATTTGAGAGACTCGAGGTTTTTGGTAAGTGATATCAGGTGCACATACAGTATAGACGGACTAATACCCCGGGTCAACGAACTCTCTTCTTCTTCTACCTGGCCCTCGATTAACGACCTTTTCTCTCACCTGACTCGCAGTAATTCAAATTCGGAGGAAGTCGGAGGCGCGTACGTGGCCTCGCGTTGCGTGTCGGTTCGCGGGCCCCGAAACTATTAATTCCGCGATTCTCGTTTCTTTATTTGCTACCCCGCTCGCTGATGGGCCGCACGGTTTCATCTTCGGTGCTGACCCTTCCATTCTCGTCGGAGCGTGAAAACGAACGGCCTCCTTGTGAAATCTCGCCGCTAAATCCTTGGGATCCTAATTTTATTGCTTAGCCGCGAGTACCACACCACCACGAAGTGATCTAATTTAATCGCCGGTGAGCCGTGAACACTCGATGTCGGAAGTCTTCGGACTGTAATTTGCTGTTTGCGAACGGACGGATGTTTTTACGCTCGCGGCGTGTAATCATCTTCTTTTTTTGCAAAAACGCACAGTTTAGCGAAGGTTAATGGGAATTTATTTTGCTTATTCTGCTTTCGGTTCATTGAAATCGAAGAGGAAAATTGATTCGTGGCAAATGCGAATTTGTCGGGATATAAACTCGCAGACATTTTTTCGAATGACATGCTAATTTATACAGGGTGTCCCAAAATGTCTTCAAATCCCGGAAATGGGAGGTTCCTGAGGTCATTTCAAGCGCTATTTTCCTTTTGCAAAATGTTGTCCGCGGCTTTGTTTAGGAGTTATTAACGAAAAACACGGACCAATCAGAGCGCGACCTAGACGCGACCTAGCCAACCGCCTGCCGGCTCGCCGCGCTGAACGTGCCAGCGAGCGTCTGGCTCGCGCTCTGATTGGTCCGTGTTTTTCGTTAATAACTCCCAAACGAAGCCTCGGACAACATTTTGCAAAAGGAAAATGGCGCTAGAAATCACCTCAGGAACCTCCCATTTCCGGGAGTTGAAAACATTTTGGGACACCCTGTATATACGAGAAGTTCCATTTTCCGGCAAGATGTCTACGGGTGACTTCGCGAACCGGCCACTAGAAAGTGATCGATAAAATCCATGACGCATCGGACATCTATATATTCTGCATAAACGATGCTCCGAGACGATCGCCGGACAAGATCCGGCAAGGAGATTCTGGCAGATGAGGAGTAACGATGGCAAGAAGTAGATAACCGGCTAGAGAAATTTACAACATTGGGGAAGCGTTCTTCCATGATTGTCGGCCAGAGGGACAGGCTGATGGGTGAGGTCTCTGATCGATCATCCGGCGCGGCGGTTTATCTGGCGATAACGAGTCGCGTGGCCGCGTATAGACTACGGCCTAGCTAATTGGACGCTTAATTAGACACGTGGGCAGTCGGATGGTGGGGGGGACGGGAGTAGTCGCAGGTGGTTTGTTTATGATGTATTAAAGCGTGCCCCGTTTAGAGGTCTGGGTTCCCTCGACTCGCACGATTTACCCGTCGGTTTTTGTTGGGAGCCGTATATCAACCGGCCGGAATACGACCGACCGTGTTGCATAGGCACCACGGCGTATGTACGTGTCGTAATTCAATGACATAATTTTTCCAATCGGCAGAAAAGAGGCGACGCCGCGCTGGCTTCCGGTACGTTCGAACCGGTAACCATCCGCACGGAACCACCGGGTTACCGGTCTTGTATTTATATAAAGTATAAACCAACAGCGGTAAAGTAACGGGACGCGGGGCGCAGGGGGAGATGCAGGGGAGGTAGGTGCAGAGGGAACGCCGATGCAACCGGCGCGGCGCGAGGGAAGAAACCTCTGCCGCGAGTTCTTCGAGTACCCACAATGGGTCCATGCACCATACAGACGGCTCTATTCAGCTCCAAACAATGTAATCACAACTCAGCGCTTTCCGCGCCGTCTGCGACGCTCGCCTTATCGATCGATGAATCGATCGTTGATCGACGGATCCCGGTTCGGATTCAACGTCTCATGGTCCGTGAATCTTTGCGTTAATTAATTAACCGCTTGTCCCGGCATTCGATTGCCGACCCGAATCGCCGGGGCCAAGTACGCCCCCTACCCTCGTTCAATTTTGCGAACTCGGTTTGCTACGCGCGTGGGAATCGCGTCCGAACGATCACGGCAAGTTGTGAGAACTGTGTTTTTCCCGTGGGAGGACAATCGGAAAGCTCTATGAAACGCTAAAGGTTACTGTTTCATTAAATGTGATATAACGTTAGCGCTCTGTGTTTCTATTTTAAACAATTTTTTAATGACAGTCACTTAACTGCTGATGGATATGATAGGAGTTGAGTTTCTTTAGATAAAACGACAAACTAGTGAAATAAGTCCCTTCAGAACAACTTAAACTTTATTAAAACCGCAATAGATATTACACCAGGTATGTCCTGCCTAACTTCGGGGCTACGCACAAACTGGTATTTGTGCTAAAAACCTGGCCAAAAATCGAAATTGTAAATATTTACACATAAAGGTGTGGTTGCGTCCCAAAATATATAGATAATCATGCCATCGCGTGGTGGACTCCCTAACTGTGGTAATTTTGAGCTGTATAAAGGCTCGTTTGATAGAGGAAGGTTCAGCGCATAGTGCCCTGCTTATGATAGCAGTCAAAAACTCTTTTTGTGACAGAAAAATACATTGGATTCTGCGATTGTTTTCTAGACTTTTTTCCCTACTTTGCATACTCATATTATTAGATGTCAACATAATCTCGTTACATCATAAGCAGGGCACTATGCGCTGAACCTTCCTCTATCAAACGAGGCTTTATGCAGCTCAAAATTTGCTCGTATAAGGACGTCAAATGTATTCCCGCAAACCCAAGTTTCGGCCAAATTTCTAGGGTATTCTAGGGAAATTCTAGGGAAAGTCACGTG
Source organism: Lasioglossum lativentre (assembly GCA_916610255.1). Classification (NCBI taxonomy): domain Eukaryota; kingdom Metazoa; phylum Arthropoda; class Insecta; order Hymenoptera; family Halictidae; genus Lasioglossum; species Lasioglossum lativentre. Next base: position 5,001,989 of record OU744366.1, read on the forward strand.
ACTACCGTTCCCTCTTAACAATATTTTATAGATAGTAGTAGTATCTTGAATTGAGCCGCTCAGTGCACACATCGATTAACTCCATAAAACGAAAAGTTGAGAAACGCGATGATGTAATGTATATTGTTTTTAAAAATTCCTCTGATAATATGAATTCAAATATATAATGTAGAATGCATAATTGCAGATATAGCTTTCATCTAACGGTATATAAAATTAATAAGAAAGAATAGCCAACAAACAATCGTCAGTAATGTTACAGTTTTTATGTGACTGGTGGAGTAAATTTAGTCTTTACATTTTTAAGTTTTTTATTACAGAAAAAGTTAGTTATTATACATTTTTATCACAGCTTTTCCATAAAAATGAATGTTGGCAGTTCGGTTATAATATAATTTTTGTAATTAATTCATAGCAGCTTTATGTTAGCGGCATTATTCTTTGGGATGATTAAGCAATATTATAAATAATGTCTTCTTCATCAGCTGTATGCGAGGATTCGTCATTTCGATTTGTTGACAAGTTCTTATAGTAATCGTGTTTAACAGGAGGAATGAATTTTAGCAGGTCCATTATTATTGTCTAATGTAACAGTAGACAAATTATACATATATTATATTTAAAGTAACAAAAGGGAGACTCGATGTATACTGTTACAAATATAATCAAAATTTTATTAGACATTACAGTATGGAGTTAATCGAAATGGCTTCTGAAATAAATTACTTATTACTTATTATTCAATTAACGGTGCTAATCTTTATTATTCAGGAAAGTTATTATAAATATAAAAAGTTATGACTATACCAAGGGCTTTGACACTTTAATTTAAGATTTTTCAAAAAGTGGAGTTAATCGATGTGTGCATTGAGCGGCTCATATAATACTTTCGGTCACCTCGAATTTTCTTCAATTGGAGCGTCAAGGGTTTAAGCAATGTTTCTAAATTGATCTTGTGGAACGAGGTGGATCTTGTGGACTCGAGCAATTAAAATTGGTGGTGCGAGACCGGTGGAAAAGAGAGCGGTCACAGCGCTATCTAGGCCGAGATCGGCAGTGGGGCGAGTCCATCGTTAATTAACGATGCAAATGCGATTCTCCTCGGGAAGGAAGAGGACGAAGGATAGAGGGAAACGGGCCGGTGCACGTCGAGGACGCCTACACCTAGGTGTGCAAAAAACGGCAACCGTGCGTATCCGTTGAATCGCGCCTCGCAGGTGTAACTCGCCTTCCGGCCAATCGTCGCGCGACCCGATCGCGTCCCGTAATTTTATCTCCGGCCACGCGAAAACCGAGTTCATTAAGGAGCCAGATAAATAATTATCGATACCGTTTCCGGCCTCCGCACGCACGACATCCGGGGGTGGTGCCAGCTGCCGTTACGTTACGTTACGCGGTCAGCCGAATGTTTCCCGCTTCTGTTTCCTCGATTCCTTAGCTTGCGAAACGATACGCTCGCACTCTGTTTAACACTATTTCGTTTTCTATCGTCGGTAGTATATGTGTCGCATGATTTTTCTCAGAAAACTTCAGAATTTTCATTACATTCTATTTTGATAAATTTTCGTAGAATTAGCTGTTGCAAATTAATTTTCTGGATTACTTATAAACAACCAAAAGACATTCTACTCTTCAATAGAATTCTTCTTCAATAGAAGGTATTGTAATTAATCGTATTCCTTTTAAAACTCATGTTGAATTAGATACGTATTGCGCATGCCTGTAGAACAAGACACAGCTGATAAGAGTAGAGGAAAGAGAGAAAAGCTATATGACAAAATCTAATTGATCAGGATTGTTTGAATAAAACGTGAATCTTTAACAGAAATCTTTGTGGAATAATAGCTTTTAATGTCGTTTCTTGTGTTTACAGGTAGGAATGTAAATAATGTAAATAATTGTTGCAACCAGCGAATAAAATATTAATCTTGTGTTTACAGTGAAACTCATTTTGGTTATTATCTCCTTAAGATAAATTGAGGAACAAAAGGATCAACTTATACGTATTTACTCCATTTTACAATTAAAATGTAGATACAATTTACTATAATGAATAAATTTAGTTTCACAGTTTACTATGTATTATATACGAACAAAGTACCTTTCACGAAATCGAACGTCACGCGCGTTCCGTTCTTTTCTCTGTAACGGTCGCGAGAAAGTTCACGCGGACACGAAAATAATCCTAATGTTGGGCTTACATGGTCAACATAATCTCGGCGACCATTATCGGCGAACACACTATTAACGGGCCAGCGCGTTGGTAGCCCTTGCCCAGCCGAGTGAACCGTGTACCAATCTAGACTCATAAAACTGGCCGGTGTGTCCGGTAATAACGTGCGAACGCGCTATCCATCAGCCGGGACAAAACAGTTAAGCGGTTGTACGGGTCTGCGGAGCAACGCCGTAATGAACGCCGGCCCCGCGAAATGTCGGTGAAAAAGGCTCCGGAACACGCGCTAAATCTTCTTCCACGCGTTGCTGCTGCGAGATTGGAACTCGCCAGTCCCCAGGATCCTTGTTCGAACCGTGTAGAAATTCTTTCGGCGAACAGGGCGGGGATTGGATCGAGTCGAGAGCCACTCCTGCCTTCGCCAAGTCCGCAGGATCCTTGGCAAAAGGTGTGCTTCGCGTAATTTAAAGCATTTTTGACATATTCTACGCTTACATTGATAAATCTGAACCGGACAGAATTTTTTGAAAAATTCTCTAGTAATTCTTGGAGCACGCGAAACAAGTGCAATGGGATAAATTCACTGGACTAGGTTCAGCAGTTCGACATTCCGTCGCACAGTGCGTCGGCCAACAGGGCAAAATTTTAAAAAATCAATATTTTTTAAATGTATATCTGTTTACATGAATTTATTTTAAAAATACCATTTATTCGTGAGTATTCGCTAGAAAAAAATAAAAACTTCACATCAATTGAAGCAGAACATGTTCCTTTCGTCATAATCTGAATTGTCACTTTTTCTTGTGTTCTAACCTCAAAACTGTCACTTTGTCTTGTGTTATAACCTCAAAAGTACGCGCATAAACGGAAAACGTTATACAAACGCATTGTAAAGCGAAAAATTAAATAATTTGCGATGGATCATTCAGTTCAAGGTGTGTACTCGTTATTTTGGCTCCCTAGCGGTTTTTACAATTATTATTTATCGTATATTATTGATTCAAAGTTTGTTAGAACGCGAAATCGAAAATTCTTATAACTTTAACTAAGCTTTTTGCAAAAAAGGTAAAACCAGTCTTGTGATTTTTGCTGAAATTCTTTATCGGATTCTACAAAAATGTTCTGCCCCGGTTTGCCCCCCTAATTTTAAAAATTATTTAATTAGGAAGACACACAGAAGCCACGTACGGAGAGATTTTCAATAAATGGTATTCAGGTCCACCAAACGACAGAAATCCAACTGTTCTCAGTGTTCTTCAGCAATCGTACAAATAATAGAATATTACAATCATTTGCCTGTAGGGTTATTATCCGAAGAAGCATTAGAAGCAATGCACAAAGTTTTTCGAAAAACTCGATTAAATAACACACGAAAATTTTCGAGAATAAACACATGCAGGGACCTTATAAACATGATGCTAATTATGTCGGATCCACTATAGACGGTACGTCAACTTTGGATGCTTATATCTTGACAACAGGTTTATGCAAAAATAATGTTTTTGTAGTGTTTTGAAAATGTGTTAACCTCACCTATTAGAATACATAATCAAAAATATACATTACCGCATGAAATTTTGAAAGTGACCTTCATAGAGCTTCTCAAGGTTACAACGATATCAAATAAATACAATCATCGTATACTCTTCCCTATACTCTATAACTTTGATTCGAAACATTTTTTTATATCACGTATAGTTTTTAAGATATGAAATTTCTGAAAAAACATTTCTGATGATATAAAAAGAATTTTCAGAAAGGCTGGTATTCACACTATTTACAAAATACCTTCTTGTTTAAAAAATTTGTTTCCACCGGTTAAAGACAAACTACCACTTTCAAAAAATTGCAATATAGTTTATTCAATACCATGTAAAGGTTGCAGCTGCACATATATTGGACAGACGTCAAGACATTTAGACACGAGAATTAAAGAACATAAAAGAAATATTTTTTTGCCTCCTACACAACATACCGCTTTGACGAAGCATTCTTTTGAGTTTGACCACGCATTTGACTTTGAAAATGCAAAAATTGTGGACAGAGAACCCAATTTAGAACGTAGAATACTACTAGAAACTATTCACATGATTAAACATCAAAGCGTAAATCTTAGGTACGAAACACCAAAGATTCATGAATACTACGCAACATTACTAAACCAGTAATGTATGTATGATGAAGTTTCTACATATATACAAAGTATTGTTTCTGTTCTACCAAAAAAATTTTATGTGTTTTATAACATCTGTGGTCAAAACTATTGAATGTCAATATTCTTACCATGTTTAATGGTATCCTATTGGTTATGTTGTGTTGGGATTGATATTTTGTCAATTTGAATTTGCCGCCAAGAATCGATTCAACAACTTGTCGATCATCGTGTCTGATTGGTTGAGTGTCAATATACGTCGTTTTCAATTGATGTGTTTGCTCTATCCTAACGGGGCCGGTACCTCAGTTTAATGTAGACCAGCATGAAACTCAGTCAGTCTATAATAGTTAATTAACATATTTTGATACTTAGCAAGTACGTGATTTAAAAGTTCAGAATATTAATTATATATATAATTTCAAACGCATCTCTCTTGAGGATGATCCAAATCCGGATTGAAACGTTGAGAATTTAAATATTGCAAAATTGCTTAGATTTTTATTATTGATCGAAACCGTGCGCCGAGAGCATTTTTCAGTATATGAAATTTTGTCCAAAAAAAACGGGCATTCCGACGCACTGTGCGTCCGGAGCAATCCAAGAGTCTAGTATTATCTACATCTCGTTTCTAGCTACCGATTGATCGATCAACGGATACGACGAAAGAAGGGGTCCTCCGACAGGGATCTGACGATCGTCGATAGGACCGGTTGAGTAATTGAACCGGAAGTGTCGCACTCGTTAGCCGGCGTTCCTTGTTGCGAAACAAAGCGAGCGGTAAGGGCCGGGGCTTAATCTCGGCATCTGGAACGTAATTAAGTACGGTCACCTTTATAGGTGGCAGCGGCGCTACGAGATCTCTGCGCTAGTTACCAGGGCTACGAGAAAGGCGAGCGGGCTAACGGCGGGACCCACGGGCAGAGTAATCGGATGCTGAGATCGCCACCTGCTGATTTCTCGTATCATCGGCGTAGCCTAATTCGAGCACCCGGTAGTTTACAGTCGGTTATCAACCGCGCGGATCGCTCGAATTAAAGTTTCTCGCATGTGGTCCCCGGTCTATTAGCCGTTGAAGGTGGTGACTAATTAAATTCCTCGGCCTGGACCGGATTAGGTACATTCACACGGGACGGAGAGACCTTCCTATGTTTTGTCGTACACGCGGCCGCCACGTGTACACGACAACGTCATTTGCACCGTTACGCTGCTGCCACGTTTTGCGTTTCGTCTCTCGAAAGATTCGTGTCGGGGAACCTTGTCTTGAAAAGGTCTAATAAAATTCAATTGAAACGACTTCCTCATTTTCTTCACTTTTGCTTACGCACTGTATAATCGACGTCCATGATGGATATATAGCGCGGTCTATCAGGTTTCAATGATCCAGCTGTTTCTTTTCATGTTTTTCGCTGGCAGCAAAAATACGTAGGACGCTAGATAATTTTCTTTTTACGTAATACAGCTGTCCAATATTTTCGCGGTCAGTCGGAATTATACATTTTTTTATTGACCAACGCGCAGAATGCGTATGTATGGTAATACCGATGTACAGCGAACTCGGTAATTAGATAATGAAACTTGTACATCATACTCGAGAAATCTTGCGAATGCTATATAGGCATGTGGAAAAATGATTTCAAGTATTACATAAAGGGTACGGTCACTCGATGTTGCATAAAATCTGTTAATGTTCAACGACATTTTACTCGAATGTATACGTAAAAGCACTGGGACGTCTTTGTGCATCAAGGGATTAAATCGATCATACCAAATGCATCGATGTAATAGAAAAGCATGATCACCGAAAAATCAAAGCCCATCGAATGTTCCAAGTGCCTTCACCCGGGGAACTTTCATTCATTCTGCGCCAGCTCTAAAAGCCTACAGCTCCACATTAGACGGTTTTTCTTTAACCATAACGTTCTTAGGACTCCCGACGATAAGATCGGTAGAGCCAGCCAGTGCATGTACACGGTTTGCATCTATTTCAGGTGGACTGTAACTGCGTCGGTGAATAGTAGTGGCCAAATAAAGCGCAATCAAAGTGTCTTTCACGCGGCAGCAATTGGTCGCGGTCCACGCATACTCGAGCTTCCACGTATCCAGGCTTACGTAGCGTATAGGGACACCTAACGTCTAACCTAACCCCTCGCGGCCTACGGTGCGTACAACATAAATCTACCTTAATGATATCGCACGTAATGCCAGGGTGACGCTATCTCTCAGGTTGGTACACGTGAGAACACGGCTGACACCTCGATCCACCGTTTCGTAGCCGCGCGGTCGTAAGAGCAATCGTGCGCGAAAGATCGTATCGGCGAGATTTTCTGCCGGGCTCTTCCTACCCCGGCTCTTCTCTCGTCGTTTAGGAGGATTCACGTCGCGATGACTGGCCAGGCCATCTCGTGAGAGAGACTCTCTCCTCTCCTCTCTCCTCTTCAACGAACCCACGAAACTTCTTCTCCTACCCACCGTTTCGTGTTTCTCCTTGTCTCAAAAGCCAGAAATGATTCCAACCGCGATTCGTCTTCAGATAGGTCAACCCTCCACGCAATTCCGTGGTTTTTGCCCAGCTCGCTGCTGCAACGCTTCTCCCATTTTTCCGCTCTTATACTTCGCACAGCGAACTTCGAGATCCGCTGATACCTTCGCACGCTTTCTTCGCCCTCTTTTTCTCGCCGTTGCTTTGCGTGTTTTATCGAGCTTGTAATGTTTCAGCACTGTTGCTCCAAGACACTCGCACTTTGCTCGAAGATTCATTCAGCGGAGGGAACGACTGATAACTCAAATTTATTTTTCTCTTTAGCGTTTCCACACACGACGAATACAACTGCAGTTTGCAACGTTTATCTGCAAACTCGCAGTTTACATCATATTTGCTTGTTTAATCCACGATACGGTAACACCTCGATTATCCGAACGCGTTAGGTGGATATAAATACAGTGGCCGAAATAATGATAGGTTCATAGCTCGAACTTAAGGGTTTACTAATGTCATTCTGATCTGCATCGTGGAACACCTCCTGTGTCGTTTGTTTATGTTTTGAAAATGCGTATTCTAACTACTGTAGCTATGCATTTAGTTTAGATTTGACAGCGCAAGTGTTTGGACGTAATCGATTGTGAAATTTGCTGAAAATTATTCTGGTAATAGAGCGTAATAATTTTAGGTTCACTTATCTAGGATAACTTAGTGAAATTTGCTGAAAATTATTCTGGTAATAGAGCATAATAATCTTAGGTTCACTTATCTAGGTTCATTTATCTAGGAAATACTTTTGTTACTACGTATTTTAAAGAAATTTTATAAGGTAAGTACAAAAGTGTTTGTATATTATAATATTAATTAGAATTATTTAAAGCGTAATGGGTCGGGGATTAAATGACCACGAAAAGGGATTAATCATTGCGTTCATGGACATAAATCTGTCAAACAGGAAAATCGCACTAAAAATTGATAGATCTTTGAATGTTGTTAATCATTTTTTGCAATCGCAATTTTGTACAAAAGCAATTAAGGCATATATTCAGTTGGCATAAATTGAGGTGTTATGGCAAACAATACGCAACTGTGAATGAATTAAAAAATGGCATCAAAGGGGCGTGGTCTCAGATTGCATCAGACTTTAGGGAAATTAATAGACTTAATGCCATAAAGGATATTTGAGGTCATGAAAAACAACGGAGAACCAACTAAATACTAAGTTTTATGGTTAATTAATTAATTTGTAATATTTGTTTAAGTTCAACTAGACAATGATTAAGCGAACCTGTATATTTATTTCGCACGAAAATTCCAAATTTTTGTAATATTGATTACTAAACGCATTAATAAAAATTATATTATTCAAAAACATTATGTGTTCTACTATAATTACATTGTAACGAATCACTTATTACTAATAATAGAAGTTAGAAATGTTACACGATACACACTATTGTATTATAAAAACGATACGAACCTATCATTATTTCGACCACTGTATCTTGAAAAATATTAACGACACTAAAAAGTTTCCAAATCGGATGAAAATATTCGTTTGACCTTGCGATGACCTTGAACTACGGATCAGAAAACTCCCACGATTGGTTCGCACCGAATAAATCGTAACCGACAAGAAGAAACGGATATCATCGACGTGTTCGGGCAAATTGGCCAGTTCGGAATCCGAGAACGGAAACCGAAAAAACTCTGTTCCGTTAGGAGACGTAACAACCTGGAAACGAAAGGTTTAATTAAACGGGTTTAATTAAATAGCGGATATGAGAGCGCGGAGATTTGAGCGGCGCGGCGCGCACGCAAAAGTTGCATAGTCGCGGCGGCAGGTGGAACACGAGGTGGGCAAAGGAGCCTAAAAAGAGAGCCGGGGACAGCATCTTCTCGGAGCCGGCGTTCCCGCGAACTAATTGTGAGATCAGAGCCGAGGAGAAGGACCGGAGACCGGCGGGACACGAAACGATAACGGGGCTTTCAGCGTGGAACTCGTAAATTTGTCGGTGGCGTGTGTTGCCGTTGCGGATTTTTAGCCCGCCACCCTCCTGCAAATTGTCCCCCTTTCAATTTGTCCGTTCCCCTCTTATCGGCGTTTCGCGTTCGCTCGCGAGCCGCTCGTTAAATAGTAAATAACGCAGCTAACGGGAAGAAAAGTCCGCCTCCCTCTCACATTATCTTATCGAGCGCTGCTCGACCCTTGACTTATGCGTCGAGAAACTATCCCGTCCGGCGGGATATACTCCGCGAGTTTGTTACGCTCCGGGCGGAATTACTTGGCGCTATCTTGATCTCTTCATAGAAATGCTGAAAAACTCGTGCAATCTGCGAGAGAACCTCTCGACCGCGTGTCGCCAACAAATGACAATTTTTTTTGTTTTATCACGATTATACTGTTGCCGTTTGTTTGTCAACTCTCCGCGGTCCAAAGTGGTATCTCTGTTTTATTTCAAACATTTCTATGTAAAGTACCAATCAACATTAATCACCTAATAATAGAATGCAGAAAGTACGAAAATGAAAGGGAAACTACTAAATTGCACGGATCCATACCCGTTCTGTTAGGTTCTGGAGAACGTATCGCCGGTCTTGCCCAATACAGGGTGGTCCACCTAAATGTGTACACCTAAATGTAGCCACCTAAATATCTCCTTTATTAATGATATTAGTGATACAAATGGTATCACAAGGTGAATTTTTTTCTCAAGATTATCTTGAGTGTTCACTTTCATTTTCAAAGATTAAGGTAATTTGAAGGTCACGTTATTATACATATCTGATTGTATTTTTTGCTCAGCTACACCGTGCAATAAAAAACAATTGCAGTTATGTGTCGAAAAAACACCGATGACCTTGATAACTCCGAAAAAAATTACCTAGGTGGAAAAAATATTCGTGCCAAATATTTGGTCCATTGACACCATGCACATTACGTAACAAATCATTTTTGCATCACAATAACCTGAAGAGATATTGTAGGTGTTCTTATTTAAACGGACCACCCTGTATATTAAGGATACAAGAATGTATAAGTTATTGTAAGGAAATGTGCCATGTTGCTAATTACCTTTGATATAGAAGCAACATTAAATAATTAAATTAAACAAAATTTCTAAGACTGTTATAATTCCGTGACAAAACTATCTCCGACTGTTTTGAATTACTCATTTTTGTCATAAATGCATAAAATCACATTCCTGAATTTGCATCACAATAACCTGAAGAGATATTGTAGGTGTTCTTATTTAAACGGACCACCCTGTATATTAAGGATACAAGAATGTATAAGTAAGGAAATGTACCATGTTGCTAATTACCTTTGATATAGAAGCAACATTAAATAATTAAATTAAACAAAATTTCTAAGACTGTTATAATTCCGTGACAAAACTATCTCCGACTGTTTTGAATTACTCATTTTTGTCATAAATGCATAAAATCACATTCCTGAATTTGCATCACAATAACCTGAAGAGATATTTAGGTGTTCTTATTTAAACGGACCATCCTGTATATTAAGGATACAAGAATGTATAAGTAAGGAAATGTACCATGTTGCTAATTACCTTTGATGTAGAAGCAACATTAAATAATTAAATTAAACAAAATTTCTAAGACTGTTATAATTCCGTGAGAAAACTATCTCCGACTGTTTCGAATTACTCATTTTTGTCATAAATGCATAAAATCACATTCCTGAATTTGCATCACAATAACCTGAAGAGATATTGTAGGTGTTCTTATTTAAACGGACCATCCTGTATATTAAGGATACAAGAATGTATAAGTAAGGAAATGTACCATGTTGCTAATTACCTTTGATATAGAAGCAACATTAAATAATTAAATTAAACAAAATTTCTAAGACTGTTATAATTCCGTGAGAAAACTATCTCCGACTGTTTCGAATTACTCATTTTTGTCATAAATGCATAAAATCACATTCCTGAATTTGCATCACAATAACCTGAAGAGATATTGTAGGTGTTCTTATTTAAACGGACCATCCTGTATATTAAGGATACAAGAATGCATAAGTAAGGAAATGTACCATGTTGCTAATTACCTTTGATGTAGAAGCAACATTAAATAATTAAATTAAACAAAATTTCTGATACTGTTATAATTCCGTGAGAAAACTATCTCCGACTGTTTCGAATTACTCATTTTTGTCATAAATGCATAAAATCACATTCCTGAATTTGCATCACAATAACCTGAAGAGATATTGTAGGTGTTCTTATTTAAACGGACCATCCTGTATATTAAGGATACAAGAATGTATAAGTAAGGAAATGTACCATGTTGCTAATTACCTTTGATGTTGAAGCAACATTAAATAATTAAATTAAGAAAAATTTCTGATACTGTTATAATTCCGTGAGAAAACTATCTCCGACTGTTTCGAATTACTCATTTTTGTCATAAATGCATAAAATCACATTCAGAATACTCTACCACTGTGCTTAGTAATATATCACGTGTGTTACCGTGTACACGAAGAGACGCATGTTTCTTTTCAATGAAAGTAGGCGCGCAATGGAAAAAAAAAAATGATTTATCAGCCGAAAATGCACGAGCAGCATGAGACTTAACGAATTCAGAATCGACTGATTCGAGTACGCCGGTCACGAACACCGCGAAGACACCTGTTGGTTGAGAGAGCGGCGCGTGGGCGTGAGCTGGGCCGATGATCGCGTTTCTCAAGACTGTAATATCGAGTTATCGGGCCCCCATAAGTCCGGCCGGCTCATTAACAGCCAGGATGCCCCCCCATTGTTGGGTTGCCCTGGATCCTACGAAATAATAAGCCGTGTTACGGACAGCACACGCAAGAGAACGGTCATAATGCGTGGCCGCTTACTCGTTATCGCTCACAATGGGTCGCACGCTGAGACCCGAAACTACCGGCCCGACACGGACCTAAATTAAAGCCGCTACGTGTTTCCTTCGTTATGTGTTGCCCGTGGCCACGAAAGGCACCGCTTGTACGAAGCACCGATCATGTGTCTCGCTGCTGCTCTCTTTAATACACCGACCGCCGTATCATTCGTATTCTATAAATGACAGAAATTTAGATGGCACGTCGGAATATTAATTCTAGAATGGCTTACAAGGGAACATATTCAGGCGAGAATGGCCGATTTTGATGAAACTTATGTTGAGATATAGTTCTTCGACAAAAATATTTGACACGTATTTTTTTTTATCGGCAACCATCCACTCTGAGGGGGTGAAAACAGCCCTCAAAGTTGGGAGTCAAAATCATATTTCATGATCGCAGCCTGCTATTTGCGCGACGTATCCGCCGTATGTAGCCATTTACTTTCAATATCGGTGTAACGAAGATTCGATGTCTCTGCTGAATTAACGACGATCCCACCAGTACCGATTCCGAAGGGATAGATGCGACAATGCTGAAGTGACAGCACAGAATTCTTTCATATACGAAGGTCAGTCAAATATTTTTCAAGTGAAACTTCTTTTGGCGGGGTGTAAGCCTATTCGCGTCACGGAAATCGCGACACGAAAATGTGTAACGGAAGTGGTGGGGATGTCGAAAGTCGAGTGGCGCGAAAATTTAAACGGTTTGTTTTAAATCTTACAAGTATTTTATTTTCAAATTATTATATATACTTTTTAGTCCATTTTAAAAACGTGGTTTTTTAAATTATTTTTTTTTTTATGACAATTTCGCATTCATCACAAGAAAATTTGAGAATGCTACAGCGGTAGTAGTAGGATCGAACGAAAATGTTAGAAATACATGGTTATATTATGACAGCACGTGCAACTACGTTTACATTAATTAAAGTCAATATAATTAATTATATTACAGAGAGAAGAACACTGGACCATAGCATAATTTACATATCTATGATTTTCAAAACCTACCGTGTGTGGAACAGAATAAATATCTAAGTAAAAGAAGAGGTATACATATATATAAATTACAAAATTACATTTAAATAACGTACGCGTGGAGAACCACGCGCGGCAGAAGTGAAACTTCTTGCAGTCTAGTAATGTTTAGCAGTAAATTACGATTGGAAACGGTAAATAATCCTTATTGAAGCGACAACAAGAATAGGAACAACTCTCGATGCAGTGTTTGCAAGACATTTAGACAAAATTGAATCAATAATATTTATATCATATTTTATCTATCACAAGCCAATTGTTTCAATGATAGAATCATAGAAAATCATAGAAAAAATAATGAACGATCAAAATTTGCGCCGCAAAGAAGGAGAGCGTATGGGAAAGAAAGAGACATAGTTCATAGCATTTCCCATGCCGTCTCCTTCTTTGCGTCGCAAATTTTAATCTTTAATTATTTTTTCTATGATTTTCTATGATTCTATACTTTTTGTTGGGATTTCATCAATTTTTGTTGCCATTTTTTTTTTTTTGAAGTGTAAAATTTCAATCATTGATCATTATTCCTTTGATGGTTTGTTATGGTGGACCTATGCACCAAATTTCAATCTACAAAACGTATTTTTTAAATTTTCAATATAGGCCCACATAAAAAAGTTAATAATTTAACTTTTAGCATTTTTCCAACAATTCCGTTCAATTGCAATTTCTGAAAAAATTTCTTTTCACATCCTGTAGTAAACTAATTGCTCTAGCTTCGTCTTTTTTAGAGCGGTCTTAAACTTTTGTCCGCTACTGTAGATACCATCGGTCCGAATGGTACGAGCACATGCGCTCGATTTCTCGTGGAAAAAAATGAAATAAATCGCGTCGAATGAAATGAAAATAATTTCTAGTTGAAAGGGTTTTACGAGTCTTCGGGAAATTTCTCCGAGGAGATAGCCGTAGCCACTTCCGACTCGGTGATTCTTCAGCTGGCATTCTGTGCGTCGCTGAAGAGGGGGAACGCGTCGCTCACTGGTAGAGTTTCTTCAAGATCGTCATTCGTTACCGCCGAGAGACAAATCGGCGTAGATCGAGATAGCCCCGGATGGCCCGGCGGTCCTTTTCATCGGGGCCATCCCCGTAGCTGGACCTCCGATGAAGTTTGGGACCGGATGGAAACGGTTCTCCGTCGCTCGACGAGAAAACTCCTTTAATGCTGACCGTTAGAATCGCATTAATATCGCCTGATGAATCCCCCACCTCCCCCCGGTAGTGTCACGACGACCTCCGAGAGAGTCCTGCCGAATAATAGGGAGCAGTTAGATTGCAGTATTGTGACGCGTACGCAGGACCCCGCGGGACGTCCGACCGGTACCGAGAATCGGCAGGCTCTCTCTCAGTGGGGACCGGTAAATACCACTAATCACTTCTCGATCCTTTCTAACCTACCTTGACCCCACCGCCGGAAGAGTTATGGCCGTTGGTTTTATTCGGGCTACCTCAGTCTCGGGACCCTGACCCCCGTTCGCGCCTGAGACCCATACCGATGCAACCTGCTCGGTACACGCTCGTGAAAACTTGCCCCGAAAAAATCGGCGACCGAGAGAAACCTTCGACGTGGATACCCGGGATCTGCCACGATCGCTTTCTTCTTCCCTGGAGTCTCGGCGCTAAAGTGCCGATAGTGTCAACCCTTTGTTGACAAGATTTCTTTTAAATATAACATTTCTGGGAAAAAAGCTCAGGATCCAATTGTTCCGATGTTGTATCTGCTGATACAATGTATCGAGAAACTAATAACGTGGTAATAACGATTGGCATGAAACGAAATAGTCGGTATCGGAAGGACATACCTTTTTTTTCAGCAAAATTTCCCATCCTTTATTCCTTTCGGACATTGTATCTCATTAATTAACAACAATAGTAGTTAATAGTAGTTAAATACCTAAAACAACAAAGAAAAACCCTACACCAGCTTAATGACTAATTTGTATACACTAAAATCATTACTGTTCTACTTAAATTTATAAAAAAAACCGCTTAAACCGAACTCTATTATCTTATAATACCCTAACCTAAATGTGAACGCACCCCCTCCACCCTATAAAACGTGTTTCCCAATATTGGGCGTCCTGTATACCCGGCCCTCGGTTTTGGAATGACCACTATATCGACGCTCTCCCTCCACTGGAGGCGCTCACCAAAAATCTTTTCAAACGGTCAAACCGTTCTCCCGCAATGTGTTCGTGAAGCAACGGGGGAGGGGAGGGGAGGGCAGAGTATATCGTAACTACTCTACCCTCTATTTCGTCCTTCTCGCTCCTTCTCTTTCGATATATATCGAAATATACGAAAAATCCGCGTTGTGGAATTTTCATATATTCATACATATCGGTAGGAAAATATGAAAATTCCGGTACCTTTTTGGCTCTATCTCCCTTCCAGTGCCTCTGAGGGTGTCGACCCTTACGAGATAAAAGAAAGATAATACTCCCCCGCAACTTTTAACAAGAATGACTTTTCCTCCTAAAACCACCCTTACCGAAGTTAATAGGGGTCTAAAGTCATCTTGGCTTTAGGCGCCTTTACCCGCGGTACTATCTCCAATTTTTCTAACAAGCTTTAACTTTTCCGTTATTTTGTCACTTGTTACCACTTTATAAACTATTTCTTATCTCTTTACCCCCTACAGGTCGCTTCAAAAGATCGGAAATCCAGGTAAGCATAACTTTTTATCTAATATTTCTTTCCCTACAGGCTTTTTCAACTTTCCAGAAATATAGATTGAATTTTTATCTTATTTTTGTTGTCTTTTTCATGTAGATATCGTCCTTTGTGCATTTTCCACAGAGTAGACTCCCTTCTGGCCGCAGAACTCTCCACGTGGTGGGTTCCTATTCCAGCGGAAATCCTTTATGTTTGTATCCTTGTACTACTGCTTTTATTTTTAACTTACTTTAATTTAATTTAATTATTACTTTACTTTCAGTCAAAACTACTGTACAGCGTTAAAACACTCTTCTAGAGTTGATTCTAACCTCTATTACAATGTTTCCAACTACTGAACTCCACTATGTCTTTTTTCAACAACGTTAAGAACCGTTCTCCGGAAGGACATACCTGGTTTAGTTTCCATTGCTGTTTTTAATAAAGTTTAAGTTGTTTGGAAGGGACTTATTTCACTAGGCTATCTTTTTATTAACCCTTAGCACTCGGATGGCGACTCTGAGGCGCCACTGAAAATTGCTATGCCATTTTTAAACATATTGTTCACATTATTATTTTTGTTCGTATGTAATAAATTACTAGACAATTACATATTAAATGAGATATTAAATCAGTTTCATATGCAAAAAATGAAAAAAAAATTGTATAGAAAGAAAATATTCTGGAATGGAAAAATCTTTCGTTTTTGATTTAAAATAGCTCCGACCGCTAAGGGTTAAAAAAAAAAAGGAACTCCACTCCTATCATATCCTTCAACATTACATACCCTCAACCCTCTTTGCAACACGCTGGAAGCAATTAAAGCCCAGGACAAATGGTACAAAATAAATTTATTACAAACATAGACCAGCACAAGTAGCGTGGGTAAATGATTTAGAAAAATACACGTGACTGGCCGGTGAAAATTTTAGCATAGGTGCCGAAAGAAAGGGCCACGGACCCTTGGTTCGGCGAGCATCGTGGGGAATGTCGATCGGCGCCGACAACGCGCTGAGAGATTGTCGCCGTTAACGATGCCCGGGTTCGAGGCATAAACCAAGCTGTTCGGCCGCATTAATCTTGATCACGAGTCGCCTGTCGATCGTCGATCGCGGCATCTTGATCGCTGTTCAGCGATGATCGACTATGGGTTTCGCTGTGATCCCTGCTTTTGCTCCGGCCCTCCGTGTCGCTTTCCTTATCGCACGGGTCGTCCTCGACGTTCTGTGGCTCCACCGCGTTGTCCTTCAGTATCTGCAGCTCCCTGGCCCTTTTGATGCACCTGCAATTCGTGCAACCGGCCCGCCTGGACCCTACGCTCCTCCGACTGCTTCGTCTCCTTCGCCTCGACCTGCGACTGCGACCCCTTCGTCTACGACCCCTGCTGCGACGGCGACCCCTTCGTCTGCTACTTCGACGTCGTCTGCTTTTACGTCTTCTGCTTCTCTCAGTTGGCACATTCGACGGCACGAACTGCGTTATGTCGGCCCCCGTGTTCAGGTAGTAGTGGCCGTTGTCCTTCTTCAGAATTCCGTAGTCCAGGCCGCGCTTCAACGCTGCTTGCATCTGTGGATAAAGATATTCCATCGATATATAATACTAATAATTATATCGGCGCAAAGTAGGATCATTTTAAACCAACAGCAAATGTGCAATTAATATATCAGATTTCTGGACGTTTCGATCATTATGCTGATCATTATCTAAGATATATATTTTGCGTCTGGAAAATAAATTTTATTATATATAAGTAAACATAGTTAGAAAGAAACATTTGTGATACAGCCGTGTAAATCCAAACTGGAAAACAGAAAATTAAAAATAACACATACTTGCTGTGACAACAATTGGACCACATTGTAGAAAAATTTTTGTTTGAGTTACAAATTATGGACTTTGTTCCATGGTGGCAGATATGTAAATTCCATCGATAACTTGGAAAAATGATCGCCAAAGGAGCCGTCGCGAGAGAAAGGAGTAAATTCCGCGCATCCCGGAAGTCGGTATTTGTCGATAGGGTGCGCAGCGAGCGCGTCAACCTCACTCTATTACTTAATCCCCATATGCTCCCCATTTTGTTTAACATACACATGATAGGGGTGTGCGGGTACCCGAGCCTCGGGTCGAGTCGGGCAATGATCGGGTCGGGTCGGGTCGGGTCGGGATCCATGAAAGTTTACAAAGTTCGGTTAGCCGCGATTTCGGGTACCCGAAATGGCAGTCGGGTCGGGTCGAGTCGAGGTCCCGAAAGTTTGCAATTTTCGGGTACCCGAACGTTAAGGTTGGGGCAAGCCTGCGGTCAAATCAGCGATAAATAACTCTGTGCATATTAATATCTTCTCAATAATATTAAATTGTACTATAAAATTAATTTCTTCATATAAATTCAATACCATCTCTCAATAATATAAGACAGGATTTCAAACATTTCAATCCAAATCCACATATGGATTAATAAATCCTTTAAATCGCATCACAGCTAAATCTAACATTTTATATCGTGATATTGACTTTTTTAATGGTTCGTTACTATCATTTAAGAAAAAGTTGCGTGCGATTATATGATTAATTGTGATACAATGTATTACTGTAACGGTCAGCATGTCCATTACTATGTAACTTTATGCTAAGACTTTCTTTTTCTTTTTATATGAATTTCTTCTATTGTAAACATTTGTATAAAAGGACTTCGGTCCGTAAATAATAATAATAATAATAATATTAAATTTTACTGTAAAATTAAAATATGCACAGAGTTATTTATCGCTGATTTCACCGCAGGCTTGCCACAACTTTAACTTCGGCTACCCGAAAATTGCAAACTTTCGGAACTTCGACTCGACCCGACCCGACTGCTATTTCGGGTACCCGAAGTTTATAAACTTTCGGGATCCCGACCCGAACCCGAAATTTCGGGTACCCGCACACCCCTAACACATGATATACACGGTATGGGAGATGCGCAGAATGAACGAAAACTGGTTTCCGATGACTCTTGAAGTTTTTAAAACAACATAATGACGTATCGAATATTTTTTAGAATACACACCTGTCTCTGTACAGTCGATTCCGGAGCATTATACTGCGACATGATATAGCTCATAATTTCCTTGGACGTGGACCCGTGAACCTGCCGCAGACACTTGATCGCGTTCACCACATGGACCGACATTTTCGGCACCTGTTTCCCCATTTTCTGTCTATTTCTTCCGCGATCTCCAATAAATGATCATCGAATTCCTAACAATTATTTCGCTTCGATCGACTCTGTGCCCCGGTAATTTCCACGATGTATAGATTGCAATCTTGCTAATGATCCACTCGGAAAATTATCATATCCACTCACACGAAATTTTGAAAATATTCCACACGTTTCGACGACGTTGAAACAACGCTAATCACGACAAAATTTTAAAATTATTTACCGAAAGCATCGTAAATGTGACGCGGCCGAAATTACGTGCGACTCTTACACGATTTTGATTACAAATGACTGCATTGTTTTTACGGTTTCTATGCGTTGCTGTTGTCATCGGTACTATTCGATCATGCTCGGTTGTGCGCTGCCGTGAAGCTTCGTTTACAATCCCGAGCATCAATTTCTATGAATATTTAAATACTACAATTTACTCCAGAACTTTAGTCATATTATTCATATTAGTTATATCATATAGTTTATATAGTATATAGTCTATAAGTGTTTCCGTTAATATACAGTTTAATAATGTTGAATATTGAATACTGCATATGGATTAGGCATTGAGTATATGTAAGAACCTAGATAACTTAGACCATATATACCTATAGACCCGGCGCAGATAATGTTCCCCTCGGCAAAGATAAATTCATCTGAAGGCCTTCGTGACGTCACGATACGTCACGTGACGTCACGTCTACGCTTGGCTTATATGGGGGGTGAGAGGGATCAGCGGGTGCGCCATGTATCTATGTAGTACGCGGAAAGAATGGACAGGATAATTTCAAAGAATTTGGCATTGTATCATGAAATAATCAATTATAAACTGTAAATTTATATATATTTATATTTATATATATAAAATAATTCTGCATGTTTTATTAAGATATTACAATGAAGTATAATAAAGTAGTAATAGTATCATATATTAACTATTTTAGGAATCGCGCGATATTTGCTTCTGAAGATTAACAACTTTCGCATATTATGCAGGTTACAAAATGGTTTTCTATATATAAATTGATCACATTTACAACATTTTAAGGTAGTACTGTTAGTTTTATACAGTCTACATTTACGTCGCTTGTGATTAGTTATTACTAGACTGCGGATCTTTATGCATTTACAAAAATTTGAGTAGATGAAATTCGAAATTTTGAAATTATCTTAAGACTTATGTTGTGACGTCACGCGGTACGTTATCTTTGCCGAGCTGCACTCTCGGTTTTCCTATACACATACTATACCTATGCCGGGTCTATTAGTATATATGGTCTAAGCTAGATAAGGACCGGCTTGTATTGGGCACATAGAGCTCAGGCTCTTCAACGCCATCTTTATATAAGATATATAAAGAGAAGAACATACCAAACCAAACCAATCTATGAATATTTCATGAATCTGTCAAAATTATGCACGACGATAGTAATACGAAAACGATTTAAAAAGTTCTATTGATATTAACGAAATCCATTAATCACTTTTAAATATAGAGATATAGAATTGAATACAACATTTTCAAATGTCCGACTACAAATAATATATTTTCAATACTATCTTGGAATATTTTCTAATGGAATATTTTTCTGTTCTTGTTGTCGGTTTTTCGCTTGAAACCAAACTGATACATTTTAAACGGCGAAGAAGCTCTTTTTATGGTGGCCGTAAAATTGTACAACGAACGTTTACGGACTATCTGCAGGTAACTGTCACATTAGGCTGTCCGCGAGGCAATTTTGTCAAGTGTGTACAACGTTTAAAGGGTTGCTCCGATGACAATCCGGAACCGGCATCGCGGTTTCACCCGAGTGTGTCTTACGCTTCGATGGAATCGAAGATAATCTCGTCTCGGACGATGGCTTATCGCTGCTCGAACGATTTTTCGAAAGTCCTGCAATGCCGTTCCAAGTTGCCTTTTCGATGTAACCGGGCTGTTGCACCGAATCGCTCGGTGTGAAATAGTGAGGTAGAAACCACGGAATCGTAAAGATACCAGCTTAAGTATCCATAGGTAGCTTCACGGTGTTTCACCGTTAATTCCACCGTTGACGTTTGTCACCACGCTACGCGACGTTTCTGCTCGTTTCCGGTCCAGCTATCGGCGTGATTGCATTTTATCAAACCATTTAAAGATTCAAACACGATATATAGGCGTGTCTCATTGCCGGCGATGATGGGTAGATAATTTAAATTCGTCGCGTTTTACGTGTTAGAACATCGTTGAAATGTGTTCGGAATAGCGTGCTTGTCCCGCGAACATTTCTTCCGCAGATGTCCAGCGTGATAATCAGGATCGCTATCTCGCGCTAGAAGGATACCTCGATCATCGTTCTCGAAGCTAACAGATACTGAAATATGGAGTAAGTTTTACGGGAGAAGAAGAGTTTTAATTCCGAACCAGGACATGATCGCGAGATGTTTCCGACTAAATGGGGCACACTTAGACGGCGCCACTCGTTGAAAAAAAAAATAGCGGCAAGAATAAAACTACAGGATGCTCCAGATCGAAGCTTCAGATTGCAGTTGCGCTCGACACGTTAAATATTTAGTTTTCTAGTAATACCTGCTTTATGCTGACCGCTGCAATTATGACACTTTTGCGAAACTTTGTGTGCCAAGTAAAAAGGCGATTCAAGAATTGATCAATCTGCATCCGGAATTTACGTGTGGAAGATGGCTCTATTTTCAACGTTACCGATCTTCGTCCTAAACAACAGTGTCAACAACAAATACCGTGGTAACGTGAAAAAAACGGTGTTCGGTTCACAAATTAGTAGAGGTGTGCGAGAACCCGAAATATCGGGTCGGGTCGGGAACACGAAATTTTTTCGGGATCGGGACGGGTACCCGAAAATTTCGATATTCTCGAATTTATCGGGATTCCCGAAAGAATCGGGATTCTCGAATTTATCGGGATTCTCGAATTTATCGGGATTCCCGAAAATTCTGAGAACCCAGTAATCATTTATATTCGTTTTAATGAATACTATTCATTACTGGGTTCTCGGAATTTTCGGGAATCCCGATAAATTCGAGAATCCCGATAAATTCGGGAATCCCGATAAATTCGAGAATCCCGATTCTTTCGGGAATCCCGATAAATTCGAGAATCCCGATTCTTTCGGGAATCCCGATAAATTCGAGAATATCGAAATTTTCGGGAACCCGACCCGACCCGACTCGACCTCTTCTCGACTCGTCCCGACCATCGGGTTCCCGATATTTCGGGTTCTCGCACACCCCTACAAATTAGCAAACCTCGGAGCTTAACCGACCCGGTAATCGAGCGCTATTTGTACAAACGCGACAAGAAGGTTCAATTAAGGAATATCCGCAAGGTCCTTGTGGTCGAACTCAATAATTTCCTGCGGGGACTAGGAAATACTTTTGTTACTACGTATTTTAAAGACATTTTATAAGGTAAGTACAAAAGTGTTTGTATATTATAATATTAATTAGAATTATTTAATGCTCTAAAAAAATTAGAATTATTTAAAGCGTAATGGGTCGGGGAAAGCCATTAAATTACCACGAAAAGGGATTAATCATTGCGTTCAAGGACATGAATCTGTCAAACAGGAAAATCGGACTAAAAATTGATAGACTTTAAATGTTGTTAATCATTTTTTTGCATTCGCAATTCAGTTGGCAGAAGTTGAGGTGTTACCTTGGCCATCAAGAAGTCCAGACCTTAACCTTATTGAAAATCTATGGGGCATTTTATCAAGAAAAGTTTACAGCAATGGCAAACAATACGCAACTGTGAATGAATTAAAAAATGGCATCAAAGGGTCGCGGTCTCAGATTGCATCAGAGACTTTAGGAAAATTAATAGACTTAATGCCATAAAGGATATTTGAGGTCATAAAAAACAACGGAGAACCAACTAAATACTAAGTTTTATGGTTAATTAATTAATTTGTAATATTTTTTTAAGTTCAACTAGACAATGATTAAGCGAACCTGTATGTTTATTTCGCACCAAAATTCCAAATTTTTGTAATATTGATTAATAAACACATTAATCAAAATTATATTATTCAAAAACATTATGTGTTCTACTAATTATATTGTAACGAATCACTTATTACTAATAATAGAAGTTAGAAATGTTACACGATACACACTATATTGTATTATAAAAACGATACGAACCTATCATTATTTCGACCACTGTATCTTGAAAAATATTAACGACACTAAAAAGTTTCCAAATCGGATGAAAATATTCGTTTGACCTTGCGATGACCTTGAACTACGGATCAGAAAACTCCCACGATTGGTTCGTGCCGTGCCAAGTAAAAAGCCGCTTCAAGAATCGATCAATCTGCATCCGGAATTTACGTGTGGAAGATGGCTCGGTTTTTCAACGTTACCGATCTTCGTCCTAAACAACAGTGTCCCTTCCTCCATCGTTCCGTATTTACAAGAAAATACCGTGGTAACGTGAACAAAAACGGTGTTCGGTTCACAAATTAGCACACCTCGGAGCTTAACCGACCCGGTAATCGAGCGCTATTTGTACAAACGCGACAAGAAGGTTCAATTAAGGAATATCCGCAAGGTCCTTGTGGTCGAACTCAATAATTTCCTGCGGGGACTCGCTCTTAAAATCCCTCGAGGCCGTGGCCAGCAGGTAGCCGATTAATAATACGTTCCGAAAGCACGGCGACGACGGCAAAGTGGCAAGCCGGGAAGACCTTAAAGATCGCAGCCGCGAGACGATACTTGTTAAATTCGTCGATCCCTAGTGTTAACGAAGCCTGTTTCGCAGCCGGCTCGGTGCCACGCGAAATTTACCGATTAATTCTCTCCCCCCGCCGCCCCCCCCCCCAGTGCACCCACCCTGTTTTTTCCCTGGACCTGTGCTCATTAGTTGACCTTAATGGTGTCGGGCGGCGCGGCGTTTAAAAAAGCCCGCGACTCCTCTGGTGGAACGCGTGTGCATGCACGCGGGTAAACGGGGGCCATCTTGCCACCTCGTCCGGTAATTGGATAGTCGGGGATGCCGCGGTTTACAAGAATAACGCGGCAATTTAGCCGGCCACTTAGCCTCCTCTACCTGACCAGAACCGATTCACCGATTCGTTAATCAGCACCAGGTGTCGCGGCGCAACGCGGCGAGGCGAGGCGAGGCGAGGCGAGGCGAGGCGAGGCAAGGCGCTGCGCGCTGGATGCATTCGCGTTGCACTCGCGTTACAGTCGCGTTGCAGTCGCGTTGCAGTCGCGGCCTGCCGGCCTGAATGTACACCTGCATGTAGATGCTTGCGTCTATACGCCAATGATTATTTATCAACGTCGCGCTTAGACCGGGAAACGACTGGACGTCGCGTTTAAGCTCTTTTATTGTCGTCACTCGGTGCGCGCGCTCGCACACGCTAAGGTAATCGTGCGCCACGCTGCCTGACTGCCTGACTACCTTGCCTGCCTGCCTGCCTGACTGCCTGACTGCCTTCCTCTGCCTACCTTTCGTCCCCTTTCCGCCGATTTACTGCCGCTGTCCGCCTCGATACCGAGACCGTCCTTCTCTCTTTCGAGAGCTTCTTTTCAGCGATCGCCGCGGAACGGTAATTCACGCGAACGAATATTTACGGCCGTCTCGCCGAACGGAAATTTATACCGTCTCCCACCCGGACGATACATCATCCGAACGCCGCTCATTCCGACGCTCCTATTCCGACGAATAGAAACCAGCCTTTATTGATAGCGCCGGACCAAAACCGCTAGCCTCCACCGACACACGTCCCGCGAAACCGATAATACATCCCCCCGGGTATGTTGATTTGAGATATCGTTTCGTTGGACCGGTGCAAAGATATTGTGCTCTTTTCACGCGCATGCGCTACCAAAGACAGGACCGTCTCTACGTCAGTAGTGGGGAACTATTACTGGTAGGGAAAGTGTTATAACTATGTATATTATGTGTACATATGTATACAAGGTGGACGATTTATCTAAAGACATTGAAATATCTCGAGAACTATGCATCGGATAAAAAAATTGGGTAATGAAAGTTGTTCGTCTCGAAGGGGGCCATCCAATGGTACCAAACTCGACCACCCCCCGCCGCCCCTTGGGGGTGGAGTTGGGGGAAGATAAAAAACTTAAATGGGAACCCCCATTTTTTATTTCAGATTTGGATTCTCCAGAAAAAAGTACCCCAATTTGACCTACGAGTTTTTGCATTTTGGTTCATAGATAGCGCTGTAATCGACAAAAATCAAAATGGATAAAAAAATCGTTGAAAATTGGGGATATCTTGAAAAATACACATCAGATCAGAAAAATTAAAGTAGACGTATTTGATAACATCATAATCGACCCCCTACCCCCACCTCCTGGGGGTAGGAGAAGGAATTATTTCAAAGTCTTTAATCGGAAACAAACAAACCAATAAATTTTTGCAACTGCTTCCGATTGCAGCGACATCTGTGAAAGAAACTACACCAATAATATCAAATCAATCGAGAACCAAGATTTGCTATAAAAAAAGGGTTTCCCATTGAAGATTTTGAAATAATTCCTTCTCCTACCCCCAGGAGGAGGGGGTGGGGGGTCAATTATGGTGTTATTGAATAGCATTTTTAAAAATATCAAATACGTCTACTTCAATTTTTCTGATCTGATGTGTATTTTTCGAGATATCCCCAATTTTCAACGATTTTTACCCATTTTGATTTTTGTCGATTACAGCGCCATCTGTGAACCAAAATGCAAAATCTCGTAGGTCAAATTGGGATACTTTTTTCTGGAGAATCCAAATCTAAAATAAAAAATGGGGGTTCCCGTTTAAGTTTTTTATCTTCCCCCACCTCCACCCCCAAGAGGTGGCGGGGGGTGGGTCGAGTTTGGTATCATTGGATGCATAGTTCTCGAGAAATTTCAATGTCTTCAGATAAATCGTCCACCCTGTATAATAAATTTTAATATATATGTATATGTGATATATATACACACACATACACATATTATACATTCATTTTTCAAAAATAAATCATAACAAAATTTGCGAAATTATGCGGGGTGACGAAGATACCCCATTTTGGCCAAACGTTTTACGTTACTGACGCAACAATCTTCGCGCATGCGCGTGAAAAGAGCACAATATCTCTGCACTGCGTTGGACACCCTTTACACAGGTATCCGTAAAAAATTGTTCGACGACCAGGGGTACGGTCTAAAATTGAAGGAGCGATAAAATGTTAGAACGCCCATCAATTTTATTCCTTTTCATGTTCGAAATAAATGTGCAAACTTTTAGCCCAATCGGATCATTCTGAACCCTGCCTCAAGAAGCTTAATGTTAGGATATTCTGTAAAATTTTTGAAAATTTACTACTTTTGTCATTTTGCAGGGGCTGTTTTATTGTACACGATCAGTCAATTGTTTTCGGGACTCTGGACTCCTACGCATCCACGAATTTTCTGGACTTGTTTAAAATGCGAAATTGCGAATGTTACACAATTTGTCGAGGGAAAGGAGGATTGGTGAAGTATTGTGTTACAATTTTTATACATTTTCAATTTGAAAATGAAATCTGTTGAGGGACTGGGTTACTCTAAAAAAAAGGACACACATAAAAATGTATAGTTTCATGTGTTGTACACTTAGACCATATATACTTATAGACCCGGCATAGGTATAGTATGTGCATGCAATGCCATGTTCCGAGATTAAAAAATATCTGGTGCCCACATGTCACGGAACGAGATAATTCAAAATGGAGGATAGTGTATGAGACGAAGCACCTGGCTGTTGCGGTATATGTATATTGTTCTTACTATTCTTTTTTTTAAATAAAATAAGTTGTGAAGAAGTAAATACAGATTTTATATTATCAACTTCTACATTAAAATTTAACTTTTTCCAAATTATAATCGACAAAACTAGTTAGCCATATTTAAAATAATAAGAGTAAAGTAAAAATGAACGAGTAATAAAATAAAATACATGTATATATGTATATTACAGTTACAGTTTCCATAAATATTTATACAGAATGAGATGCGATGACGATTCCCCTTTCCCCTCTCCAACTTCAGCTTCGTGGTATGTACTGCGATTTCTTAACATACTATAGCACTTTGCCCACATAAATCGTCTGCTAGCCGGTTTAATCTTGGAACATGGCAGACTTATCTGCACCGGGTCTATATGGTCTAAGGTGTGACTATGTCGCTCCAACAAAATCAATCTATCTCTGTTGTTTGGGGGGGGGGGGGGGTAACTTATATATTTCTTTGGCGACATGTACTAAAAAATCGACGAAAATTTGAATCGAATACATTCCCATAAAATACCGTGAAATAGTCAGTTTTAGTGGTCCATAGATCCAGTGTCGGGAAAAACAGCAACATTTTTCCGTTCCGTAGCAGAGCATCGGGATCAAAGATGGCGATTCCAGTGGGAAGTTGCAGCGTTGCAGGTCCGTGTGCAGCATGATCGCGGCGGTTCTCCATTCGGAGCGCATATCGATGTCCGAGCAGTGTTTTTCTTGTTACTTTCCCGCGACGCGCGGTGCGGTGCGGTGCGGTGCGGTGCGGTGCGGTGCGGTGCGGCGGGATCGTCGTGGCAAACGACAGGACGTCCGCGTATCGGAGAATTCAGCCGTGGGGGCTTAGAGGCCTCTATTAAAGCGGATAATGGTTCTCGCGGCGGAAAGAGGCGACACGCGAGAGTCGGCTGCCAGCCAATCAACCAATCAACGGCATTGTACCTGGTGCCGCGCGATGATTGCAATTGGCTGATTAACAACCTTCCCGGCAAGCCACGGCTACCTCCTCGGCCACCGCGTGAGTCGCATAACTCGCGGCCGAACTCCGCATTTTGCATACTCGATTCCTGGCGGAGAGCTCTCTGTCTGTTCACCTAGTCGCCACCGGTCTCCATGATCCGCGACAGTTTTTGCCCACGGTGTACAACGATCGCCATTTTGGATAAATTAACGCGACTAGAGCGGATCGTTAAGTTTCCCGTGGTCGCGACAGAAATTCCCGAGCGCCGCGACACGCCTTATAAATATTCGTGGCGCAATTAATAATTAATATTCCCCGGTGAATGAGCGGAGATAAATCGTCGAGGTTTCGTATTCATTAGCCTGGGCTTAGGCCGGCCGTCCGGCCGGGGACACGAGCGGTTTTTCAAGAAGGCGCGCTTGTCGATGGAAATTATTCGTGTGGCCGGCAGTCAAAGGAATTGATTGCCCGTTGATTTGCAAGGCTGCTTTTTCCATCCAGCCACTCGGGGCACCGGTCGTTTTCACCTTGCCGGAACGTTGCCGACGAATCGGAGCTCGGTTTTTCAAGAAAACCCCGCCGGACCCTCCTCGACGCACGTGTCCCCGCATCTATTGCGAGAGAGGCAACACCCGATGATAGGGGATTGCGACGCGTCGCTCGTTCTAATTACATGGTAAACATCCTACACGCGCATTTTATCGTATTAATTAGGATGAGAGACGTTACGGATGTAAACACTGTTGGCACGACCAACAGCGGAGTTTCGCGAAATGATTAATACACCGAGATACGGTCAATGCAAATGAAGATAATCCAATGGAAAATATTCTAGCGGTACAACGCTCGGGGAAGAAATGGTGTGTGCAGGTACGTATATATGTATATATGTCTATCTATTCCACCTGTTCTTACTTAATCATTTATGCCGCTCACGGACCCGGATCGAATTAACACTTTCTACAGGGATTAACATGATCTTTTTGCTCGCCGTGAGATTAGATGACAGTTTATGTTAATCACACGATCCCGTCCAACACTTAATGCTATTCCGGAAAAAATGGTTTGTAATGTAACTGTTCGACAGATGCAACAGAGGTATAAGCAGATAGTGACATAATTTCTGATCTTATGATTTTGTTCCATCAATCTGACACTTCGATGCGATGCTCTTACGAAAATTACCATTCGTAATATCAACGGTTTCTTTAATGAAAAAACCGTGATCTCTATATGTTCTGTCAATTTTCCAGGAAATTATAATATTTTTTTTTTTATTGACCCATTGAAACCTATTA
The DNA here is from genome assembly GCA_916610255.1 of Lasioglossum lativentre. NCBI lineage: Eukaryota > Metazoa > Arthropoda > Insecta > Hymenoptera > Halictidae > Lasioglossum > Lasioglossum lativentre. Next base: position 5,030,606 of record OU744366.1, read on the forward strand.
TAGGTTTATTTCGGCTTTAACAATTATACATTACGGTTTACATAGTGTAGAAAATTGTAGTCTTGACTACCGTTAGAGGTGAAGTTTGCAGTCGGTTAAAAACTGGAAAATATATACAGGGTCATCCGTTTTTAAACGGCCAAACGTCAACCAGCTATAGAGGGCCCCAAATGAAACAACTTTCACCCCTAACCCTTTTTTTGATTCGGTCTTGAATAAAAAAGATGCCCCTATTTATTTTAAACCAAACAAAGGAAAAATCATCAAGATAAATAATTGCAGTCCTAATATATTTAATCTTAAGTGAACGCAAAAAATGACGGGTTTTTGCAATTATCTAAAAATCAAGACCGAATCAAAAAAAGTGTTAGGGGTGAAAGTTGTTCCATTTGGGGCCCTCTATAGCTGGTTGACGTTTGGCTGTTTAAAAACGGATGATCCTGTATACACGAGCTTTAATATTTGGTTCTGTAAAGAACATATCCGCTTTTAATGGCAGAAAGAACTTGATTTTGCGCAGCTTATTAACTAACTGAATTCTTTGGGAATCGTATAACTGGCACTTACATGGTGTAGATCCTTTGAGTCAAAGTTATACTTACATCTAGGGTCATTGACAATATTTACTCGACATAGAGAGGCAGCGAGATTATAATGATTGGCCCTGATACGGTTTACTGTGCTTATGAAACCTCTAACATTTCTCATGGAAAGTAGATATATTTACAGTCGAAATTAAAAGATACCTAATTGTAAGTGAAAAATGTGTGAAATTTACACGAGGGACCGATTAAATAGTGTGGCGGCCTTGGCGTTGCCTTACGCCGCTGTTAATTTTCAATAAGTATTATTCCTTTCCTTTGTATTCTCTCCTTACTTTCCTCTCCTTACTTTTCTCCTACTTTTCCTCTTCCCTTGTCGGGACCTCAGTCGAGAGACATTCATTCCAGTTTGAGTCGTCAAGAGACAAGGTCTCCACTAATACTTTTTTTTAGTTGAAAATAAATATTTGAATAATTGAAAATAAATAAATAAATCAGTTCAATATAGACCAGCATGGAACTCAGTCGTTTTAAAGTAGTTAATTAACATATTTTGATACTTAGCAAACGCATCTCTCTTGAGGATGATTCAAATCCGGATCGAAACGTTGAGAATTTAAATATTCCAAAATTGCTTAGATTTTTATTGTTGTACGAATCCGTGCGCCGCGAGCATTTTTCAATTTTATTAAACATTTACGATCGAGAAATACCAAATTAATGAAAATAAATAGTGTTGAGGAGAGCATTTATTCAGAGTCAGTTACTTCTCTACCTCCTTCGCAATAGAAATGAATTAGCAGAATTAGCAATCGTCGATTTTCCCCGAAAGTGTCGCAGCAGCGTCGTGTTCACCGCGATCGAGAGAGTCTCAAGCCCGGGCCCTTTTCTCTTCGGGGGAAACAGTTTCGGCGCGTTAAACCTGTTCCGCGGTTCCTCGAATCTCCCGTGTGTCCTTTGATCACGGGAGCCTTTGAGGCTCGAACGGTACACACGGGGGCCGGTGCATCTTGCACGCGAGCAAAGATACAGCTCGGTGGCTTCCCCATCTCTCCTATCTCTTGCTCTCTCCCTCTCTCTCGTTCTCTATCTTTCTCCCGTCCACCATCGGATCTGACAGATTTTCGGTGCACGGGGTTCCCGCGCGGCAAAGGGTGAATTAATGCCGATGAGAGCGGGCGCAGTTAATAAACCGGACTTATTAAACGATTACATTAACGCAACCGTCGCCGGAGATTAATGCACTCGGCTGCGGAACGTCTCACTCGTACGCAACGCAGCCCGGGTATATATACGAAGAAAGGCAGAAGCCGACAAGAAATATGATCTACACGGTGTGGGCACCGTATCGCGGTAGCCCCCGAGATAATTACGGCCACGACCGGCGATAATTTTGTGCGTATCGAAGGGCCGAAGGTCCGGGCAAACGCGAAAGTGGGCCGATAAACGATCGCGTTAATGCACCCGCCCTCCCCCTTTAATTGCCGGGAAATCCATTAGAAAGGCACCGGGCCGGACGTAATTACTCGGAAGGACAGTCTTTTCTAACCGGGGGAGAGCCCACGGTGTTACCACCGTTTGCGTGCGACGTATCTGTCGATGTTGCGCGACTCTTGTTCCCAGCTTGTAATTACGCTCTTGGCGAGCGTTTCTTGCAGAACGGTCGCCGCGCGGCGTGTCATTAAATAATTTGTTCGGGCTCGGCCGCGATATTAGGCCCTCTCGCGTGTGTAATTAATTTAGCGGGCAGCGAGAGCAGCGCCCGAGAGATTTTTTACGCCCGGAAACTGGTTGCGCACCGGCTAAAAGCCCCCGAAGACCATCCGAATACGCTCTCGCCTCTCGAACGACACGAACACGGTCGATCTGCTTTTCTCGTTTTGATAAAATACATGCGACGACGCCTTAGTCGCTTTTTCTCGGTTTTACTTTCACTGGGGATTTTTACATTGACTCGACTATTTACAGTAAACGCTCGTTCGTTGTCCAAAGGCCGGGGGTTTGAGCGGACAACGAGCGTGCCGCCGACCAGTGTTCCCAGTTGAGTCCAAATCCGGACTCATTTACTCCCCTACTTGTCCCCTTCCACTATTCCATTCCAGCACCACGTCCCACTCAATCCCCGTCGCGCACGCGCAACGTGTCACATATTACGACTCTGGCCATCAGAGAGGGGGTACCTGTATTCCCCTCGATTTTCTCGACCTCGCGACACTGGCCCCGACATGCTTTTTGATTTATGACTGCGTTTAGATATATCGCGCCGATCGCGCCAAGCGAGACTTCAATAGAAAGCCGAACACAGAAAAGGAAAGAATGAAATACGTTTCGCGTGACTGTCCGCGTCTCTTTCTTTCCGATGCGCTGTCCCTCATTGCGACCGTAACTTTCACCGCGGATTAAACCACTAAATATAATTGAAACTATATCGTGTTTGGTGTCATTTTAATCAGAAAAATGCCAGAAATAAGGTAGTGAAAGTCCCATAAACAAATAATGAAAATTAACAGATTTGTAAAATCGATTCCTCGAGTCAATGGCGTGGTGTTCACACCGATATACCCTTGCCGATATATATATCAATCGTCGCCGCCCTGTGGAGCGACTCTTCGTTGACAGACAGTGGAGTGGGTAGGCACTGGACAACGAACAAGCGTTTACTGTATTTCGAATGAATTTGTACACCTAATAGTATTTATCGCGCGAAGCTAATTGGAGAAACCTCTCGTTTCTACAGCCAACATTCTTTTTCACGAAATTCTCCTCGCTTCTGGTGAGTAGTGTTTCTTCTCGAGAATCCTTTCTCGAAAATATCTCGAGAAAAGCTAAATATTTCAATTTTTCACTTCTCGAGAAATTATTGTTATTTCTCGAGAATTCAAATAAAGCTCGCTTTCTGAATTATACTTGCACTCGAAACGTAGGATGCCATTAACAGGGTGTTATCCTACTATTAAACCTACCTCCACGCAAAATGAGCTCAATTTTTCAATTACCAATGATTTTGTTACAAAGAAAAGATCTCGACTGGCAGTTTTTTTTGAAAAACTATTTAATCACAGATATAATTTTTAAAAATAAAACATTAAAATTTTTTTATTTTAATTGTTCACAGTATTTATATACATTAATATTTTTAACTTTTTATCTTACAAGTTGAAAATGTTGTTTGGAAAGGTTTTTTTATAAAGTTGTATCAAAGTTATATATTTCAATTGTTTAATATAAATTGTTTGAATATCGTATTTCATTTCTTAACTGCTAAATGTATAACATTTATAGATGTACATAACAATACATTGTATGTGCAAAATTAGGATAGTTAATAAATAATAAAGATTTGATTGAAATTTATGTATTTTTCTTTAATTAAACATAGAATTTTTCAAAAAAAGATGTTTTTCGAGATTTCTCGAGAATTATCAAGAAATCAAACTTGTATTTCTCTTTCTCGAGAAATGAAAAATGTTGAGAAATCAGAAACACTACTGGTGACCCACAAATGGTCCAACGAATTACCATCCCTGCACTAAACACCGCAATTCAATTTTCGTCGTGAATCACAGCAGCGGTCCCGGGAAAGTATCCTTTCATCTCCGACCGGTGAACGCGGTGCTTTACCGGGGGGGACGCGTTAAAATGCCGCGCGAAAATGTTCCGCGGGGGCGGCCTCGTTGGAAAGGAAACGCTCGGTGTCGAGAATTTAATAAGACGGACAGTGGAAAAGGAATATCGCGAGACTAGAGGAGTACATGCGAGCAGGTGGACGAGAAGAGGCGAGAACACGAAACTACTCGGCCAGAAGGCAGGGTCGACCGCTTTCTTGGCCCACCCGCACCTACCACTCGTCTCGATGTCACGTGTTTATAAATAGTGCATCAACGTAATGCCCGGCGGCTGTAACCACGCCGAAAGATTTACGAACATCGCGGCCACTATCCGCGGGGCCGAGACGCGGCGAACGCGGAAAGGAATTCCGCGATATAATAACGAGGGTGTCTCTCATCTCGTACCTAGTTAGGCATTACCGATGACCGTCCGAGATTTCGCGGATGACTACTGACGCTTTGCGTCGGCAGAATAATGCGGCATCTTCAATTAGGGGCTCAACAATTCTGTGCCTGTTCGCTCCGGTGTCTAAAAAAATTATTTTTCAAACGAGCGACAAATCTAATCTTCGTAAATAAAATATCGTAATGGAAGACTGTTAAAGTATGCATTTAGAATTTATGTACAGTCGGTGTGAAAAGTATTCGTATACCTATTAAAAACGAATAACTTTTTCAAAATTCGACCCAACAGCTTGAGTTTTTTTGAGACGTTGGAAGGATTCGTTTACTAGCTAATATGTAAATAATTTTTTTTGTTTATTGTTATTGGTCGTAGAAAGAAAAAGTAAAGGTCACGATTTTTAAATTTTTTATCTGTGCCTGTAGTGAACATTTATAAGGTGCATTTGGTAGGTATAAGTAAGTTATATACATGTACAAAGTTTCATCGATCATTTGTTACTGTTAAGCACTTTTGCAAATTGTTACATCAACTAATTTTCGACGTTTCGATCTAAATTTCGATCATTTTCAACAATAATTTTGTTGTAATTGCGTCTGTGAAAAATTTTTTTCATTTTTTATGTTAACCATTGATTAATATATGGTTGACTAAAACAGTCAATCCAAATTGTAGGAACAGAAAACAAAAAGAAAAAGAAAGAAATAGAATAAACTTACTTGCTTAACTGAAAAATTTTGTAATATATACTCATAATAGTTGTTAAACCACATGTTGGTTCCATCACGATGACAAGTGAACTGAGTAAACTGTGATGATTTGAACGTTTTGAACAGTCGCACACCACTTTAGTTGTTCTTATACCAATCAAAGATGTTGGTAATGAATTAATATTGACATTCAATTTGCTTTTGTCGAGAAACTTCATAGGACTTATTTGTTGGAAAGATGATCCACAGACCCTTTATTATCGTAATTCTTACCGACAGTTCTAGCAATAAGTATTTCAGCTGAACTAGTATTAATTGCAATAACTAAAATGAAAAGTAACCATACTTTCAATATAGGATTGCAATGCAGATATAAATATTGAATCGCCTCCATTCGTTTTGTATTTTTGAATGAAACGCTATGACGATCGAGTGCGGGCGAATTTAAATTGCAAGTGTTTGCACGCGCCTCGTACAGAGAAGAGGTCTTAGACATCAATCATCAATAAACTGAAATTTCTGATGTGAGAAGCGAGGCGACTAGAGGAGCTCGCGATACCCGAGACGGGATAATTCAGGCCACGCGTCTCGCGGGCGGACAAGTAAAACGCGTTACGGAAATCGCGGCTTACGGCTGAAAGCCCCGCGCATTTACACGCGCGACAATGAATAATTTTGTCACGTGTCACAATTATGGCTAGCGCAACGCCGGCGAACAATCCATTTTTCATACTAATCCGCGGCAGCCCGCAATTCCCGGAACCGCGTCGCTGAAGAGTATCGTTTGCCGCGGACCACAAAGTCGAATTGTTACGCCGGAAATCGGTCCTCTGAGATATTAGAGTAAAACAGAGCTGGGGAAAATAGTATTTTGAAATAGCAAATATTAAATAATCCTATTTATTTTACAGTATGTCCACAATCTTAAAAATAAAATATTTTATTTGATGCAGTAATTTTTGAAAATATTATTTTATTTGAATTATATTGATAATATTTGTATTTTGTCTCTCTCTCTCTTTATTTTCAATTTCAATTATAAATATTATTGCTGAAAATAATGGTTCGAATTCAATACATTTATGTGTGTAAATCGTTTCTTAACGATAAGATACAGTGTATGTTTATGCGATTTCTCAGAGTAATATAACAATCAAAAACTGTTTCAGATTGTTAAAGAAGAAATATTTTATTTTCTGGATCAAATTGTTGAAATAGAAATATTTTATTTTCTGGATCAGATTGTTGAAATAGAAATATTTCATTTTCTGAATCAAATTGTTGAAACAGAAATATTTTATTTCGTGGTTCAGATTGTTCAAATAAAATACCATTTTCTTTAAGCAAAATAAAATCTAAAATATTAAATAGTATTTGAAATATCTGTTTCGCCAAATAATGCCCACCTCTGGAGTAAAACAATTTTATTGATAAATAGTCGGAATTAGATGCTAGCATTAAATGCACCAAGTTAAATTGATGGCACACGACCGAGTATAGACTTTTCATTGAGCGCATATTATGCATAATAGAAACTACAGATACCCATTCACGTGTACAGAAATACACGTGCTCACGTGTATCAAAATATACGGATAATACATGCATAACCGTGAACTTGAATATACGGGTACACACGTGTATTATCCGTGTATTTTGATACACGTGTGAAAGAAAATGTATATTTTTTTAACAAAGTTACAGCGAATTAAAGTGTTTATATTAAAGGTAAACAAATTTACATATTACACAACCGACTGTATTATTATTATTAATAAAATTAATATTGGTACCCGTGTATTATCCGTGTAGCTTGTTCCGTGTACAAAGATGTACACGGATTAAAATACGGATGTATGTATATTAGTACACGCGAACACGTGAATACGTGTATCCTGAATACACGTCCAAAACCGTGATCTTTAATAGAAACCACCTCTAAATAAACTGAATGTAGTGATTATTACGTGGACGCAAAAATGATGAGATTCTATTAATTGAGATTTGAGTTCCGTTCAAATCGAATTTCGGCAGACTGTTATGCTTCACTATTATTGTCAGCGCGGCGTGCACATACGCGGGCCAAACGGTTGTTGGTGCCGGTGGCTCGCTAACAAATGACACTCGAAATTTTCCAAGTTTCTAACGGTATACGCGCTTTGTCAACGTAGCGACAGATATTTCACGGATCCTGAGTATATACGCCGGATGCGTGTGCCAGCTATTTCTGCGATCCGCGACAGCCGTGTCTGATGCGCTCCCGCGCTCGCCGGCGACGTCATGCCATTCTGTAACGCGAGCAAAGCGTTCTCGCGACTCCCGATGCGAATTCTTATCACAGGTTCTGCAACGCGATCCCCATCCCCTCTTATACGGGCCTTGTTTGCCGCGGCCCACCGACGATTGATCGTCGGGTTTCAATCTTGGCCCGGTAATCGAATCAACGGACCTGGATGCTCGGCGAAATTAGTCAACGTAATGAAACATCGGGACACGGCCGACAAGGGAATGCGGCGCGCTGAGTTTCTGGTGATGTCGGCCCAGGAATTTCGAACGGAGATCGGAATCGAAAGGAAAATGGGTGGTGGTCCTCGAACGGCGATGCCCGGGTCGCTGGTGACCCATAATTGCAGCCTAAATTCAGACTAGATTATAATATTCCATTGTAACTCCCGGAATACCGTTGCTCTTAAGATGGAACGGTAGTCACGTGACTTTCCCTAGAATTTCCCTAGAACACCCTAGAAATCTGGCCGAAACTTGAGTTTGCGGGAATACATTTGACGTCCTTATACCAGCAAATTTTGAGCTGCATAAAGGCTCGTTTGATAGAGGAAGGTTCAGCGCATAGTGCCCTGCTTATGATGTAACGAGATTACGTTGACATCTAATAATATGAGTCTGCAAAGTAGTATTTATGCATAGTGTATTTTTCTGTCACAAAAAGAGTTTTTTGACTGCTATCATAAGCAGGGCACTATGCGCTGAACCTTCCTCTATCAAACGAGCCTTTATGCAGCTCAAAATTTGCTCGTATAAGGACGTCAAATGTATTCCCGCAAACCCAAGTTTCAGCCAAATATCTAGGGTATTCTAGGGAAATTCTAGGGAAAGTCACGTGACTACCGTTCCCTCTTAAGGGGGAAGTATACCCATCAGAAGTAACCAGAAAAGAAGTTTTACCAACCTCTGTGCAGAAAAGAAGTTTGGTAACATTGATAAACACGCCATTAGGCAGTTGCGCGAGATGGACTTGCTTGCTATTTCCATATTCTATTCAGCTCGGTACTGAATTCTTCCTTCGTAAGAGAGCTTTATTGGATTATTAAAAAGAATTTATTCTAAATTTATTGGAGAACGACCGACACTGGGATATATGCATTAATGATGCGTGCAACACGTCAAATCCAAATGAAATTCGCCATCTCGTCTAAACTAGCTGAACTAAAATTGGCTCTAGACTGGCTCTGCATCAGAGAGGACCTCTGTCATCATGGGGAAATTTATGCTAATGTGAATGCAATCACGCCCAAAGATTTTTTGTCCTTATATGGGCATATTTTGAGCTGTACACAGGTTCATTTGACAGAGGAAAGTCCATCGCGGCGTGCTCTTCTCATCAAATCAGTCAAAAAAATCTCTTAGAGACAGAAAAATACATTGGAATGTGCGGTTCTTTTTCTCGATGTTTTCCTCTACTTTGGACACTCATATTATTAGATATAAACATAATCTCGTCAAATAATGAGTAGAGCGATCCGCGTTTAACCTTCCTCTTTACAATGAGCCCTTACCCAGCCCAAAATCTGCTCAAATAAGGACGAAAAATCTTTGCGCGCATACCCATGATTCGACCGAAAATCTAGTGAGATTCTAGTTCCTTTCTAGTTACTTCTGATGGGTATACTTCCCCCTTAAACGAAAACGATCGCTATCCTCTCGCTTAAACATTCATAACGAATGAAACCTGAAATGCTCAACGTGACACGGCAACTCATATCTCGGGCTCAATGGATTAAACTTTCGCGTTTACCGGCACTGCTTGAAGTTCTAAGTCAAGTTGATTGATTAATGAACCCGTCTGAATTTGTAGACGAGGTTATTTCACTCATCTTGTATCGCTTCTCGAAATCTCTCCTCGCGACACAGTTGAAAAGATCACGCACGCTGTTATCCGAGCGACAACTACCTTGCAACGCTAAGAAAAATCAATACTAGCATGTTGTTATTATATAGAAACCTATTTATTTTAGTGTCGGAGTATACACCGTAATACACAGAACACTCGGAGGCGGAAAGGTCTTTTTGACCTGCGATTTATTGCTCGTCGCCATTTTTCCGCGCTAAAATAACTAAGAAGGAATTAGGCAAGTCAATCAGTCCAAGCAAGTCGTAGCTCCCACATTTTTTCTTTCGTGTTAATAGTTTAATAAAGTACAATATTGTGCTATGTGCTAACAATACTAATTCACAACCTGAAGACAGTTATTCCATGTGCGGTGGAGTTTAAATATAAAGTTGCATTTAAGGTGGGAACCTTATGTAAATGGCCTGTTTTTCAAGAATTTTTTTTAAAGAATGTAATGCATGGATTGATTTGAAATTTCAGGTGTCATTTATTCATGTTATAGTATAACAAAAAATATTTTTTTAAAAGTTTAATTGTTAATAATAAGCGTGGAATAACGGCTTGAAGTTGGCAATCCGTGTTTGCGCGGGACATTGTACAGGGCACAAAAATGATTTGAAACAAAAAAATCCAAATGGAATCGTTAGTGAATACATAAGCGCTCAGCATGACGTTCTTCTTTTTTTTTTAAATTTGCCAAATTGCAAAAATGGCGACGTTTATGAAGAAAAAAACGTGTTTTCTGATATAAATAATTGATAATAACTTTATTTCAAATAAAAAATAAAAAAATCTGAGAACGTCATGCTGAGGCCAATTGTTTATAGAATTTATGTACCAAGTTTCATAAAGATCGGGTAATTAGTTTAAGCGCTACGTTGTCCCGCGTGCGAAATTTTGCGTTTCGAGAAAAACGCGTTTAAAGTTTGTGTACCAGAAAAATTGTGAAAACATCGTAATTCATTTTAACTTACTTAATCTGCGATTCCGGGGCCATAGAACAGATCTTCCTCTTTATCTTTACATCTGCCGACGTTCACTTTTCCTTTTATTTGTAGGAACGAAGCGTTCAAAACAACTTTTCACTTTATTTTGAAAATAACGTACAAGGACGTCTCTGATCGCTTTCAAACTTTTTTTTAGTGTATGCATAAGGAAATTTTCTATCGATTTATGCAAAAAAAAAAATGCTAATAAATTTTTTTTTTACATAAGGTTCTCACCTTAATCTCCTAACCTCGTCATCCCAACATTTAGCATGAAATTTCTTTAATGCGTCGAAGAGTCAGAATAAAAAATTTCTTTCTATCGTAACTCATTCGAAATGTAGATTCTAATGCAGTTGAGATTTGCCATCGCTTGTTCCCCGGGGGAAGAAGAAAATATTTTTCGCCGAAATTTTCCAGATTTTCGTGAAACACGATTAATAATCCGGCCCGTTAGCGTCGCGTGTTTACATGCTCGGTTTCAGATGGTCTGGGCGACAGCTTACGGTGAACACGCGTGAACACTTAAATTTGATGTACGGCAGACGCAACAATCGGCCTGCGCGAGTCGGCTCGTAGACGAAACAATCGTGGACAATGAGGAGAAGAACCCTTCTACCCCGGCTTCTCTCATCCGTTTGAGAAATGCCCGCGAGAAATGGATACCGACGCAAGCCGGGGATTCCGTTCTCCCGACGATTATGTATGCGAGCATTTGTTAGCTTAATGGAATCCCGCGCGCGCTCGCGCGTATTACAATACGCCGCGGACATAATGGAACTCGCTTGTTGAAACGCGACCGGTACAAAGCGTTCCGGTTGTCCCGGCCATCAAATTGCACGCGACTACGACGATTCTTCGTCGGTCACGGCACGAGACCGAATCCATTCTCGAACCTGTCCCGGACACTCCTCCGAGTCGCGGTGAATTCGCCGACACCCGCCGCTTCCGGGTGCCTCCTACGAAAGAACCCGTCGACCAGTTTAGAAACCATCGCCACCGCACTCTACAACACACCGGCCGCTATAAACAGAGTAACTGCGAAAATTTTCAACGCGAGAACTCTTACCAATTGTTCCCAAAGGGGTACACATTGAAACCTCGAAACATTTATTTTTATTGCGGATAGCCTCATTTTGTCGTCAACATTTAAAAAATATTTCATACAAATATTCGCATAATTACGGAAATTATGAGACTACGTAGCCATCGTTTCAAACTTGAATAGAGGAATTTACTTTTTCTGGTAAAAAATATCAATTTTTTATTATCGAATATTAACCAGGTTGGTATCTTAGGTTACCATTTTCTAACGCAAAGAATAAAGTCGCGAGTATTAAAGAATCCACTAAAATTCGAATCACTAAACAGCTGATTTTATGCTTTTATGACAACAATGGGTGCGTATTAACTGCGAAAATTTTCAACGCGAGAACTTTTACCAATTGTTCCCAAAGGGGTACACATTGAAACCTCGAAACATTTATTTTTATTGCGGATAGCCTCATTTTGTCGTGAACATTTAAAAAATATTTCATACAAATATTCGCATAATTACGGAAATTATGAGACTATAAGTAGCCATCGTTTCAAACTTGTAGAGAGGAATTTACTTTTTCTGGTGAAAAATATCAATTTTTTATTGACGAATATTAACCAGGTTAATGTGAGTTTTTCTCGATCGAAATTATAATATATAATACTGATAATAATATCGGCGCAAGGTTCGATCATTTTAAACCAACAGCAAATGTGCAATTAATATATCAAATTTCTCGACGTTTCGATCATTATGCTGATCATTATCTAAGAGATATATTTTGCGTCTGGAAAATCAATTTTATTATATATAAGTAAACATAGTTAGAAAGAAACATTTGTGACACAGCCGTGTAAATCCAAACTGGAAGAAAGAAAATTAAAAATAACACATACTTGCTGTGACAACAATTAACCACATTGTACAAAAATTTTTGTTTGAGTTACTAATTATGGACTTTATTCCATGGTGGCAGATATGTAACTGAAACAAGTGCCAGCTAAACGTGAGAAGGAATGTGTCATGCAAGACGGCCTATTTTGTGATTGGTTTATCGATATCGATCGATGGTGATTCAAAACTATATTAGGCGGGAAATTAACCAGGTTATCTTAGGTTACCATTTTCTAACGCAAAGAATAAAGTCGGGAGTATTAAATAATCTACTACAATTCAAATCACTAAACAGCTGATTTTATGCTTTTATGACAACAATGGGTGCGTATTAACTGCGAAAATTTTCACCGCGAGAACTCTTACCAATTGTTCCCAAAGGGGTACACATTGAAACCTCGAAACATTTATTTTTATTGCGGAAAGCCTCATTTTGTCGTGAACATTTAAAAAATATTTCATACAAATATTCGCATAATTACGGAAATTATGAGACTAAGTAGCCATCGTTTCAAACTTGAATAGAGGAATTTACTTTTTCTGGTAAAAAATATCAATTTTTTATTATCGAATATTAACCAGGTTGGTATCTTAGGTTACCATTTTCTAACGCAAAGAATAAAGTCGCGAGTATTAAAGAATCCACTAAAATTCGAATCACTAAACAGCTGATTTTATGCTTTTATGACAACAATGGGTGCGTATTAACTGCGAAAATTGTCACCGCGAGAACTCTTACCAATTGTTCCCAAAGGGGTACACATTGAAACCTCGAAACATTTATTTTTATTGCGGATAGCCTCATTTTGTCGTGAACATTTAAAAAATATTTCATACAAATATTCGCATAATTACGGAAATTATGAGACTAAGTAGTCATCGTTTCAAACTTGAATAGAGGAATTTACTTTTTCTGGTGAAAAATATCATTTATTGTCGAATATTAACCACGTTGTTATGTTACCATTTTTTAACGCAAAGAATAAAGTCGCGAGTATTAAATAATCCACTAAAATTCGAATCACTAAACAGCTGATTTTATGCTTTTATGACAACAATGTGTGCGTATTAACTGCGAAAATGTTCAACGCGAGAACTCTTACCAATTGTTCCCAAAGGGGTACATATTGAAACCTCCAAACATTTATTTTTATTGCGGATAGCCTCATTTTTCGTGAACATTTAAAAAATATTTCATACAAATATGGAAATTATGAGACTAAGTAGCCATCGTTTCAAACTTGAATAGAGGAATTTACTTTTTCTGGTAAAAAATATCAATTTTTTATTGTCGAATATTAACTCGCGTGAGAACTCGCGTGGCGTCTGTGGGACGCCATGATAGAAAGGCAGTAATAATCGTAATAAATTCACATATATTTATTTATTCATCATATATGAAGATTAATCTTAGGTTACCATTTTTTAACGCAAAGAATAAAGTCGGGAGTATTGAATAATCCACTAAAATTCGAATCACTAAACAGCTGATTTTATGCTTTTACGAGAACAATAGGGTGCGTATTTGAAACGGAAAAGAAAATGAAAATAATTTCAGAATATCGACGTACTATAATATATTCAATTTTCTGTGGGTTGGCAATCGAAAGCGTGGAGGACGTACAGAGACAGCCGGCAACAAAATCGAATTGTTTCCCATTAAGAGACAAAGCGTATCCCGAACTAGCGGGTGACTGGTCGGTCAATTACACGGGCGATCGATTAAGTGGGCCAGATGATTCGACGCGAAAGATCCAATTGGCCGCGATACTCGTCCGCGTCGGTGTCGAGTCGTTTCTAAAGCGAACGCGACGATCTCTCCTTACCGTGGCTAGTAAATCAGCCGATTCCGAGGCTCACAGAGGAGAGTTTATAAATGTATCTCCCACGCCCTCCACTGTCTGGCCGGATTTCTCTCTTTGCCCAGCCTGGGTTGCTCCTCGGCTTCCCCTTAGCGATGGGAGTGATCCAACTCTTTCTCGTGCTTCTCAATTAATTCGACGCATCGAATACTTATACGATAGCAACGAATGTATCGATAAAACAAAATGAAATGTTCAATTACTCGACGAGTACAATGAGAATTGCTATATTTAGTGGTTCGAGTCAGTACACAATGATCGATTCCTCGATTCTAGGTGGACAAAATTCAGTTGTTTGTGTTCTCTTGTAGTAATGACGCTTTATTTCTTAGAAATCATGACAAGGGGATAAAAACTGCATGAACTTAAAAGAATTGTATCATTTTTTTTTTTAAATGGACAAATAAAACAATTAATTGCAATGTTTGTTAAAATAACATAAATTAAATATACTATAGTTTTTGTTTAAATATGTGAATACACAAAATGGAAAGAATTAATATTAAACTTAATACTAAACTTATATTTAAAAATTAGATAAAATTCTACAAAAATATCATACAAAATTACAAAATTGTAAGGAATGTCCATGACAAAGATCTATTTTTTACTGAATCATTAACAGCTTCGATGTTAAAAAAGTTTAGAATCAGCCCTATAGGAACTTCTTAAACAATAGGTTTCGAACATCAGTCTTCGTGGAATACTCCGTGTCTTTTATAAAAAATGATATAAATGACTAACGGGCAAAAACGGGCAAGCGATATTTGGTATCGTTACTTTGAAATAAGTATTCTTCAAACCTATCAAAGAAAAAGAAGTTATACAATTTTACCTCTTCTTAACCCCTTGCACTACGATTCATTTTATGGTTGCAGTGTTTAGAACATATTTGTCGTTTCTAATTTCTTAGAAAAAAAAAAAGAAGTTTGTATGTAATTTATACGTATGCAGTCTCCAATGGTTTCAACAACACGAAAATATAATTTTGTTTCAATTTAAAGTTTAAAGGAAATTAGTAGCATGAATGTTTAGTAGACTCTCTTCGAAATCTTCGTCACGAGTCCGACTCGGTATTATAGTGCAAGGGGTTAAATAATATTTTTAGTTAACCTGTTGCCTATGATTTACACGGCAAAATAAAAATTATACCGATATGTAAAAATCAAATACAATACCTTCGCTTACAAGCTCCATTTTTTACATAACAATTTAAACAACAAACAAACAAGTTATACGACGAAGAAGGATTAGCTTATTTATTTTATTTTACTTTAACGCCGTATTACTTCGTAATAACCACGTGCAATCGAAACATTAGGCGATATATCGAACAAATGAATGTTTCTAAACAAACAAACAATGGCAGCAAAGACATCTGAAGTTGATCAAATTTACCATTTTGTCTACCTAGAATCGAGGAATCGATCGCGCTATTAGGAATCGATACAAATCGAGAAGGATCGTGCCCATCGCTACGTTCCCCCGCTCTCGAACTTTCTTCGCCTCGACACGCCGTTGTATTACGTGCGAACGTTTCGGAAGGTTAAATTAATTTGCTTCTTTCCCTCGCGCGTTTCCTCCGTTGTCGTCGACGACACCGCCAGACACGTCGGCGTCGTCTCGGGCTCGCCTAAACGCTGTGAAAAAATGTCTTTTCGGCCCGAGGGCAAGAGTTACGGCGCGATAATGCGCCCCGGGAATTTCGCTTGGTGGCGCACCCGGGAACGATGGAGATTTATCGTTTTAATGCGACTCGCCCACTCCGACCGCGAAAATAGTTGACGAGCATGTTGACGACGCCGAATGAATTTATCGTTCTTTGTACAAGTCTATTCTGCCGCTTGTACCGGCCTGCCAAGTGACCGCGAAATTCTCCACGCGTGCTTAACCCCTACTGCCCCGATGGAATATAGGGTAATCGACAAAAATTTGCCGAAAATAGAGACCCGCTTCTTCTTCAACCACGTCAAAACAACGTCGAAACCGTTGAATAGGCTTAAATAATTTGTTAAATCATACTTTCGTTCATGTTTTTCAATAGGATAATACTTTGTGATTTTTCCGAATCGTTCCGAATCACTTGTGATTCGATCACGTTCGTTCTAAATCACGGTGTTTTCTTCACAGTGATTCGTGATTTTTCGTGATCGCTTCTGATTGGTGGAGAGCATAGGAACACAACTGTTCTTGGTCACTCTATATAGAAGTCTATGTTCTCGGGACATGTTACATAACAAAAATATAAGTTATATCGCATAAAGGCAAAAAGTATATAAACCAATGAAGAACATTGAATAAATTAATAATTAGTAATAACTAATGACTATAAATTGTAAAAGAAAGTTCAGTTTAAAATTTGTTCAAACTTTAAACCTTGTGAAATGTTTTATATTGTGTGGGTATATATTAAGTAACGTATTCGGTATTTAAATAAGAAATTGTCTATACCTTTCTACTAATTACATAAATAATACAATATTTTAACTCAAAGATGAAGAATTACTATGACTTGAGATAAAAAAAGTTAGGATCACAGTAGTCGTGATCGTGAAATAATCATGATCTACGAATTATCATTATTCATACCACGAATTATCATTATATTAAGTAACATATTGTCTGGTATTGGTATTTAAATAAGAAATTGTCTATACCTTTCTACTATAAATAATACCATTTTTTCACTCAAAGATGAAGAAGTACTATGACTCGAGATAAAAAAAGTTAGAATCACAGTCGTGATGGTGAAACAATCACGAGCGTGATCGTGATTCTGCGATCATTCTGATAAATTATCGTGAGTGATTTTGAACGCCATCTCTATGTGCCATTAGATCCTTCCGTTCTTTGTGCTTAATTAAAATTGTCCGTATTAATGACGAGGAAGGTTTGTTGCATAAAAATTCACTTCATCTTTTAATAATTTTAATAGATTGTAAATAATGGTAATAAAAATATATTTCTTTCTTGGATAAGTCTACAAAACTCTACGATAATATTAACGATGTTCTTAAATTCATCTAATATGTCCCTAAGTTCGCATTTCATCTATTTTTATATTGTTATTGTTTATATTTTTATATTGTTTCATCTATTGTTATAAATACCGTAGTCTAATACATAGTCAAACGAAACATGGTATTCCGATATTCCGTCATTTCGTGGGTGGTGTAATTATTTTGTTAGCGGAGAATGACAGCGATTCTCGCTATGAAAAATAGCTCGAGAAGATTGACAGGCATTTCCGACAAACTAATCAATCAAAATCGAAGGTACGATGAGAGAAAACTCTGGTACAAATTCCAACCGGAGATCCTAGAATCGGCTCGCGATTGACACTTTGACCGACCTGTCAACCGTATATGGGTGACACTGCCACTTCACCGGTCACCGTATAAGGACGACAGCCTTTTTTCGCCGATTCTGAATGACGTTAATGAGTAGCTACACCGAGACCCGGTGACGGCAGTAAAATATTATGAAAGCAATAAACGAGATTTATTAAAATTAAAGTAATTCGAAATGAAAGGTACATTGCTGGCAGCAACCCGGCCGGGGCCGAGTCGTTCTAAGCAAGGTTATATGGTTTGCGTGGGACGTGCTCGAAGAGAGTTCATTAATCTCTTTATTTATGTTTCTTCTTTCTTGTCTCGGTATAATAAATATTTATTATGAAATCCTTAACTACGAATTACAAGCTTCTACGAAACGATGAATACTAAGTAATATAAATGTTAAACAATGTCGATCGTAACATGTTAAATGAAATTTTAAATGTTTTCGGCGCACAGGTTCGATCAATTAATAAAAAGACAGCTATTTGCAAATTTTCACAATATTTCTTCTCAACGTTTCGATCTTAATTTAGATCATTCTCAAGAGAAACAACAAAAACATTGCGTCCGTAAATTAACAATGAACAATGTAATATATAACTTGTGAAACCAAACACCGGAAAAATAACAAAAAATAAAATTAAAGAAAACCTTACTCACTTGCTTAGCGTCGCAGGGTTATTTTCACATAAAATTTCAAAGCATATTGAAATTACTCACAAGTTACTGCTCGGACAGCATACAGGTGAGCGAGGAAACGTGAAGGCATTTGGAAATATATGTAATCGATCGTAATCGATCTATTGGCCAAGATCAGATTTTGGCGGTAAATTCAAACACACAACAAGCTATGAAATTATAACCTTCCATTTTTCTGCCAGTATACCAGCACAAGGTGTGGTATTTATTTAGAAAATTGACATTCAACTTAGTTTGACCAACATAGTATACAATTTAATGTATATGAAAATTAATGCATAAAGTGGAATTAGCATAAGGATTCTATTTAGAAGAATGTAAATGAAGGCATTTGGAAATATATGTAATCCTTTGATGGGCATCTTTGACTGCCGCAGTCAAGAAGCTTCCCCCACCAACTACTCTTTTGTGCAGCGCGCACCTTCGCTGCGCATCGGTGCCTCGTGACTTCCAGTGTCTTCGTTCCCGCCCCTCATACGTCACTCCATAGCCGACGAGGTTGGTGGGGGAAGCAGGCAACGCAGGGGCCCCTACCGCGCCCATCACTGATGTAATCGATCGTAATCGATCTATTGGCCAAGATCAGATTTGGCGGTAAATTCAAACACACAACTAAGTAATATGTTGATGAGATGTCGCTTGTACAGTAACGCTAAACACTTCCACCCAACACGCACACGAAACAGTAATAAAATCGCACATAATCCAGCGAACGTCATTACAGGGAAGCTGCTCATCATCTGGTGGTTCGGTAGGAATTACAAGATCGTACAAACAATAAAAGAATCGTCAATAAAATCGTCAAGAAACCGCTCGAATACACGCCGGGTATACATCGAGGAGTTCGCGGGACGGCATAAACGCGCGAGAAAAAACCAAGTAACACATTTCTTCAACGTGCCTGTCAACACGGTACAATTTCTTCCACAGGAGGGAAGAGGCAATTCCGATGTGCGGGAATTGTAAACAGGAGCCTAGAACGTGTTATCGTTCTAATCCGCGGTGCGTCGCGTCGTAGTGGAATTAAAAGCCGGCGGAGTAACGGGCGGCGCGCGAGGTCCGCTAATAAAATGATAATTGGAAGTATTAAGAGGGTATAATTAGCGGCGGTGTAGTTAGGCTCTCTCGTCCCCGTCGCGTCGGAGATTCACGTGTGTCGGTGGATGACAGCCGGCTCTCTCTCTCGCGGTCATTTAATGACACTTATGACAGCCGACCGCTGTTCCGAGGGCCGAGGATTAACGAAACTCGCTCGGAGAGGATCGCGCGATTAACTGTCCGCCTCTATTAAATAATTATGGCACACGTTATTTGTATTGGGGCGCGAAGTGGCTCAGTGGATGAGACTCGCGACTACGAACTCGTAGTCCCGGGTTCGAATCCCGCCCCGTCACCTCTGAGATTTTTCTCAAGTGATTCATACTGTAGCCGCCCAGGTGGTTCGGAACCCACCTTAATAAAAACTGTAGGTCCTATAGCTATAAGTTAGTTATAGATTATAGTTATAAGCTATAGTTATAAGCTATAGTTATAAGCTATAGTTATAAGCTATAGTTATAAGCTATAGTTATAAGCTATAGTTATAAGCTATAGTTATAAGCTATAGTTATAAGCTATAGTTATAAGCTATAGTTATAAGCTATAGTTATAAGCTATATATAAGTCGTCGCTAATGACCAAAGTAGTCGATGCGACGTAAACACACAATATAACAATAGCACACGTTATTTGTTATGCTCACTGCACAAAGGAACAGCTTCGCGAGGACGCTCGGAAAATATATTCGCCATCTGGAAATTCCGATTTAAGGTATATTTATACCGAAAAAAACACGGTGGGACCCCGGATAAGTTTGGTTACCCTGGTTTTGTATCTAGCACGTATATCAGTCGGTCCCCGTATAAGTGCTAGATACAAAACCAGGGTAACCAAACTTTTCCCGGATCACACCGTGTTTTCTTCGGTATAAATATACGTTTATCCGTAGCAGACGAGCGACAAGTCGGAACGCGGGTCGCCGCGATTTCATTAGATCCACGCGGAAATTGAAATTAATTAATACAACTAAACGGTGCCGAAACGAGATCCGGCGATCGTCATCGAGCAGAACGGTCATTCATCGCGTCCGGGCGGTACAACCGACTTCCTCTGCGGTTTGTTCATTCACCGGACAAGCATTTTCGCAAGAATGCCTGGAATACTGGTTGTAGTATCGCGGGGCCACGCGCCAGAAATACGGTGGTGCTGTTGCATCGTTCTGCTCGGCGAAAACGATCGTTTGTCTGCCGGTCGTATTTCGCGGACGCGTAACCGTCTTGTCGTCTAACCAGGGAGCAGAAATTTCTTCCGCTACTTGGCTTTAATTGCTGCACCGGCACGGAACGGGTAGGATAGGTCCGCGGCTGGATACTTATACGGATCACGCAACAAGGAGCGACGCTGTTGGCGACGCTCGCGTGAAAATAGACGCCCGATGCCTCATAGTCGCCACGCCGCGCCGCGCGCGCCACGCCACGCCACGCCACGCCACGCTGTGCCATGCCAGAGAGCCCCGATCCCCAACGGTTGACTGTTATGAGCAGCTATAATAACAGCCGCGGCTAGCCGCGACGAGGAAACCCTCATTAATGGAACACCCGCGAGACTATGAATCGCCATGGTGAACCTGGTGAACGAGCGACCGTCTGCTGACGGTCTCTTGAACGCGGATGAATGTAACCCTCCCGCTCTGTCTCTTTCTCTTTCCCCCTCTCTTTCTCTCTCTCTCTCTCTCTACACTGCCGGAAGACTCGTCGCGCTCCTGTTGCAACTCCGATGACAATAATAGACAGGACCGGTGGTCTACGACCGCCGTTCCGACAACCGAACACCGGATCTGGCCGGGCTTCTTTAAACCTCCTACCAATTTCGTTCGAAACCACGTTGAAGGTCCTCGTATAGCCATTTTTCACTAATTATTACTGAATTGTTACATCTATGTAGTAGGTTATATGTGAGCCGCTCAATGCACACATCGATTAACTCCACTTTTTGAAAAATCTTAAATTTAAGTGTCAAAGCCCTTGGTATAGTCATAACTTTTTATATTTATAATAACTTTCCTGAATAATAAAGATTAGCACCGTTAAATGGCAAATTTTTTTGGCCATTGAATAATAAGTAATTTGTTTCAGAAGCCATTTCGATTAACTCCATACTCTAATGTCTAATAAAATTTTGATTATATTTGTAACAGTATACATCGAGTCTCCCTTTTGTTACTTTAAATATAATATATGTATAATTTGTCTACTGTTACATTAGACAATAATAATGGACCTGCTAGGAATGAAACGCTGTTCAACGTCATCCACATGTAGCGATGGTCAAGGCAAGAATAAATATGGAAATTGTAAATATAAATTGCTTTTTTCCCCATGCAAATTATGAAGCACACCTAACTGTATTTTAACAGTGTACGTCGCCATTCATTGTTCGCCTCGAAACCTGCAATTGATAGCTCAATGAAGATGTTAAGATGATACAATTAACGTCTTCGAAAGAAGTTTATTTAAATTTATACAGTACGTCGCAAAAAGCGTTCGCGAAATTTACGGCGCTCTTAATGGTCGTAAACGTCAGTGGCCATTCAACGGGTTACGTTCTGGAAACCTGAGAGCTTAAAAAATGGCAGCAATTTCGGCCCGGTATTGAGCATTTAGCAACATCGAAAATTATAACGTTTCGCTGTACAACACCGCTTGCAGAACCCCAGCCTGAAACTTCAAAAAGTATCGATTGTCCAAATGTGGAACACGTTATATTTATATAACACACGAAATAAATGTGGTTTCGGTGTACGACGCCGGTTATCTAGGTTCTCCAAAACGAAGCATATTACATATATTAAGATTATATAGGCGTTGGAATTTACATCTTTTTTGCGAAAAAAAGGAATATTCGAAGAAATGGCGCTTGCATACCTTTTTAATTCCAGTCTTGAATCAGTGCTACATAACTAGCTTGAAACCAGACCTGGGGAAAATAGTAAATATTACATAATCCTATTTATTTTTGAGTATGTGCACAATTTTAAAAATAAAATATCTTATTTGATGCAGTATTTTTTGAAAATAGTATTTTATTTGAATAATATTGATAATATTTGTATTTTGTCTCTCTCTCTTTATTTTCAATTTCAATTATAAATATTATTGCTGAAAATAATGGAATTCAATACATTTATGAGTGTAAATCGTTTCAGTGTATGTTTATGCGGTTTCTCAGAGTATTATAACAATCAAAAAGTGTTTCAGATTGTTAAAGAAGAAATATTTTATTTTTTCGATCAAATTGTTGAAATATTTTCTGGATTAGATTGTTGAAACAGAAATATTTTATTTTGAGGTTCAGATCGTTCAAATAAAATACTATTTTCTTTAAGCAAACTAAAATCTAAAATATTAAATGGTATTTGAACTATCTATTTCGCCAAATAATGCCCACCTCTGCTTGAACACGCAAATACATAAAAATTATGCAGATTCCAGCAAGGAACTAAAATGCATTCTTGTTGGCGAAACAAGCCCTTTCCAGTATTTCGATTAATTAGGGTCTGCTCAGAAATAGGTGAACAAAAGAAATCGAAGTGAACAGCTCGTTAGAGATTCTCTGTTCCCGTGCGATTTCGTCCATGTTTCCGCGGACTGTTGATGATTTACGCGTATTCTTTACCGCGGCCCGGGATGAGAAACGGTCGGGCCACGTCGTTAGTTACTTTTGTCCGTAAACATCGGTATATAAAATTCGGGCCGCGGCGGGCCGTTCTCTGTACTGCGACACGTAGAGAACGGAACGGAACGGAACGGAACGGAACGGTATCGTTTCGTTCGTTTTCAGCGGTTTGATTTATGGCCGTCTTACGTGCACTCGTAAACGTTATATTGGTTTCCACAGTAGCGACGCTCCCCGCGCAACACGGAGAACCAATTAACTTCGCATCAGCCGCGATAAAAAGCGACGTGGCCCGCTAGGGGAAAAGGGGCGATGCTTATACAGGGTGTTCGATTACGTTTGCCAGGTATTTCGACCACTGCGATACCAAGTTGAGCGAGAATCGAGAGTGACCAGTTGTTGCTTCGGGTTTCAAATTATTTATTGTTCGATAGTCGGTCTGTTCAGATTTTTTAAAAAAATTTTTCTTTCAAATTCAATTTATAGAAGATCAAATAAAGACCCATTTCTATGAAAAAATCATTAATCTCGACTAAATCATGCAGCGTCATTGTTACCGAGGCAACAAATACCGGACACTTCAACTCTTTTACGTCACAAGTACTGGCTCCCGACATGTATAACCAGTAATGTATGTATGATGAAGTTTCTACGTATATACAAAGTATTGTTTCTGTTCTACCAAAAAAAAATATTATGTGTTTTATAACATCTGTGGTCAAAACTATTGAATGTCAATATTCTTACCATGTTCAATGGTATCCTAATTGGTTATGTTGTGTTGGGATCGATATTTTGTCAATTTGAATTTGCCGCCAAGAATCGATTCAACAACTTGTCGATCATCGTGTCTGGATTGGTTGAGTGTCAATATACGTCGTTAATGTAGACCAGCATGAAACTCAGTCCGTCTATAATAGTTAATTAACATATTTTGATACTTAGCAAGTACGTGATTCAAAAGTTTAATCGATAATCAGTTTGTCCCACCTATTAAATATCCAGAATATTAATTATATATATAATTTCAGACGCATCTCTCTTGAGGATGATCGAAATCCGGATCGAAACGTTGAGAATTTAAATATTGCAAAATTGCTTAGATTTTTATTATTGATCGAAACCGTGCGCCGAGAGCATTTTTCAATGTATAAGGTTCTTCTTATGCGGCCCAGATATTAAAGACCTGCTAATCATCTTTGATTATTATTAAGCGATGTGCAATAAAAATTGAATTTCATCAAATTAATGTAAACATGCAGAAGCTACAATCTAGTCTAACTTAGCATTAAGATATTATATGCTACGTTAATATGTTCATGTATTGTATTGTATATGCTACATAAACCATACCTGGTTTAAAGCAATGAATAAATAAATAAATAAATAAATACCGGACACTTTTAGTGTTAAACTCGGAAGCAGGAACAATACCCAGTTTCCCAGCCTCTGTTCGTCGAGATGGATTGTCGGATCGTTAATAAAGGCGATCGCTAAAAGTGATTTCATCGACTCATATTGCCAACACTTAGACGCTCGCGATTCGAGGCGAGGGCGTGCTGACGTGGGACGCCATGACGCTGAGTGCGTTCCAAAAATACGACCGCACTTTGGCACAGCACACTGCGCCCGGTGAGTTTAGCGGTTGTTTACATCGATAAAAAAGCTGTTGCGAGTTCCATTCCGGGCCATTAGTGACCTTCCACGCTACCCTCGCCCCACGGTGGAACTGTCTTTCGACGAATGGAAAACGCAGGACCTCGCGCCCCTTTTGCAATGCCTTTCGCGTTGATTGGTAACGAGTTGTCGAATTAAATGTTTTATACTTCGTTTAATGCCGTACTCCGGAACGGTCGTTTCTGTTCGAGACAGTCCTTTATCGACTGTGCGATATTTACACCGCGGATTTTACCGCCTAATTGTTCAACATTCGGTATCGTAAACGATTTCCGAAAGGATTTTTATGCAGGTAAACTGTTGCTCAACTTCGGGCATTGTAAATTTGAGAAATTTATATGTTACCACGTTTTTATTAGCTCGGTTTCTTGTCTGTCTGTACGTCTGTCTGTCTGTCTGTCTGTCTGTCTGTCTGTCTGTCTGTCTGTTCGGTACAAATATTGCAATTGATTTTAAACTAACTTCCCGATGAGCTAGAGACTTGAAATTTTAAATATAGCTCAGAACTGGATGACAATGCAATATTTAAAAAAAAAATTTTTAAAAAGCCTATGCGTTTAGGATATATAAATTATTATTAATAAATCTAACCGTTATACCCCATCGCACTACCTGTACGTCCCCACTCTACTACGTGTTCCCACTTCTGACTCATCCCCACTCTGACTCATCCCCACTCCACTGACCCGTTTCGCACCGAAGGAGCTCAGTGTGCGTAAGTGTGCGTCAGTGTGCGTTCGAGCTCCGTGCGGTGTTTATTGAATAATATTGGTATACACAAATATGGCGGCGACCATATCTGTCACTTTCTGAGGTGAAACAATGAAAATTACTGTAAAATTACTCAACTTTACATGCTCATAACTTTTTAACGAGTGGTTTCCGTGATCTGGGATTTCCATATAAGAGTTTTCTCGCCGAAATGAACAAGGTAAGACATACAATAATCGAAAATTTCTGAGTTCCGAAGAAAAAGATTACCCTTTTAATCGATAGAAAAATTTCACACACACAAGACTGAAAAGCTGAAAATAATTATTTAAATAAAAATAAATTTTTTAAAAAATACCACGTTTTTAAAACGGACTAAAAAGTATAAAATAATTTTTCCTAGCCACGTACAGGTTCCTAACCCCATACAGATAGTCCTGAAAATTTGTGATTGTGAATTTTTAATAGCAATTACAAGTATTTTCATAGCTATTAAAAATTCACAATCACAAATTTTCAGGACTATCTGTATGGGGTTAGGAACCTGTACGTGGCTAGGAAAAATTATTTTATACTTTTTAGTCCGTTTTAAAAACGTGGTATTTTTTAAAAAATTTATTTTTATTTAAATAATTTATATGTTTCAATCAGTTTCTAATATATTCTTGAAAGTAGAAAAGACTGCCATTAAACAGCCATGGTCTGTGTCTAATTGAGATTTCTACTTCGAAGAGTATCTAATGTTCTACGATTAATTCGTTGGAAAAGTGTCAGATTAAATCTTCAAATAAATCTCTGGAATTAATGAAACTTGTGAAACGCGCCGGAAAACTGGAGCAACCAATCAGATTCAAAGTAGAAATCCAAGGCATATATCATACTGACCCATTCGAGTATAATTACTCATAATATCATATCATAAAATGGAATTAGATCGCGGATCTTTATGCAAATTTCGATCTCTCGAGGCTTCTTTTTACCGAACATAAACTCTGCAGTATAGTAATTACCCGTTACGTCACGGTACACGTGTGACCACCTGAAATTCAGAAATTATGTTGTAATATTCTCAACATATATTATAAAGAATATTTTGCGAAAAATATTTTATTTGATTTATGTGTCGATTTTGTTGTCGTTTATAATCTACGTATTGCATCGACAAAAGAAATTTTTAATTTTGCGTTTGACGTTCGCATCGCTCTCGTTAAGCGAGATTCTCGGAACCGAATAAAAACATGTTTGTCTCGAGGAAAGTATTTGGAGTAAGAGAGCGTCTTGTGCGAACGTAACGTCGTTTAATTGACGACTCTTTCGCAACCGTGTTTCGTGGAACCGTGAATATGTACGACGTTCGCCGTTTCCATTCATTAGCGGCGTTCACGCGGGAAGATTAGATGACGCGTGGAGCATAATAACAATAACATATTTCAGGCGGTCCGGCGGCGGCGCGCGGCGCGCTACGGGAAGATATTTGTTTGCGCGCTTATGCGCACCCGCGGAGTGACGTTTAGTGGGTGTTTTCGGTTTCCGTTTGTCTTGAAACGAGGTGTTAATTCGGCCGCGCGAAAACTATGTGCCGTCGACGCTTCTGAATTATTATCGTCGGCCCTGTCGCCGCCTCTAATAATCCTAAAGAGCATCCCATGATTCCGCTGTGACATTTTTTGGCCATTTTGTCCAGGCATCGTGGATTATACGCGCTGTTGTAACAGAGTCGTACCACTAGAAATCTCCATAGGTTAAGATTAATGTTCTGAAAATGAAATTATATCAAGATTAATTGCGTCCAGATATTAATGACAGATGATCGGTTCGCGACCTGTGAAGAATTAAGTATTCCAGAAACAGCTATACCGTATTCAAGCAATTACCGCTGACATTTAAGTAATCAATGCTGGGGATCGACGATCACCGCGCGTCATTATAAACTCATTAAACGTGTCGATTCGGTGCCGCGGTTTAATTGCGGTCGACGAATGTACATTGGTGTTCACGTCGGTCGTACGTCGTCGTTCATCGCCGTGTAGTTCTTTAACAATCGTCCCGGACCGAGAATCGTTTTCGAAGCAGTTCTTTATAGCCGGTTAAAAGGACAAAGTGTGCCATTTCGTACACCTCCCCGCTTTTATAACGTTCGAGGCTCGCCGGGGCCAATTTGTGGCCGGACACAGTAATCGAGTTAAAACGCCGTTTGCCGTAAAACAGCGAGTTTCTAGTTTTTGTGCCCGGTTGGCAAATCTTCTTTTAAGTGTTACCCATAATTCATCCATAGTCAGATGACCGGGTAGAAAAACGCCGGGGCTGGAACACTGTTCCATTTAGGGATGCTGCTTATTTATGGGCCCGCCGCGCCGCCGCGCCGCGTCGTGCCGCGTCGGACGGGAATAGCGACTTGGAGACAAGTCGACTTCGATGAGACCTATGAATTCATTATAAACGGCTGGTTCGCACGTAATTATTGACCGTCGAGCCAATCCGAAATTTAACGGTCTGTCACTCGCCTGACAAAATAACGTTCGGCCGGCTCGCAACACGGTAATTCAAAGAATTTTCAATAAATCGATCTTGGCGTTGATTCATTATATCTGCGTCGCCTGATATCAAATAGAGCTAGAACCTTTACCCGGGTACCCAAGAACCCATGAGATAGCCAAGCACACAGGTACCCGAGTACCCGAGTATCTCATGACGTTTCACAACTGGTTACAAGAGCTATTATTACCTGAGCCATCGTGCCGTATGCTTTATTCGAGTATTCGAATGGCTTGTGCTTCTTGCAATTGATACAAACAATTTTTATTTTCCATAAAGATCCGCAATCTGTTCATGAAATACCCGAGTACTCGAGTAATTTTTGTTTACCCGGGTATCTCACGGATAACCCGGGTACCTCATAAGTAACAGCTCTAATATAAACCTCTATAATCTCGAAAAAAGCTGAGCTCGTTCGAGTTCACTTTGAAAAAGTAATTCTGCGTTCGAAGCAGGGCTTCGGAGTCGGAGTTTGGGAGTTGGGTAACTGCGCCAGTGAATAAACGGGCACCAGTAAATGAACGCTTTTGTATTTTTTGCTTTTCCATCATTGTTCAATTACTAGAATGTAGTGTTCATTGACTGGTATTTTTTTATATTTTTTATTTAACGTTTAATAAAGACAAATAATAATAGTTTTATTTCTGTTCATTTATTTTTGACAAATGAAGTATAGGGAGCCATTTGGCATATATGAGATTCCTTTAATTCACATATTTTTTAAAAAATAAAATATCTTCCTGAACAATTTCTTAAATGTTCATTCACTGGTACAGTTACCCTAATTACTGTTCATTGGAGTCGGAGCCGGAGTAAGAAAAAGGTATATATCGACTACTGGAGTCGGAGTCAGAGTCGGGAAAAAATATATAATAAGTTTGGCTATTTTGTATATAAATCATTAATAAATTTCTGAAATTGATACGCATTTTCTAACTATTTCCTGAAAGTGAGAAAGTAACAGTCGTGTTGGGTTGTATCAGAGTTATCTGTTCCATATAGTTAGACTTTAATACAATATTTCTACTATCTGTTCAATTTTATTACAACTTTTAATTATTTTGAGTACATATTTTTCCAATTTGGCGAGTCGGAGTCGAAATCGGAGTCGGAGTCAGAGTCGGGAAAAAATATATAATAACTTCGGCTATTTTGTATATAAATCATTAATAAATTTCTGAAATTGATACGCATTTTCTAACTATTTCCTGAAAGTGAGATAGTAACAGTCGTGTTGGGTTGTATTAGAGTTATCTGTTCCATATAGTTAGACTTTAATACAATATTTCTACTATCTGTTCAATTTTATTACAACTTTTAATTATTTTGAGCACATATTTTTTCAATTTCGAGAGTCGGAGCCGAAATCGGAGTCGAAATCGGAGTCGGAGTCAGAGTCGGGAAAAAATATATAATAACTTCGGCTATTTTGTATATAAATCATTAATAAATTTCTGAAATTGATACGCATTTTCTAACTATTTCCTGAAAGTGAGAAAGTAACGTTGTGTTGTATCAGAGTTATCTGTTCCATATAGTTAGACTTTAATACAATATTTCTACTATCTGTTCAATTTTATTACAACTTTTAATTATTTTGAGCACATATTTTTCCAATTTGGCGAGTCGGAGTCGAAATCGGAGTCGGAGTCGAAATCGGCGTCGGATTCGGAGTCGGAGGCGTAAGTAAAAAAAAAATAGGAGTCGTTATAAGAAATAAGTTGTAGTTATGAGTATTGTCTACCGACTCCGAAGCCCTGGTTCGAAGTGTGCGCGAGGACAGATTCGATGCCGGCCATATATGGAACAGCCGTTTATGACGCGTCGGGTTCTAAAATTTCATCGTTAGGACCCCTTCGCGGGTTGTTCTATTCCACCGGCGCTGCGGTTATTGCGACCGGGTCCCGATAAATCTTCGGCGTTCACAATTGGCCGAGGCTCGTTAATTACGTGTCTCCGTCCACGCGGATCAATTTTTCCCACCGCGGCGCGCGGCGGTGTTTGTCGCTCTCGATATGGTCGCGGAACGAGAGCGAGACGTCTCGCGCGGCTGAACACATCTGCCATGTGGGTGTTGCCAGTAAATCTTGTGTGTGCGATATGTCGCATGCCTGTGTCACACGTTCCCCGTTCACAATGGGACTGACAGTACGCCGGCAGGCGTGGGTTCGTTCGCGTGTGTTACAAGACCGTGGCAAGACGAGCTTAATGCGGCCAACGACAGGCACACCCTAAAATCGAGAAATGCGACCTCTCTCGCGACGGGGTATATCTCGCGCGTTGACAAAGTACGAACTGCAGAATGCAAATGTTCCGCGACGTTTGCTTTTTCTCGTTTTCGTGGCTCGTGTAACACGTCCGGCCGAATATTCATATATTTTTCCGTCTTCTTCTATTTCGGACGGCCCACAGTGGTCTGGAAAGGCCAAAAACGGCTGAAACCCTATGAAAGCTCTATTTCGCGGAAAATCTCGGTAAAAAGTGTGTTTACAACTGTTCTTGGCCCCGAAAAATAATAAATGAATTAAAACTTAAATAATTAATTAATAATAAATAATAAATTTTACACTTAAATTGAATATAAAATAAATTTAAAATAAAATATGATTCAATTTAAATTAAACATAATAAAAAATAATTCCTTTCCATAAAAAATAACTTCTTAATTTAAGAAATAATAATTTTATGTAATTTAAAGTAAAATGAAATAAAAAGTATACGGTTATGTACATGATTTGATGGAAATTTATTATATAGAGGTAACGTTTATTTACAGTTTAATTAAGCTTATTTTATTTATTGTTTAATTAAGAAACAAATAAGTTATTTGCCGTTGTCTTGACGACGCATAACGCACGACGAAGTTCTCTGACGAGGTTCTCACCGACATTTCATGAGATAAAACCCAGAGCCGCTGGTTTCCGCATTTGAACTTTGCATTTATTGTTTACTTAGATATGAACAAACGTTTTTTTTCCATGAGCACGATGGCGCACGTTGGCGCAAGATAGATATCGCCTTTCAAACTTCATTAACATTGCTCTTTTCCACGTTTAATAGTACTACATGTAAAACTGTTCGAAAAATTAAAAATGAATATTTTTCGCGATTTTTTCCGGGTCTTGGTACTCGAAGTAAGCCAGAAAAAAAATATTTTTTACAGGCGCATACGGTCTCTTCAAACATGAGCTTGAATTCATTCTGAAAACTAGGTATGCTTAGCATCGCCAAATTTAAGATGTTCTATAACCAAGTGAATTTGGTTTTTGAACTGATTCACCCTTGAAACGTTTTGATTTACTCCCCTACTAGTAAAAAATATAAAAAATTTGATTTTTTAAGCCACTTGAAAACATGTTGTTTTTGGTGAAAAACTCACGGATAAGGATCGCATTGTGCGATGGTGCGTTATCGTTATTCCATTTTCAAACTTGTATAAATTCGAAAACACCCACAAAGGTAGATATACTCGGTACAGCGTAACTTTTACAAATATCGAGCTATGACGCTGAAATTTGGAAGGAAGTGTCAATGACAGATATGATAATCTAACAAAAAAAAAAAAAATAAACTAATCGGTTGACTGACAACGCCACACGGTGGCCGGTCCTAGAACTTTTTGATCAAGGTAGTACATCGTCTTTTTAGAAGTATCAAGCAAAATCATATTGAATCCTGCAGGCTTCTACATTATCATTTTATTAAAATAATTGTCAAGCTCTTATTCCTCCAATTTTCAAATTACTCCTACAGCGGATTTCTGCGAGAACAGAGCGAGCGGGTTGAAGATGAAGACGTGAAAGCGCGAGACGAAGACTGTTTTCCTCGAGTCGTAAAGGACCGGGGCCAAAAAGCCTGCACGGCAAGGCACAATGGCGTTGCGAAGAGCGGTCCATACAGCACGAACAAAGGGGACGTTGCAGTATTAACGTTGGAAATTAATCGCGAAATCTATGTCGGTTCTCGAGTAATCCGTTCGGTTGAATGGCGATATTAATGCGCCGGGTTGTTGGATGCGGTGAAACGTCGTCTGAGAACGGGGCTCTGCTGGCTTAACGAGCATTAAAAATACGGAAACGTTCTTTTTCACGGCCCCCCTTGGAAGTACGTCTCTCTGTCTCTCCTCGTCGCACACGGTGTGTCTCTGTCCTAAGACCTCGGGAATCCGTCCCGGCGTGAAAGTCAGACTAAACACTTTATCCCCGGTGCTGGCCTGCTGGCACAAAAAGACACAGAGTGTCGCTCGCATTTTCGTGGATGCGTGCGAACAATATCGCGCGGCGGGGAATAAAACGGAAGAGCGAGACGTGTATTTGGGCGGGGAGGGGGGAAGAAACGGGCCAACGAAACGGAGACCGGGAGTCGTCTGGGTCCTTAAAGGCTCCGGAGACAACAGATGTTCCCCTTTTTTCGGACGGTCTGCGCATGCCAAGCGAAAAAATTCTTCCTCTCACGACGCTGTCAAAATCGAACGAGGAGGTCTTATTTATTGGGGCCCCGTCGACTCGCGCGCGCGCACAATCTCTTTTGCTCTCTTTTCGCACACGTTCGGGCTCCTACCAACCCGGCAACGGGATATCGATATTATCCTCTCGTTTGCGTGTTATAAAATTCTCCTTTAATGAACTCGTCCCCGCGAACTTATTTTTAGTACGTTCCCCGGGCCACCGAGTTCTCGTTATGTGTCCCTCATTTCCCGGAGAGAGAGACGGCGGCTGTGCGCACGTCGTCGTGTGTTCATTTGCCACGGCTCTTCTTAAACGTTTTCTTCTTCTTCTTCTTCTTCTTTCCTCTCCTCGGCGTTCTTTATTACGTAAGATTATAATTACGAGCGTTTACAAATTTAATTTTATAGTAATGGGAATTGTATGAATCATCGCGGAACCGGCCGAATGCCACGACCAAATAAATTGGATCGCCGAATTAATTTTTTACTGCCGGCTTTAATTTAATCCGTCCCACGGCCGATTTTCTTACCGATCCGTGTCCAGTCGCGTTTATCACGGAAAATGCATGCCGTGCTTTGTACGTTTTCGTGAAACAACTTCTTTCCGCGAGCGATTCGCAGATCGACTATACGCGAGCTTGGCTCGCTTGCTCGCGGTCTAAGTTTGCCACAAAGCCGGACAACTCTGATATATTAGTTTCGTGCGTGGTTACATAACCGCGAAGAGTTGTTCGCCATCGCATACCCCACGTCAGGCCCGTCGCTGTAGATGAAATGTCGTTGTAGTCGTCTTCGTCGCGGAGTCATCCTTGCACGCGCGCGTTTGCCCGCGTTCTGACGTCGCGCGTCGCGTCGCGTCGTCGCGTCTCGCGCGAACGCCATTGCGAGCCATCGTTGCTAACCACGTCGTTTCCGAACATCAGGAAACTTTATGCATTCATACGTAAGCTCTTAAACACTGTACGAACTTAGAGACATTGTCTGCAGACAGGTGAAGGTCGCGTGAAGGTCAACATATCGCACATCGTCGAATTTGTTTCTGTGTTGACTCGAGGGATGGAATACAATAAAGGCTAAACTCCTGATGAAAAACAACTTAACTTTTATTAAATAATAATAC
Organism: Lasioglossum lativentre; assembly: GCA_916610255.1. Classification (NCBI taxonomy): domain Eukaryota; kingdom Metazoa; phylum Arthropoda; class Insecta; order Hymenoptera; family Halictidae; genus Lasioglossum; species Lasioglossum lativentre. The sequence goes on from OU744366.1 coordinate 5,064,019, forward strand.
TGAAAAATATATATCTCAAACACTTTCTCAACGCACATGCAACCGTTCGACAGACTCTACGCAAGGGACGACGCTTACAAGCGTACCAATCGTCGCACGCATAATACACCGCGTCGCTACCAACCTGAAATATCTTTCTATTCATTCATAGATCGATATAACCTCACACTCTGATCTATCAATAAAAACAACCCCACAGTTTCTTTATCAGCTGTGTAACTGGTGTAATGAAAAAGTCACACAGATTCCATTAGTTTTACAGAGGCATCCTAACTATAATTGTCATTTCATTCTGTTTGTACACAGTCATTACAAAGATGAGTAGGCGTAAGTTATTATAAATGTTATATCAACGTCGATCGTAAGTTGCTAAAGCAAAATTTGAATGTTTTCGGCGCATGGTTCATATTGCTACGTGAAATATATATTCTTTTCAAGATCCTAATTCTCCTTTTGCAGATAATTTACTTTATTTTTATAACTTTACTATAATTATTTTGACAATAATTACTATATCTACCTTATATATATTAGTTTTTATTTTAAAAAATAAATACCTAAATTTAAATTTATTAAAAAATCATAATATTGAAATTTTATGAACTATTACCCCTATAATTATATTATTAATTATTTCTATTCCTTCTTTAAAAACTCTTTATTTTATTGATGAATTATGAAACCCTACATATTTTACTTATTTTACATATTTAGAATTTTCAAATATTATATTTGATTCATATATAATTAAATCAATTGAAAACTTGAAACACTATTTGCAAATTAACACAACATCGTTTCTCAACGTTTCGATCTTCATTTAGATCATTATCAAGAGAATTATAATAACATTGCGTCTGTAAAATAACAATGAATAAAGCAATATATATATATATTGTGAAAACAACATCGGAAAAATAACGAAAAAATAAAATTAACGAAAACCTTACTCACTTGCTTAGTGTCGCAGGGTAATTTTTACTTAAAATTCAGGAACATTTTTAAAGACTAACATGTTGCTACTCGGACAGTATACATGGAAGTGAGAAAACGTGGAGACATTTGGAAATATAAGTAACAGATCGTCAATCGATCTATTGGCCAAATCGAAATTTGGCGGTAAATTCAAACAGATATCCTACTACAGAAATGTAACCTTACTACATCTGCCAGTATACCGACAAATAATGTGGTATTTTAAAAAAAAATTCACATTCAAATTAGTTTGACCACATTGTATACAATTAAATGTATGTGGTAATTAATGCATAAAGTGAAATTAACATGATTTATTTAGAATTTAGAATTTGTTATATATACAGGCGTGACGAGCCGGCAGGCGGTTGGCTGAACGTGCCAACGAGCGTCTAGATCGCGCTCTGATTGGTCCGTGTTTTTTCGTTAATAACTCCTAAACAAAGCGGCGGGCGCCATTTTTGTTAAGGAAAATGTCGCTTCAAATGACCCGAGAAACCTCCCATTTCAATTTAACGCAGTAGTTTTGGGACACCCTGTACTTATATCCGCGGTCTATTTATCACAATCCAATTACAAGATCAATATTTCCATTCCATCGTAAATTCGTATAACATTCATTAAATACCAGATGCTCACCTGTCGACAAGCAACTCGTTCGGGGCGTTCGCTATCAAGCTTTTATGGGATTCCAATTGGCATATTCGCCGATCCGAAGCCGCGCTTATTCGCTGACTGGTCGTTCGGATTTCCGAGAAATCGGCGCGGAGAATCGGGCGCAGAAATCGTCAGAGATTTTTATCGCGAGCGGATAAAAGAAGAGTGTGGCTGCGTCGGCGACGGGGTTCCAGAGCGCGGCGGAGGGCTCGCATAGTAGGACGATCTGCGGGTTATAGTTTCCATGTAAATTGGTGGCCAAGAAGGAGGAGTAGGAGGAGGATGCTGAAGAAGAAGAAGAAGAAGAAGAAGAAGAAGAAGATGGCCCGCGTCTGGCCTGCAGCGGTCTTTTACGCCGTGAAACGATCATCGGCGTATGGTCGCTCGTAAAATTGTCAATGATGATGATTACGGTCCAATTACCAGTTCGCGTATCGCCGCACCAAAGAAAAAACGGCTAGGGTGGGGGCCGGAGTAACGGGAGAGAAAAAATAACTTTTCTCGCGCATCCCCCGCGGCTGGCCCCGCCGCTAAACGATAATCGTCGCAATTTAGTAATCGAAAATTCCAAATAAATTTACTTCCCGTTACCAATTAACGACGCGACGCGTATTACTTGCAGATTGTTACATTGTCCCCGATACATAATGCCCCCGAGAGACATCGCACACCGTTCGCCTTCGTCGTGCCTGAAATCGCTCGACGAGTCTTCGGAGACCGCGTCAGCTGGCTCTCTGCTTTGTGGTTGTGGTCAAGCTGAAATTGCATGCCGTATAACCGCAGGTATCTTCCATGCAACACGGTGTTTCGCTCGAATACAGTTTGACAATTGCAGAAATCCCCGCCTACTAAAGCACCGAGAGAGACTCTTCATAATTTTAGGACACGACGCAAGACAAAATTGAACCATCCTCGCGGAGACTGTAACCCGACAGAAAGAAATCGCATCGCATATGCATTCGACGATCCCAAAATCCTGACGGTTAGGCGGCGATCACCGCGTTTCCTATTCGACTCCGATGCCTAATTCGAAGCGGAGCCGACTACTCGATTCTCCTCCGAGCAAACAGAACCATGTAATCACAGCGTCGGTATCGAGAGCACCCGGCCGTGAGTGGTTGCCCGTGGGCTCTCCATTGTTTTTGTTGTTCTATTTTCCGTTCGCGCGATCTCGCTTGCCGGTCGACTAGTAAGGATATTGGAGTCCTGGCGATGCGTATCGGATCTCGAGCAGAAATGGATTGCTCTTAACATAGAGAAAGAGAGAAGCTGAGAGTGGTGGTGTTCGTCCGATAAGCGAGCCTGTTCGTAAATAAAACGGAGCCAATAGGTGGCCGTGGATGATCCGGAACATGGGGTTCGATGAGTAGAGGCGGCTCGTTGTCTTCTTCCGTTGTTCGGTATCTGCTTGAGTGATCTACAACTGTCTACGAGCGTCCCCGGCGTGTTCCTTTGTCCGTTCTTATGGTGGGTGGCCGGGGCCAAGATGAATGAACAATAGTACACGTGTACTAATCATGCCAAACTGTCATGTCGCTTCCAGAGGAACAACGGTGCGCGAGCTCTCGCGCTCTGCTCGCTAGCTAGCTAAGCTATAGCTACCTCCTACTATAGTTACACCGGGGGGAACACGTGGCGCGCGAGCTGCGACCGCGTTGTTTCGCCGGTTGATCTAATCTGGCGAGGACGATGATGGATCGCGCTTTTTCACGAGGATAATGAACTCGTTCCGAAGTGCCGGCCACGCACCGGTACTCCGCGTTAACCATCGCTACGGGGACGCCACTCTGGAACCGTTTCCGCGGGGAAAAAACGCGACAGTGATACGATCCCGCGGCAGATACCGGTGATAATAGAAAACGCGGCGTGTGGTCCTAGTCCATACACCCGGACTCTGTTCTATCAGCTTTCTTTCTGCAACCAGTTCGAAATACTGTACTCTCGGTTCCATGAAATCTAGGTGGACAATATTCCAGTTGACTGGGTGAGCGCATGTGTCGAAACGTCACGTGACTAATCCGGCAACGACAGAGGGAGCCACTGGGGCCAGTACTCTTCGTACGCCACAAGAAGTCCCTCGAGACGGGGCAAATGTTGGATTGTTAGTAACAATGCGACAGCCAGAAAGCAAAAATGAATTTAGTTACGTGTGACTGGCTTTGACAATAAACCAGATGTCAGCGAACCCATGGGCCTGTGAGTGTTTCGTATACTGTTGAGTGCTGACAAGAAGGTCCCCGGGGGGGCACAGAGGCAAGAGGGGTCTCCAGCTAGCTCCGCCCATCCCCACCTCTGACGCTCCCGTAGTGGCCGCGTGATCACGCCGTTTCGACTGCTTACGTCACACGACGCATAGTATTTACTAGGATTCCCGTATTTACTCGAGTAGTGTGTGTGACTGCTTCGGCCAATAGAACGCTCTAGCCGAAATTGCGTGTGAGCCTAGCCGCGCCCCTTCCAAGCCAACCAATCGGGTGTGCATTCTTGCCTACGTCACCGCATTCCTGCCAGGGCTCTTCTTGTCAGCACTCAACAGTACCTAACTCAGTGATGGGCACGGTAGGGGCCCCTGAGTTGCCTGCTTCCCCCACCAACCTCGTCGGTTATGGAGGGGCGTATGAGGGGGGAAACGAAGGCACTGGAAGGCACGAGGCACCGCTGCGCAGCGAAGGTGCGCGCTGCACGAAAGAGTGGTTGGTGGGGGAAGCTCCGCGGATCCTTCTTGTCTGCGACGGACAAAAATGCCCTTCACTGACCTAACTACGTATAAGACAGAACGAAGGCCTGGGGTCCTTTATCTCAAGTAGACAACGGACTTTTCCACGTTGCACTTTTCGTTTTCTCTTCACTTCTTACATAGCCTTCAACGCGATACGACGACCTTCCAAGCTCAGTCAAATGAACTGGAGTTTATAACAGAAACGCTGTTTGCAGTTTAATTCAACCATTTCCAATAGCAAAGGGGCTCCTAGCTCGCAGCCAATGGTTACGTTTTGACGTCACACACTTTAGCCAATATTTCGGCTAGAACCGATAGTTCGTGTGGAATAATCCAATCGGACGGCTTGGGACCGCCAGGAGACTTCTTCTGGCGTACGAAGAGTACTGTATTTGTATCGGGCCCGATAAGGTGAACGTTGAACTCAAAGAAGCAGTTTCAGAGATGTGTAAATGAAAATTGGTGTATGAGAATTTGAACGAATCTAGCCATTGCAACCATGAACGAAAGAATATCTACCTTGATTAATTAGTACAATTACCCGGATTTCTTCCGGAAACAGTTCCCGTCAGTCTTCATCTCCTCTGGCGAGATCCTGCCGCTCGGCGCGGTATCTATGACACAGTTAGCACTCCCCATAAATCACTTACCAGCAAAAAGAGGATCCAACTGAGCGTTGCGCGGAGCAAGTACAAGCGTCCGTGAGACAAGAAATCAGCGGATAGAGGCACGGATCGCGATCGGCTCGGCTCTCGCGATAAGGCATGGGCTTGGGCAAGAATGTATCAGGACGGGACTGCAGCGCAGGGTGTCCGCAGACTGGGCAGATTGAATCAGAAGGTGGAGCAAACGATGCGGAGGGACGTCGAGTCGCGTTCCGTTGTTTCTGTCTGAAATAGCACGACAGTTTGGCATGACGGTTACACGTGTACTATTGTTCGTTCAATCCGTGGCCACCCACCTCAGACGTGTGGTACACGCAACACGGAGGAAGCAGAAAGATCGAGTAGATCCGAGAGAAAGCCAGGCAGATATGAAATAAACGGAGACAAGGCGATCCCTCTGCGCACTACGAGATCCACGGGCACACCAAGAGAGAGCCGCGTGTATTATCGTCGCTATTATTACGCCTTCGCCACCCCCGACACCGTCTTGACGGACAGTACGACAGACAGGTTTCTGCCTCCTATCCTTTCCCTTTCTCTCCATCTCTCTTTCACTCTTGGCTTCGTCTCGCTAGCTCGCCCGACACTTTTCCCTTTCGTTTTTCCCCAAGTCTACGTCGACTTTTTCTCCTTAACCGGAGATGGAAACTCTGCTCGCGTTCTCGTGACACTCCGCGATTATTAATATGGCCCTGCCTCTAGACGGTCCGAGCTTTTGTGCATTTTATTTATGCGCATGCTGCCTGCTCTGGTGAAAACAATATTGTGAAGAAAATTTGGAAAAGTTTCGAATATTTCTTGTAAATGTCGATGTTTAGAACGGGTGACTCTTCGATACGTATTCTAGTTCGAAGTTGTTCGTTGAAACAGCATTTTTAATAAATGAGAAAGAAAATAAATTTCTACTTCACTCGAGTTTGTTCAGGCAGACAGTTTTCATTTTGCATAAAGATGTAATAAATGTGCGATGGTGAATTAGAATTTTGTTACAAAGTTTTCAGTCTTTCGGAATGGAGAGAATTCACGCCTCTTGTTCGCCAGTCATTAAAAATTCCATTCAGAGTGTAATTTGACATGAAGAGCGGCGCGCCGGTATATTTAGAGCGGTCTCGAAGGAAGTGTTCCAAAGTTATTTGGCAATGGCATAAATGACAACCGGGTGGATGTCGAGAGAGAGAGCGAGATAGAGTGGATATAAATGACGTATTATTTCGTCACGCATGCATTGTTGAATCCGCACGTGAAATATAATTTGAAGGGATCGCTCTCGGTGTGACGCTCGCCCGGCGGACAGAGACGCCTCTTTTGTCCGAGGCTATTCGTCGACGAGGGCGTCGAGATGCTGGCGGACAGTTACAGGAAACATAGTTGTCATGAGATGTGCTCTTTTGTGAAATACAAAGTGATATTAATCGCCGCATGTTTGACGAACAATTCTATTTCAGGCGCTGGTCTTCCTGGTTGGCCGCCCGTTCCCTCGGCTTGGAAAGATATATCGGGTTCATTTTCCGAATTTATTGCTGACCAGCTTCGTCGCGATACAACAAGCCCGTGGATGGATCTAAACGATCCTCTATATCGCGACTATATTTTTGTAATTTTTCGGGTCACGCGAGTGATGAAATTTCATTTTTTTTTTAACAAACCAAAGTTTTCTTACTTGATCGATGTCTCCAGTCGGTTTTATTTATTTAAAAATACTTGAAATTGTGTAGTCTCATCTAACTCGACCGACGCGCAACGTCTACAATCCACGGATAAAGTATTGGCGAGATCTTAGACCATATATACCTATAGACACGGCGTACATAATTTTCCGTGTCCGAAAGATGAAATCAGCTGAAAGACACTGTGACGTCACATTTGTACAAGCTATGCTCATCGACAGTGCCTACGCTTGGCTTACATGGGGAGAGGGGGTCAGCGGGTGCGCCATGTACATAGTACATGGAAAGAAATTATCTTAAGACTTATCTTGTGACGTCACAGTGTCCCGTCATCTTTCGGACACTGAATTCTCGGTTTTCCTATACACATACTATACCTATGCCGGGTCTATTAGTATATATGGTCTAAGGGCGAGATCGTACATCAACAGCGCCATCTCGTGACATCTACGCGGAAACAAGATCGGTACCGAGACGCGAGGAGACCAGTGATGCCGAAATCGTGGTACTGTGGTACTAAGCCGTGGAACTAGACTCCCCCACTACGACCTACTGTTGCCCCTACAGTCCTTCTCCAACGCGCTCGCGCGCTACACGCACTAGTATATAGTCTACTATATAGTAGAGGTACGCTAGTGCGTGTAGCGCGCGAACGCGTTGGAGAAGGACTGTAGGGGCAATAGTAGGTCGTAGTGGGGGGGGGTCTAGTTCCACGGCTTAGTACCAGTGTCGCCAGATTTTGTGAGCTCAGGGGAGTACAGGTACCCTCTCTCCGATGACCGTGGCACGTTGCGCGTGCGCGACGAGGATTTAGTGGCGCATGCGCAACGTGCCACGGTCATCGGAGAGAGGGTACCTGTACTCCCCTACTGCGCCCGTTTGGGCGCCTTTCTGGCGACACTGCTTAGTACCACAGTACCACGATTTCGGCATCACTGGAGGAGACGCGATGTTTAGTCGTTGTACAGCCACACGTGGACATACATTGATATATATATATATATTAAAGTAACATAAAGAGTTATACGTGAATTTATTTACGCCCTATCCTGAACCAATGTTCCAACATAAAGCACAAAATTCACTGGCACATGTTACAACGCAAAGAACGAATGTTCCACCCTCGTAACTACGGTTGCGGGTTTGCTACCGTTCGAGGAACTTCCTGAACATTTCTCCAGCCTGCGAACTTTCATTTTTCCCAGCCACGCACTATTCTTCTTGCTGTTCTTCTTCAGGCTAGCGCAACACTCCTCGGGGAATCGCTTTAGTCGCATTCCTCTGGCAAGAGACGTTAAGCGTAATTCCGCGAGGCCTCTGCCTCTGACGCCTGCTACGAGCGAACGGCAGCGTCGATGACGGCGTTATTGCCACCCTGCACGCCGCAGCTTAACGCGATCGCTGACTGAGACCAGCCGTTATCTGAGAATAGGCTTGGGGCGGAGAGGCCGCGGTAAAATTGGTTGGAAATTATGTGTACCCGTATTCGCGTATTCGTTTTTCGTGCCCCGCGTCCTGGTTGGCGCCGCCGCCGCCGCGCCGCGCCGTTGCGTTGCGTTGCCGCATAAGTACTTTATAGTTGCTCGTTTAAGCTGGTATTTCGCGTGTATTGTTTCCTAGAGAACACCGTTCGCAATAAATTTTGCCAATTTTTCTTGCCGGTCTCTCAACAGTTCTTCCACAGAGCGTAATTGTCAATGTTAATCGGTATCGTTCGCGGTGTAGCTGTATATTAACACCTTGTGATTCGTGGGGTAATTACGTCCAGCTATGTTGTCAGTAACTTCTCAGCAGATTGAGAAAGACAATGGCAGCTGCATATTTGCTATTAAAATAGAGTAGGCACAACACGACTACAGAAACCTGGATACTGTCTGAGTGGACGTTACAGGGACTCGAGTGTTAGCTGTGGCAACGATTAACCATCGGAATCAGCAAAATTTCTATTTTCATTAATGTTTATAAACGTTCCTCTTGTAGATTTCAATTTTTTAAAAGCCAGTTGAGCCTAATTTGTGCGGTTTACCCACAACTCTGCTTGTCTATACGGATTATAACAAAAACAACCATAAAAACGTCCCAGCGATTTTACTTACTTCAGACAACCGCATACAAATTTCTAAAAAAAAAACAAACTGGATGTACAGAATGCGGCAGCCCCCGCTGGTTCACGGTGCCCCACTCGGGGCCCGCGTCCAATCGTAACCGTCAACCCCCTATTTCCCAGTTTGCTCTGCCGCAAAAAAGGGAAAACGAGAAATCCGAGCGATCAATCAAAAGAATCATTCCAGAAGAATGGGTTCGACTCGGTAAGTCCTTCGAGGGGGATCGCAGGAACGCGTTGGACGGGGGCCAAAGGGGGAGGGGGTCGGGGGGCCCGCGACGGTATGGGACGTCCGCTTGAAATAGTAGCTTTGGAATTATGTATCAGCGGCGCTTGTGACCGTGCTCGGCGTTAGTGATGGGAGTGATCCAATTCTTTCTCGTGATTTTCAAGTTATTGCTCGAAACAATTCCAGTAGTTTGGTGGAATTTTAATAAATTTATTCTGGTTTGATGACCGTTCGAATATTTTCTGTGGGCTATATGTATTCATAGGTGCCTTAACGGGCTGTGCGCACCCAACTACCACCACCACCCTTACCACTCACACATCGATAGATCCGCATATAAGTACAGTGTCGCCAGGTCGAGAAAATCGAGGGGAATACAGGTACCCCCTCTCTGATGGTCAGAGTCGTAATATGTGACACGTTGCGCGTGCGCGACGGGGATTGAGTGGGACGCGTTGCGCGTGGTGCTGGAATGGGATAGTGGAAGGGGAAAAGTAGGGGAGTAAATGAGTCCAGATTTGGACTCAACTGGCGACACTGTATACGTATACGAAATGCAAGGGTTTACGGCAAAAGAAACTGACGCCTCAATATTGCAATTAAAAGTTCAGACCCGGTCGATTATGTTTCCTAAGAGTCCCGGTCAGGGTGTTTCAAGGCCCAAATTTCATATTTTTACGTTGTTGAAGAGTAATTTGTAATAATCGGCAGAATACTTTTTGTCACAAGTCAGCGCTGACGATTATTGCAAATTACTCTTCAACAACGTAAAAATATGAAATTTCGGCTCTGAACCACCCTGGCCGGGACTCTTAGGAAACATAATCGACCGGGTCTGAACTTCTAATTGCAATATTGAGGCGTCAGTTTCTTTTGCCGTGAACCCTTGCATTTCGTATACGTATATGCGGGGATCTATCGATGTGTGAGTGGTAAGGGTGGTGGTGGTAGTTGGGTGCGCACAGCCCCTTAATAAATTTATTCCGATTTTATGAGCGTTGGAATATTTTCTCCTCAAAATCTAACACAGTCGTTAATACCAATATATAGTCCAACTTAAAAGTGTAGGGGGCAAATCAGCCCTAGGGAACTTTTATATCCCCAAGTTAAACCCTCAGGTGCAAACCTGAATAAAAAAAAAGAAAAATATGAGCGTTGGAATATTTTCTGTGGGCTATATGTATTCATAGGTGCCTTAAATACAGTCGTACTAATTGGGAAGGATCATGCCCGTCACTAGTCGGCGTAGAACGCGGATGGTAGACAGCCAGGAAGATTGTAACGTTTCGCGCGTCGCGACGCGACGGCTGCTGCTAGGGCTGCGACAAGCGTCGGTCAGGACACGTCGTCGTTCCGCGCGATCGGACAGAGAAAGAGCGTCCAAAGACAAATGGGGAACGAGAGCCAGCCGGATCGCGTGGGTGGCTGTCGGTCTGCTGGCTGAAACGCGGATCGAAATATTGTGGCGACTTGTGCGGCCGGATGGTTCGTAAAATCAACAGAGAAACGATATACCAGTCCTGGTGTGGTTGACGTACTGGCGGCGGCTGGTCGAGAAAAATCGTATGTAGTAATTAGCTGTAATATTAATGGCCCAGTTGACTGTTATAATTAGCAGGCTGTGGAGCATGGTAGAATGACATGCATGTAAAAACAACACTGAGAATGTAACGTCATCCTTAGTGACAATTTTCATTGCATAAGAACACAAATTGATTGTGGAGAATACGACAAAAATATTGTATCAATTGTACTTGGAATTTAATTAAATTTCTGTAACTTCCTTCAAACAACACAGAATGATCTACAACGTTTCTGCCACAGTGCGATAGTCGATTACATGTTTGTCGGAGCTGGCGATCAGACGCAGTCTTACTTATGACTAGACTGCGGATCTTTATGCATTTGTAGCAAAATTGAGTAGATGAAATTCAAAATTGTTGGAAAATTTAAACAATTGAAGTTGTCAACATATGACGTCTCCCCTATTAAAATCGTTAAGGGAATAAATAACATTCAATTTGGTTTCTATTTTTTGCAATCGATGCAGACAATTTTTATTTTGCATAAAGATCCGCAGTCTACTTATGACTTTCACAATATTCATACAGTTGAAAAAAATGGCGTGGATTAAACATTCACTGATAACAAGATTCAAGCGAGATCTTCATTGAACACGGTAGTCGTATGATCTGATTAAAAGGCGATGGTGCAATTTATCTGATTCAACCACCCTTGATAATATATACGCACGTATAGAGATAGGGTAACAGCCTCGGGTGGTCCCGCGGATTGTTAGATACCTTATCTAGAGCAGCCAGAGACTTTCGTTATCGTAGATACGCGCAAACCGTTCATGTTGATCCATAACATCGTGACGTAGTAGTCATAAAAACACGGGTATAAATGCTACAATAATTTTCGATATATGTACCGTAATGGGTCGGGACGGCTTTTGTTGTATTTGGGATGCGCGGTCAGATACGCGAGGTCGTCTGTGTCGATATGGCGGTCGTGACGTCAGTCGCCAGATGTTTAACACGATGGGTGGGGACGACTTTCGTCGTATTTGGGATGCGCGGTCAGATGACGTTTCAGTCGTCCTAACGCAGGTATACAGAGTACAGTCTTTTTTCGATATAACACGATAGGTCGGAACGTCGTATTTCGCCGGACCATCTTTGCCAACACGCGTCTAGGTCGCGCTCTGATTGGTCCGTGTTTTTCGTTAATAACTGCTAAACAAAGCAACGGCGGACATTTTGGAAAAGGAAAATGTCGCTTGAAATGACATCAGGAACCGCTCATTTGAGTTGAAGGAATTTTGGGACACCCTCTATAATTAATAGTCTATTTCTGATTTACTGGTCCTTATGTAGGGCGATAAGGTAACATCGCGTTCACTTGTAAAAATAAGGAAATTTTTTTGCAATATGTAAACATTTATTTCCCTGAAATTCAAAACAACGCACGACAGATTACTTCGCAAAATTGAACCGACACCAGCGTCGGATACAAAGCCAGGTTCGCCGAGGTTTTCCGCGAGGGTTTCGCACGCGTGGGTTCCGCGAATTGTCGCTGGCGATGGTGGAACACCATGAATCGGAGAATCGCGAGAGGGACTCTTAGGAACGAAGAGGGAACGCGCTTGTCGGAGAGCCAGACGTCGCCGGCAATAACTTGTTACACCCAACCACTTGTTGCACGCCTCTCAAAATTCTTCACGCCTCGCCGAGCAATTTTACCGTAAATTGCCTCTTCGGTAAAAAAAAAAAAATCTCCTCGCTAGCGTATTTCGCATTGGCGCCGCTCTCGGACCGGGCTCTCGTCCAGGAAACTGGTCGCTCGCTTGTAAAATTGCGACCGGGGAACGACCAAAAAGGAAGCCAATAGACGCTCGTGAAGCAACAAATTGAGAGGTTTTACTACGAGGCCGGCACACGCAATCGTTCCGTCGCTGTTTGTTTATCAGCCGACATCGGCAGAGTTTCCTAGGCAAACCCAGCACGAGGATTCCGCGCGAGGGCTTTTTTTCTCTCTCTCTCTCTCTCTCCCTTTCTCTCTCTCTCTCTCTCTCTCTCTCTCTCTCTTCGCTTCCCGACACCCGGAAATCGCGAGTTAGCCGAGGATCTCCGCCAGCGTGTGCTGGCACTCGAAGTCAGGGTATTCGCTTATTATGAACGAAGTTCCGGTGTAATCGATTCTGTGATCGTGAAGGGAGTAATTACTCGGGAGACGCGCGCGGCGAAGCGCGAGGCGAAATTCTTTGGTGCGATCGTTTCATTTGGAAATTCTGGTCGATTAATTCGTGCGACGGTCATTTTCGGGAAATATACAGTGGATTCAAAAACTATTTGAATACTAAATTTCCGATTCGCGAGACGTTGTCAATATTTGAACTGTGAACATTTCAATATTTCTACGAACAAATTCAAATTCAAATTCAAATTCAAATTCAAATTCAAATTCAAATTCAAATTCAAATGTAAATGCAAATGCAAATTCAAATTCAAATTCAAATTCAAATTCAAATTCAAATTCAAATTCAAATGCAAATTCAAATGTAAATGCAAATGCAAATTCAAATTCAAATTCAAATGCAAATGCAAATGCAAATGCAAATTCAAATTCAAATTCAAATGTAAATGCAAATGCAAATGCAAATGCAAATGCAAATGCAAATGCAAATGCAAATGCAAATGCAAATTCAAATTCAAATTCAAATTCAAATTCAAATTCATATTCAGATTAGAAATCCACAATTCAAATTCATATTCAGATTAGAAATCCACAATTCGAAATCGCAAGCTATTACACCACGATGCTAAGGTGCTACAAAATTCAGAGACACTGCAGCGAAAGCCTACAAAAGCGTGTCTACTCGAAGAAACGTTTCGCAGAAATGAAATTCGCGAGTTTTCGCGATCGTACTAGCAAATAGAGCGTTTAAACACCGATATCTTCCGGCTCGTTATTTCCATGCGGCGTGGTTCGGTAAAAAAAGCGACGTTTCCATTAAAATTTACTAGCGAGGTGATCTACGAGCAAGGAATATTAATTTCAGTCCCTCGGCGCGCTGCCTTGATAAATTAGCTCCGCAAATGACCATGAATGTACGTACCGGCGTGTTCGCGTTTACCGTGTCGGCGGAAAAAAAGGACCGCGAACGATGAGATTGTCATGAGGAAGCGCGGATACTTGTAGCGCACTCGCGCGAACGCGTCACGCGATTAGTCTTCCTTTTTAAAACCGTCCGTGAATACCGTTTTATCGGTCGAATTATCTGTCCTCGTTAACGCAAGTACAAACTATGACGGGCTTTAACGTCAATTAAAACGATCCAATTCGCCTAACACGATGTCCCATCTTCGTCCCTGCTTTATTTATTAATTAACTTCTTTCCGTACCCATTCGCCGGGACTGTCAGCGTTACCAGAGAGACCATTAAAATGCGACATGATATAAATCTCACGGCTAATGCATCGTAAAATCGTTTGCTACGCGAAGACTTTATTGATTACTACGCATTTTTCCTTGTTTAATAATATGTATCAGGTAGCAAATCGGCGTTTTAAGTACGTTACACGTACCGCCTAATAAATCGGCTCTGCGGTGCCTGGTAATAAATAAATATATTTAGTGCGAAGAGTGTTTCGCCGACGTTGATTTCCAACCAGTTTTCCGAATACACTTTTTATCCGGCCGCATGATCAGTATATATTAATAATCACCGCGCGTTTCGTAAACATATAATTAAATTGGTTACTTATTAAAGCTAGTTTGTACCCGACACGCCGCGGTGGCGTGTGTATTTGATATTTAGTAACTTCGAGATTATCATGAGACCAGAACGAAACTCAACCAGGAAAAATATATGCCGGTACATTCGCGGTTGTTTCATAGATTTCGAGAGTTAATATGCAAAAATAAACGAAAATGATAACTGGTTCGAATAATAAAAGTGTACTACGCGTTACCTGTTGCCCGGAATGTAGAACGCTGTTTAACGCTTCGATTGGAATTCAGTGGTGTATACAGGTGAATGAGCCGCCGGCAAAAATTTCTTCCACGTCTTGTCTTATGTTCTGTGTCACCTTTCGGTATCATTTAAAGATTTTACATTAACATTCTTACCGGCGATACCAGATATCGATAAGGTACCGCTTTGCGTTCGTCGGGTGAAGTAACGTTTCTAGAAACTGCAACTGACTCAATCGAATTTCTTGATCGGAAATATATTATAATTCCACATCTCGATCTTAATCGAATTTCTTCGTCTGGATGCAATTTCTTCGCGCGATCACTTCTCCATTAGACGTTACACAGATTACGTTGTATTTATAGGATTAATGGATTTTTTTTTTCGTCACAAGTGTGTTTAATATTCTGTTATAGATGTTTTGTTATAAATTCAATGAGCTACTTATTTGTAACACCAAAGGACTAATAAGCTTCCAGTAGAAAAAGACGTGTTCACGGACAGCCAAGTTCTCGCAGACATCTGGGACATCGAAGACAGCTTCCTGTCAATCTTCTAGTTGCAGTACCGCCCAGTGTCGACGAAATTCTGATTTGCACGGATCATTTCGGAGCGACCGCTTTGAAAGGTGATCGGTCGCACGTGAATCTACTCAAGGTTGAAGGACGCTGAAGTACATCAAAGAATGTATTATTAGGCTGTGACATGAACTCGCGAAAATAGAGACACCCCCGCGAGTTTCTCTCGCACTTCGCCGGAGCTGTGAACGATTTCTTGATGGGCACGTGGACGGTACGCGTATAAATAACATTTTCTTCCTTCTTCGTGGTTTACTTGTTCGGGATCTTCGAAACGGCAAAGAAATGTCAAGTGTACACAGTTTATTTACAAATTATTCGCCATGAATGATTTTTTGATACGACTGCCACGATGGTGCTCATAAATATCGACATTAGAACAATTTTTAGTAATAGAAGAATAGAACAGATTAGATTTAATCATTATTTTTGATAATATTTATATTTTTGATATTGAGATTTAATGATTATTTTGATATTCGTCAGTAGGGTTAATGATATTCGAATAAACTCTGCAGAAAAGTACATGAATTTTATAATAGGCCAGCATCAGCCGTTTAATCAGAAAAAAGATAAAATAACGATTAGCGTCATAGTTTATTAAAATTCCCGTTGAACAGCGTTTCCACTGATTACGCGACACCGTACATACGTCGAATCGAACGACACCTGGATACATTGTGAATAAATAATCGCGAGTGCGTATAAATAGTACTGGTTACTTGGTACCTGTTAATCGAGGACGAATGGGGAACAATATTTGATGCGACAGTTTACAATCTACGAGCATACTTCCTCGCAAGCTGCGATCTACGACTGCTAGATCGTTGCGCGCCGATAGCGGTGTGTTGCTTTACGGTCGAGCAGTGTCCACCGGTTGACGGAGGATCGATCGATCGGCTGAATCGATGCGATCTTCGTTGGTCCGGCGATGTCTTAACTCGGTCCCTTCTCACCACCCACCGGACTAATGAACTTGTACGACACGGCAACCTCTGGGGTTCTTGGCAAAAAAAATCGTTTTCACGCATGCAAACGAGCGTCTCATCATTAATTAGCATCAACGTCGCCGGGTCCGGTGTCCGTACCACAGCCGTGTAATAGCTCCGGTATGTCGGCCATGACGTATAATGACAAACCTATAGTAGATGATTCCCTCGAACAGATTTTCGCGGCGATCCATGCGATCGATCGTTCGTTCGTTCTGTCACAGAAACTGATTCCCGAGCAGACATTCAATAGTAAATACACATGGCTTTATTAGAACCGGCCAGTAATCATTGTAATTACCTTATCGCGATACTCGAAGGCAATTATAGTCGTCGACGTACGGTACGAATTACTTTAATTGGATCTCGTGTAATATTCGGAGTCTTTGCGATCTTATTCGCCCCGAGTCGAGTCGAGTCGAGTCGCGTCGCGTCGGCGTCGCGTCGCGCCGACACACCGCGTTATCTAAGAGGTTGATGGAGTTGATTAGATTTTGATTGATCACGCCGGGTCACGGGTTGACACCGAGCGGGATAACGATCCCGAGAGGTGATGAAGAAACCTGCAAAATTTCAGTTAATGGCCGGGTACTGTCGAGGAAGCGAGATTTATCAACCGCTGAAGTTGTTGTATCCTTTGTGCCAGGAACTTTTAAATAACCCGCGATCGGGTGCGCGACTTGTAATCGTCGGTGTTGCGTAACCGTAATGGAAATCTGCTAGCGAACGGCCGATGCTGTTAATTAATAGAACGATCGATGCATCCATCAATAGTTGAACGGCCGATGCACGAAATTCTAATTGAAAATCCCTCGAATAAGAACCTGTATTGTCATTATTAGACTGCGGATCTTCATGCATTTATAGCAAAATCGAGTAGATAAAATTGAAAATTGTAAGAAATTTTTCAAAATTGAAGATGTCAATATATGAATTCTCATCTATTAAAATTATTAAGGCAAGAAATAACATTCTATTTAGTTTCTACTCCTTGCAATCGACGCAGACAATTTTTATTTTGCATAAACATCCGCAGTCTAGTCGTTATCTTACGTTTCTAAAAAGAATTCTGCGTTTGAGAACTAACAAGGGAACATGTTCAGTTGAAAATGGCTGATTTTGATGAAACTAATGTGAGCTATAGTTCTTCGAAAAATATTTGACACGTATTTTATTTTTATCGGCAACCATCCACTTTGAAGGGATGAAAACAGCCCTCAAAGTTGGGAGTCGAAACCATATTTTTTGAGATATCTCGGAAACCGGAGGTCGAAAAAATTTTTTTTAAATTGTGTGTTTTTCAATGGGAAATGTAGACGCGCAAGAATTTTTTAACAAACTTTTTTATCTCTCAAAAAATGTTACCCCTGACTTCGAGGGCTGTTTTCACCCCCTCAGAGTGGATGGATAAAAAAAATACGTGTTAAATATTTTTCGGAGAACTATATCTCACATAAGTTTCATCAAAATCGTTCCCTTGTTAGCATAGTTTTGTGTTTAAATGTCTAACTACGTATAAAAGGAATTACAATGAATAAATGAGATATGTATGAGATCTTTTGGGTACTGTGTGTGCATTTAGGGTTGTCCCACCATCCTTCACGTTTGGTACTTTGTCTCCGGTAGCTATCGTATCTGCAATATCTCGATACAGTCGACGCTCCGCGTCTTCGGGGTTTCCTACCGCGCGCCTGTACCGAAGTCTATTACAGCTCTTTTACCAGGTTTCTCGAATATTGTATCTGCCGAGCCTGCCACCATCTATACAGAGAATCTCACAACATATACGTTTAGCAGCGCGGTGATGTCCGACACAATTTCTGTTGTGCAGATTACCATGAAATTTGAGCAGGTTCTACAAACGTTCGTTCTATTTGTTCGGAAGGCGGAATTCAACGGATTGATCAACCCGGCATATCTGATTGCGAGACTCAGCATTTATCCGCGTCGGATGCCGGTGCTTGATGGTTATCTCGTGGAAAAAGCAAATACCCCGCCGCGCCGCGCCGCGTCGCGTCGCCTAGCGGCCAAACGAAACTAATAATGTCTCGCGCTGCCAATAAGTTTATCGAAGAGAGTTTTCGGGCCGGCTGAAAAATCGGGAATCTTGATTGACGTCACGGTATGCAGCACGGTGATTACCGTAAACCCACAAATAAACTTCCGTAAACGTATTCCAGCCGCGCCGTAACGAAACGAAACGAAACGAAACGAAACGAAACGAAACGAAACGAAACGCGCTGCGCTGCCATTCGCGAATCAACGGGTCTGGCCGCGCGTCCCCCTTTCTCCGTCTTTCTCTTCCTGTGACAGTCAATCGCGACTTGGCAACGTGACGGGACAGCCCGACAATGGCGAAAAAAGTGCGCTGGCGTGTCGAAACGAACGGGGGGGGGGGGGGAGGGATCCCCGCGAACGGCGCAGATATATCAATCCGAGTTAGTATGAATCTCGCCGACAGGTTTAAGGCTCGCGGCCCAAACAAGTCTCGGACAGGTGCGATTCTTATGAAAGAACCGTGACGTACACGCACGGGGCCCCGGCTCCGAGCGCGGACCTGTGTGCGCGGACCTGAACAAGCATTATCCTCGAGCGCAGCCGATCACGGTGCCCGAGCACGTTGAATTAGGTGGAAAGGCAAACAGCAACCACGGGTACGCTGGGACCGGTGACATTTCGCGGGGACCATTAATAAACCGAACACTTAATCGGTCCTTTCCTCTTCCGCGGCCCCGAGGTACTCTATGTATTGCTGATCCTGAGAGCGCCAGCTGTGGGAACTAGGAAGATCCGATGGGATTTAGTTA
Source organism: Lasioglossum lativentre (assembly GCA_916610255.1). Lineage (NCBI taxonomy): Eukaryota > Metazoa > Arthropoda > Insecta > Hymenoptera > Halictidae > Lasioglossum > Lasioglossum lativentre. The sequence continues at coordinate 5,082,888 of OU744366.1, forward strand.
CTCTATAAGATGATAAAAGATAACAATTACTCAGATTTGTTCCGACAACTGGACAGAATGCGTACATCACGCCAGTCGGTGGGATACGAAAGAATAATCGACTTCAGTCCCATACAAACTGCGAGGAAGGTTCAATACATCTGGTTCTCTTTGTACGTGAATCATTTTTACAAGAATTTTCAACACGTCATGTTTCTTGTTACGTGACTTTTCAAAGTAATATCTTTTTTATTATATCAGAATAGTATTATCAGTTGGAAGTACAGTAAACGCTTGATTCTTGTCCGGAGTCGGGGAATCGATTTTACAAATTTCCTAATTTTCATTATTTGACTATGGAACTCTCACTAACTTATTTCTGGCATTTTTCTGATTAAAATGACACCAAACACGATATAATTTGAACTGTATTAAGTGGTTTTATCGACCATGAAAGTTTCGGTCGCAAGGAAGGACAGCGCATCGGAAAGAAAGAGACGCGGACAGTCACGCGAACCGTATATCATTCTGTCCTTCTCTATGTTCGGCTCTCTATTGAAGTCTCGCTCGGCGCGGTCGGCGCGATATCTATACTTGGATTCATTTAAGAATGTAGTTGTACTGCGCAAGTCGTTGCGCGACAGCCTTGTTGTATTTGCATGGTGACCAATGGTGACAGGAAGAGGTGCGTGGTGGAGTAGGGGATTAGCCAATAAACGAGTTCCATTAGAGTCAGATGCGCAGTAGAGTCAAACTCGTCGGCTAGTAACTACATTCTTAAATGAATCCAAGTATAGACGCAGTCATAAATGAAAAAGCACTTCTGGGGCAGGATTCTTGTCCATGAAAAACACGGCTGTTGGACAATAATCGAGCGTTTACTGTACATGGATTGCACCCTTTTTTTATGAATTTAGAATTATTTACGAAGCATTAAAGCAGCGTATAATTTTAGACAATTATTTACCGAGTTCATTTACGTATGCACTTTTTGCACGTTTCGCAAAAATTTCGTTTAAAAACGAAGACATTAACGGCGAGATCGAGTTCGACAGCATCGACGTCGACATTGACATTAAAAAGCAGTCCCGTCATTAAAACTAATAAGCGCATAAAACATGTTAACCAGTTCAAAAACGCGCAACTTTATGTCTCTTATCGCGAACTCTTTAGCACCGATTGACGCACACCGTTGCATACGACAGCACATCAATGCTGCAAAGTTACAATTACTGCGATGTTAATTGCAGTGAGGAGCACAGGAAATGGTTAAAATTACATACCGTCGTAAAGTATGCCACCGTGGTCACAAAACTATAAGGGAATTATTATTCTGTAATGCGAAAAGTTCATTTTAAATTCGTGCAATTTCTTCCAATTTGTGTTTCAACCAATAATCACTTGGCACACGTCAGAAGATACGAGTATCTTATTTATGAAGTTGTTGAGCACGTATAATTAGCAATTGTGACGCGTGATTCGACTTCGATAACCACTGTTTGAAATTTCGTCTGCTTTAATATATTTTTTCATTAGCATTATCACATTAATGCATTATTAAGAGATAGTGTTATTACTCTGTATAATTTACTTGCTAATTCGAAAAGAAAATTAGTCGATTTCTTAGTTTGTACTCAATTGTACTATACATTTTTCTACGGACTTTTCTAGCACGAGATAAAATACTACTTATCTGTTATAAATACAGCAAAAAATTGTTACAAAAACGTAAACAAATTGTAAAGAAAATCTTAAAATCCAGTATGTACTCATTTAATTCAGTGGAGCAGTGAAATTAAAGAAGGTATTTAATTAAATACATCATATAAATACATCATATAAAGCAAAAAATTGTTAAAAAACGTAAACAAATTGTAAAGAAAATCTTAAAATCCAATATGTACTCCTTTAATTCAGTGGAGCAGTGAAATAAAGAAGGTATTTAATTAAATACATCATATAAATACATCATATAAAGCAAAAAATTGTTAAAAAGCGTAAACAAATTGTAAAGAAAATCTTAAAATCCAACATGTACTCCTTTAATTCAGTGGAGCAGTGAAATAAAGAAGGTATTTAATTAAATACATCATATAAATACATCATATAAAGCAAAAAATTGTTAAAAAGCGTAAACAAATTGTAAAGAAAAATCTTAAAATCCAATATGTACTCCTTTAATTCAGTGGAGCAGCGAAATAAAGAAGGTATTTAATGAAATACCGCAACTACGCAGACTTGGCGAAACAAATGACGCCGAACGCGTTAATGGATGACTTCTGATCCCCATTGTTATTCAGACAACGGCTTTGGAACGTCTGCTCGCACGGAGAGAAGGGTGGGATCGGACGGTCCCGATCGCGCCGCGATGACGTACGATAAAAAATCTCATTTTCGTTGCACCTTGCGTGCGGTGGGCCACGCCTGCTAAATTACGTTTTTCCCAAATTGCCCCCGGTCACGCCCACTCGTACGTTCTTGACATCGAGAAGGGGTTGACGGTCATTAAAGTATACACGGTTCCCTCGCGGCTGGCGATCATTCGTTCGACTTTTAATCCCTCGAAAAAACCGAGCCGTTTGTGGAACTGGCTGGCAAATTGTTTCGTTTGACTTCCGCCGCGCGTCGCAACTTTGTGCGCGCGCGCCGGTGGTTAACGGCGCGCCGCGATATTTATGTGACATTATTCCGCTTCATTAATACACCGGCACACACATAGGGATCCTTCGCGCAACTTTTGTACCTTTCCTTGCGTATCCTATGAATCAATTAACAGTGTCCTCATCGTGTTGCGTCGCGCTCAATTAACTTTCAATTTAAATGCGAAATATTTATTACACCGGCGATGCTAATATATTCATTTTTAATTTCGTTCCGTTTGTTTCGCGGCATCGCCTCTTGAATATGCATAAATCGCGGTGCTCGTTACAAAAACGGCTAAACGATTACGGGCAACAGAAATAATCGCGCGGAGAGGCTAAATTAAACGGTCACATTAATCTGGTTTTTTTTTTATAAATACGGTAATTAGTTGATAAGTTTTAATGGTAATCGGTTCGACCTTCAAGATCATATCTATATGTTACGTCATGATTACGCCTGTGGGGATAGAACTTTACTGCGTCTTGCTCATACCGTGACAGTAAATTATGGAACATTGTTTTTTTGTACATGGTAAAAAGATTATAATAAGACAGATTTAGTACGCGACACTGATTCTAGTCTTTGGACGGTAAATGTTCATCGTGCGTGTATTGGAAAATATATAGAAAATGTTTCGACTATGTTTTTAAATCACTTTAAAGTAACAAAATAAATATAACAATTTGTTAATATACGTTATCGTGCTCGTAATTACCGTGTAGGATAATACAGCTGCCACGGATCGTGTTCTCGTAGCAACGAGGAGGGTGAATTTAGTAACTAATTTGTTGTTTCTCGATCGTAAATGTTTAATAAACTGAAAAATGCTCTTGGCGCACGGTTTCGATCAATAATAAAAACTAAGCAATTTTGCAATATTTAAATTCTCAACGTTTCGATCCGGATTTGGATCATCCTCAAGAGAGATGCGTCTGAAATGATATATATAATTAATATTCTGGATATTTAACAGGTGGGACAAACTGATTATCGATTAAACTTTTAAATCACGTACTTGCTAAGTATCAAAATATGTTAATTAACTATTATAGACTGACTGAGTTTCATGCTGGTTTACATTAACGACGTATATTGACACTCAACCAATCAGACAGGATGATCGACAAGTTGTTGAATCGATTCTTGGCGGCAAATTAAAATTGACAAAATATCGATCCCAACACAACATAACCAATAGGATACCATTTAACATGGTAAGAATATTGACATTCAATAGTTTTGACCACAGATGTTATAAAACACATAATATTTTTTTGGTAGAACAGAAACAATACTTTGTATATACGTAGAAACTAGAATTTAGTAACGTTGTTGGGAATAATAGTCGAATTAGTAAGGTCATGCCAATGTCTATTCTTAACGTCCATTACACTCGCGGCTTGAAATCCGCCAGTAAATCTGTTATCGCAGCTAAAAGCCCACCGGTCGGTCGGCCGTCGCGAAGTGAATTATAACGAGAATATGGAATCTGTCGCGCGTCATTGCTGAAATCCCGTCGATTCTCCTGTTCGACCGGCTTGGCCGATTTACTACCTTGATCAAAAAGTTCTAGGACCGTCCACCGTGTGGCGCTGTCAGTCACCCGATTAGTTTTTTCTTTTTTTGTTAGTTTACCATATCTGTCATTGGCACTTCCTTCCAAATTTCAGCGTCATAGCTTGATATTTGTAAAAGTTACGCTGCACCGAGTACATCTATCTTTGTGGGTGTTTTCGATTTTATACAAGTTTGAAAATGGAATAACGATAACGCACCGTCGCACGATGCGATCCTTATCCGTGAGTTTTTCACCAAAAACAACACGAATACACTATCCAGCACCAATCGAATTCACCTGATCTGGCTTCCTGCGATTTTTTCCTGTTCAACCGACTTAAAAAACCGCTTCGCGGAACGCGTTAAAGCACCCGAGAAGAGGTCGTGAAAAAATCGAAGACGGCTCCGATGGATGTACCGAAAATTGAGTACCAGCGTTGTTTCGAGGATTGGATCAAGCGCTGGCGTAAGTGCGTTGCACTCGATGGGAAGTACTTTGAAAGGGACCATATCGATTTTGATGAATAAACTTGTATTTTTGATTTTATGAATAAAGTCCTAAAACTTTTTGATCAAGGTAGTAGAGTCGAAAACTGAGATCGAATCTGAACCGTAAATCACAGAAGAGTAAGGCAAAACGAATGACACGTTACACAACAAGAACACGCGTCGACGAAATGTAAAACAAATACGCAGGATACGTGGTATGCCTGTTTTTACCTGAGAAACAAAAATGAAATGACAGAAATCCTTTTTCCGCAAGCACCATGATTTATCGTCTAGCTAGGACGGTTTTCTAGAAAGTGGAATTAAGAATGCGGCAACGTAGACAAGTTGTCCAGAATCTGGACACCAGAACACTGCGACAGCGTGATTAGTCGCGACAGGCAACCTCGTTTCGGGCTGAAAGTTAAAAAGACGAAACGGGGGCAAGCTGGAACGCGGTACGAACGACGGAGAGCCATCTGACATTCGGTCATTGTTCACTTCGTTAAACGCATTAGCACGGCTATTAGTCACAATTACCAGCCGAGCTGTCGCTCGTTCGCTGGTACACGCCGCGGATTTTCGGCTCCCCCTTTCTATTGTCATTATGAATGGCGTCCAACGAGCGGATGACTAATTGCTGGATCTTCTTCCTTGACCGGAGGATTCAGCATCTTTATCAGAATTTAATATTCGAATGACGAATTAACTCGCCCATCCTCGGAAGTGAACCCCTTGCACTATCGAGTCGGACTCGTGACGAAGATCTCGAGTCTACTAAATATTCATGCTATTAATTTCCTTCAAACTTAAACCCTTAGCACTCGGATGGCGACTCTGAGGCGCCACCGAAAATTGCTATGCCATTTTTAAACATATTGTTCACATTATTATTTTTAAAGGATAGAGTGCCTTTATCAAAATGTTGTAACGTTATGTATGAAATTCCATGTAAGGGTTGCAGCTTAACATACATAGGACAGACTTCTCGACACCTTGATACACGTATAACTGAACACAGACGAAATATTTTTTTGTCTCCCTCAAAACACACAGCATTGACGAAACATTCAATAGAAATGGACCATGCATTTGATTTTGAGAACGTTAAAATAGTTGACAAAGAGTCCAATCTACAACGAAGATTATTACTAGAAACTATTCATATGATTAAACAACAAAGCGTTAATCTTAGGTATGAAAAACCTAAGATTCATGACTATTACGCTACATTATTCTCATTAGTTATGAAAAAATTTTTCATAAGTTTGGGCTTTGCTATAATTTACGTTTCTCGTTCAAATGACTTGAATGTTAATTTTTTGTTACCTTAACAATGTATAAGGTATAATCTAATAAGTTGTGTTTTGAGAAAGACAGATTTATTGAATATAGAAGTTTGAATATCCCGCCGATTATTGACCTACTGCTCTATGAATCAGTTGGCTTTGATTGGTCGATTTTGAATACGTCTGTTTCTATTATGTTTATGTCTACGCTGTAACCTTTACAAGGTTTCAGTTTAGTTGCTGCCGGCATGGAGTCAGCATATTCTAAATTCAAAATTATTTAAATTTTCTTGTTTTTTAGCAAGTACGTAACAAATTCGTTCTACTTTAAATACCATTTCATATTCAATTTGAAGTAATTTTCTCAATACAATTTTGGTTACAGACGCAGTAAAATTTTTACTCTTGAAAATTATCCACACCCGGGTCGAAACGTTGAGTATCTAAAAATTTTAAAAATTGCACATTTGCTCTAGTTTTTGTTAATGATCGAACCTGTGCGCCGAAAACATCACTTCATTTATATTATTATTTTTGTTCGTATTTAATAAATTACTAGACAATTACATATTAAATGAGATATTAAATCAGATAGAAAGAAACAGTATAGAAAGAAAATATTCTGGAATGGAAAAATTTTTCGTTTTTGATTTAAAATAGCTCCGACCGCTAAGGGTTAAATTGAAACAAAATTATATTTTTTTGTTGTTAAAACCATTGGAAACTGCATACGTATAAATTACATACAAACTTCCTTTTTTTCGACGAAATTAGAAACGACAAATAAGTTCTAATCACTGCAACCGTAAAATAAATCGTAGTGCAAGGGGTTAATCTAAAAGCTGATGGGAGTTTCTTAGCTTCTACCGGGACAATCTTCGATAGAAAGTCTCGTTTTCATCGTGAACGTTCCCTTTCGGGGAAACTCTAGATTTTTGCACGTCTCGGTCGAATTTTTCCCTGCACACGTGACGTTAGGTATGGATTTATGATCTCCCGTGGCCGCGCGGCACGTTGAAGACGTTTACGTGTAAGTATCTATCCATGGGGAATAGTTCATCGCGGGTTAATCCTGAAATACGGCTAAAGACCTAGCATAGGCACAGTGCACAGAAAACGTTAAGCCGCGTTAAACGATCGATCCTCGCTAAGCGCTCATACGTTATGATCCCCCATTCCGGAGAATTGTGCTATAGCTAATTTATTGTGGCACGAAGAAGAAGTAGCAGAAATAAAAATAGATAGAGGAAGGTTTACATTCTTGCACATAGAGAAAGAGAGAGAGAGAGAGAGAGCGTTTAAATCAGCTTCCCCGAGGCGAAAGTTCAACGCGAAGGGACAGCAGGCCGCGGCTCCCTTTCTCTTCACTCTTCTGTTTCTACTCGGCACGGCAATCAGTCAAGGCTTTTAAAAAATCTTATCGACCGACCCATTCCCGAGAAGACCGGCTCCGCAATCTCCTTCGCTCACGAACGATCCCCGGCTCGCTCCGGATGAATGGAAATCGCGTGAATGACCGAGGAACGCCCTGGGTGATCGGTTGGAAGCAGAATGAGCGGCGAGCCGACGTGCGTGATCGAGGATGATCGACTGACTCTCCGTGAATCTCTCGATCTCCTCGGAGGGCGCGCGCGCGCGCCGCGGTGAAATCGACGCTCGAATAATCCTGCGGGACGCACACGAGCGCATCGCTTACGCGAAATCAGCACACAATAATATGGAAAGTAGCGTTTAGCAGTTGAAATTTTGTTTCTCTATTTTAACGCAGGGTGCGCCGAAAATCGTGATTCGGAAATTATTTAAAAAATTGTTCCTGAACTTGTCGCTTCATTATTTTTTTTTGTAATGGTTGTTCCTGATCTTGTTGTCGCTTCATTAGGATTATTTACCATTTCGACTGCAGGAAGTTTCACTTCTGCCGCGCGTGGTTTTCCACGCGTATGTTTTTTAAATGTAATTTTGTAATTTATATACCTCTTCTTTTACTTAGATATTTATTCTGTTCCACACACGGTAGGTTTTGAAAATCATAGATACGTAAATTATGCTATGGTCCAGTATTCTTCTCTCTGTAATATAATTAATTATATTGACTTTAATTAATGTAAACGTAGTTGCACGTGCTGTCATAACATAACCATGTATTTCTAACCTATCGCTGCAGCATTTTCAAATTTTCTTGTGATGAATGCGAAATTATCATAAATAATAATTTAATAGAAAAATAATTATTTTAAAAAACCACGTTTTCAAAATCGACTAAAAAGCATAAAATAATTTGAAAATAAAATACTTGTAAGATTTAAAACGAACCGTTTAAATTTTCGCGCCACTCTCGACTTCCGTTACGTCACTTCCGTAACATCAGAAAATTGTTACCCTCAGCAAAAGAAGTTTCACTTCAACAACTGAACTTTTTGAAATCTTGCGAACGCGTTAAAAAGTTGCCCGTGATAAAAATGTCGAATTTCGGACGGTTTCGTTGCGTCGTGGGCCCCAGCAGCCGGGAAAGACCGGCAGCGAGGGTTTCCAAAAGGAGAAAAGAATAGCCAAGTGGAAAGTGGCAGGCCACCGTTATTGGCCGGCCGAAAACGCGCCGCCTCCAGGCGCAATATGCAAACGACGCTTTAAAACGGGATATTTGCGCTTCGCGCTCGCCGGCCAGAGTACAACTCACCAACACACGAGCTTATGGCATCGGATGTGCAGACGCGCGGACCCTCGCATCGCGGCTTTTACTGTTTCCTCGGTGCCCTCCCCGCTGCATTAGGCCCACGCATCTGGGCCCCGGATCGCCGCTGTTAAAAAAAAACCCTGCCGGAGAGCCAGCCTACCGCCGGACATGCGACCTGTAATCAGACCCGGGACCAGGCCGAGGAAACAAAGCGAGCGCACCCATTCGGACACACACACACCGGCTGATTAGGATTTACATTTAATCGGGCCCGACGACGCCCCACCCCCCGGGGCCTCGCAGCCCCGTAAAATTGATGAAGGATAGCCTTCGTTCTGCGAGCCACGAACAACCGCGTAACCGCGTTAAGGGAGTAATAGTGTGGCTTCGCGAGGAACTCTGAGCCAGAGTCGTTGATCTTCCGTTGACTGGTGCTTTTTTTTATTGGGCATGCGCATCTGGAGCCCCGCGGAAAAAGTGCGCGATGAAAGGGGCACGCTGGGAGTACGCGATCGTTCCTCGATGATACGTTCAACTGTTCTTGCTGCGCGTGGTTTCGGTGACGTTTGTTATTTTATTTTCACTTTGCTGAATTTTAATCCGAGGTTGTTTCAACCGTTCAAACTTTCATTTCTTTACTCTATTTTCTAAACGCACTGCGATCTCTCCCTAACATTTTTAAAACTTTTACCGAGATACTTGCCGATACAAATATTAACCCTTAGCAGTCGGATGGCGACTCTGAGGCGCCACTGAAAATTGCTATGCCATTTTTAAACATATTGTTCACATTATTATTTTTGTTCGTATTTAATAAATTACTAGACAATGAGATATTAAATCAGTTTCATATGCAAAAAATGAAAAACAAAAATTGTATAGAATGAAAATATTCTGGAATGGAAAAATCTTTCGTTTTTCATTGAAAATAGCTCCGACCGCTAAGCGTTAATAGTTTAAGGCTATAAAATCGGTGTACAGAAAAAATTTGACCAGGGTGACGAGTAGTTTGCGGATTTTACGCATTGGGTCTCCGCCGACCCAGGCTTCGCTGACGTAACCAATTCAACTGTCGCCGTGCGGATTCGAGGAGCAGAAGCCTCGAGGGAGGGATTCTTAAGGGAGAGAAAAGAACATGGGCGAAGAAGAAGAAGGAAGGAAGGAGAGAGGGTTGCTCCACATATAAAAGAGCCGTAGCCCGAGGCGCGACTGGGCTACCGACGCAACGTTTCTCTCTGGTGCACCGCGTATAACATTCGAAGAGGAGCAACAGCAGCAGCAACCACAGCAGGAGCAGAAGAAGAAGAAGAAGAAGAAGCCGAAGAAGAAGAAGAAGTGGAAGGACGAAGCGGAGGAGTGCAGGGAGGGGAACGTCCATCTCATCCATCCTCCTACCGTCCCCTCATTCTTGCTTCTCCTAATGATAGCGTGCACGTTGCCCCCTTCGATGCACCGTGGACTGCACCAGCAACAGCAACAACAACAACAACAACAACAACAACAACAACGCCAGGCACCATCGGTCCGACGAGTATATACACCGAGAAACGACGGTGAAGGCGAACCTAACTACCAGAGCACGCCTCCGCCTCCGTGCACTAAAACATTACCACGCCGCCAGCGTCGGCTGCCGTTCCTGCTACCTTGTAGGGTATCATCCGAGGCACGTATAGGGCCCTAAGTGCTATTCCAGGGCCCCGAACCAGAGCCACCCCTTCCTCGTTTCTCTTCTTCCAGCCGGAGATTCCTCTCCTTCCTATCGTGCCCGAGAGGAAGAGACGGGTAATCGAGCGAGACCCGTGATTACCCATTGAGGGTGGAATTCATTATAGCGAAATCCAGCTTGATACGCTGCTCTCCGCGTCCTCTACCCCCCCCCCCCCCTCCCGTCGTTCTTTCTTCTTACCGTTTTCTCCGCGCGGCCCAGCCCGCGTTTTATTGTCCTCTTTGTTTCTTCGCTCTTGTTTCCCTTTTTTTTTATTTTCGTTTTCTCTTGCTCTGTCTTTTTTCGCGTCGTAATCTCGATGCTCCCTTCGCGTGCTCCTCTCTCTCTCTGTCTCGCGTTTTCCGCACTCTCGAGGCGAAAAATTCATTCCGTGGAACCGCGATGGCCATTTAATGGCACTGCGACTCGTTATGTTCCAGACAGCTTGGAACTGTCATCTAATTTCTGTTGTCGGATTTTTAGTAGGAATTGGGAACCGAGAAATTAATTCTGCGGCTGTTGTGAGGGCCATTTAATGGCACTCGTTATGTTTCAGTCAGCTTGGAACTGTCATCTAATTTCTGTTGTCGGATTTTTAGTAGGAATTGGGAACCGAGAAATTAATTCTGCGGTCGTCGTGAGGGCCATTTAATGGCACTCGTTATGTTTCAGTCAGCTTGGAACTGTGATCTTATTTCTGTTGTCGGATTTTTAGTAGGAATTGGGAACCGAGAAATTAATTCTGCGGCTGTTGTGAGAGCCATTTAATGGCACTCGCTATGTTTGAGTCAGCATTGCATGCATATTATATGTTACTTGCAATATGTACTTCAAATAATCTCAGATCATATTTATTTCACATGTCTCATCGTAAATATACAATTATTTGTTTCTATGATCAAATAAAATAATATAAATTCTGTCGATGTTTCTGATAATATGTTTTTATTTAATATTGTAATTATCTATAGTGCTTCAAATTCAACGCGGTTGTAGTATAATGAATCGAATTACTGTTTATAGAAATGAAGAACAATCTCGAAATGTTAATGTTGGAACGAGACGTGACGTACTCTTCGAGTTCATGCGACCTTTACAACGAGATTACGGAATTCCTTCTTAACAATGTATCCATTGCTTGTTTCAGTGCTGACCTGCGCTCGCTCGTGACAGAACCTATCGCGAAACATTTGCTCTGATCGAAATCCAATTTCGTGGAATAGAAAATAGCGACGACGACGGTTCTCTTGTTCGAGAATGCAGTATTTCTTCCGGCATACATGGAATCTACATCTCCGGTACCTACAATGCGATACTTGGAAATGAAAACTGTTTCTGTGTAAAGTAATTCGAGATACACCTTAAGCGATTTACATTTCAGGCATATCGATCGCAATCGATAAAGTTTCAAGCTTTTACCAAGTTTCAACATTTCAGTTACTCTCGCTCGCACTTGACGATTTTTTTTACACGAAGTTACAAGAGTTGAGAGACCTAACCCAACCCGACAATGTCTGGGTTTCACTTCGCGATTCCTTCGACGTTGCGAATCGGTATAAAATTCTCGAGCAAAGTAGATCGAGAGCACCGATCCGCGAGTCGTGCTCCCGATTCGAAAGAACAATCGTCTCGAATCGCAAAAACCGTCCGCGCGCGCGGCAAAAACCGCGAGTCGAATCGCGATGTCCAAAATAGATGAATCGAATTTCCGAATCAAAGCGAGACGCATCGAAAACCGCGGGGGGAATAGAGAGTCAATTAGGCTGACGGCTGGTGGGTCGAGGGGTCGGGAACGGGGCGAGGGGGGTTTCGGTTTCGCCAGTGGCGGGATCAAAATTCAATTTGACGGAAAGGAAACGGTCTGTGTTCCGACGCGGGCCGCTCCTTGCCACCGTCGTTCTCCTGCCTCGTCCCGGTTTTTGCTCGTCGGTTCTCCGGACGGGGTTTTTACTGCGAGAAGGCAGAACGCCGCTCGCGCTCGTTTCCCGGCCGGTCGCCTGCGCGAATACTATGCGTTAGCGATGGGAGTGATCCAATTCTTACACATGATTTTTAAGTAATTCGCTAATCGGATTCTTATAAGGAATAATCAGCGTATTGAAAAGTAAAGTACTCTTTGTTACCAGCATTCTCAGATCGAGGGATTTCCGGTATGAATAGTAGGAGAAACGCTATAGTAAGAACCTGAGTGACGTCAGGGAGCTATAGTGTAGTCCAACCTAGTGACCTCACGATTGATGGTGGGGGTCCTCATGATCCTACAGTACCTGTCGTGACGTCACTAGGTGTCCCTACTACTGGTACGTCGATGGGACAATTCTCAGCACGTGACGTCAGGGAGCTATAGTGTAGTCCAACCTAGATAGTGACCTCACGATTGAGGGTGGGGGTCCTCATGATCCTACAGTACCTGTCGTGACATCACTAGGTGTCCCTACTACTGGTACGTCGATGGAACAATTCTCATCACGTGACGTCAGGGAGCTATAGTGTAGTCCAACCTAGGTAGTGACCTCACGATTGATGGTGGGGGTCCTCGTGATCCTACAGTACCTGTCGTGACGTCACTAGGTGTCCCTACTACCGGTCCGTCGATGAGACAATTCTCAGCACGTGACGTCACATGGTCCCTTTCTTGCGGAGACGCTGTTCGATACTTGTGTATCATAGTTTGCTATTGGGAGTCGATACTAATTGAGAAGGATCATGCCCATCGCTACCACGTGCGCCTCCATACGAACGCGGCTGCGTGTGTGCGGATGCGTGCGTGTGTACGTGACAACGATAATCAGCGAGTTTAAGTGGGGTTTAATTTCCTTTGGCGCGGGCGGCGGAGAAAGGTGAAGAAGGTGGTTCGGACGAAAGGGAGCAGGAAGGAGCGGTGCCACAACGGGCACGGGGCGAGGGAAAATGCGTGTATACACCTGCCAAGAGACATGCAGCCTCGTACACGGCATAGGCGGACCTTAAAGACGCGGGAGCAGGAGAGGAGACAGGAAACCGAGTGAGAGAAATCGGGTGGGGTGACCGGCGAGGAGAGAGGATGGCTAAATGTGAGCTGCGCCTCCGACAGGGACACAAGAACCTCCTGAGCACGCCCGCGCCACCTGTAATTGGGTCCAATCATCGTGGTTCTCATGTTGGATGATGCTGCTCGGCCTCGGCCACGGGATTCGATGATCCTCGGAGTTGTGAAAGAAATTATTTGATACGTAGGATAATTGTTTGAGTGACTTTACTCTTTAAGCATTGATGATTTACCGCGATCCTCGGTTCCCCTAACTTCGTGACACTGTCTGTCAAGCGCGAATGAGAGTTGCTGGTTGACTGCGCATACAGGAGCCACGTCGCGTCGCGTCGCGTCTCCGAAGGCAGCTGCCTTGACTCCTTCGCCTTGCCTACACGAACTGCATCTATCCTACGATTGCAGTCAGCAATGGATTAGAACACCGGCCAGACTTGGTCCAAGGATGTGTATTCATCTTGTAGTCGGTTAGACTCGGTCCACAAGGTGTGTTTCTTTCCTGAAAAACAACTTTGCTTATCAAGTTAATTATCCGCGAACTGGGGATTTTTATGCGAAATGAAAAGACGTTTCAAGCAGCTAGGACGATCTTAATCATTTTAGCGAGTCGAAAATTCATAAAACATCTAGTTATTGTTATTTTCTGAATGAACATAATAGTAACACTGTACCATGTTGCGTGTGTCAACGTGTATAATAAATAGAGTCTACAATGATTGTATAATAAGGTATTTAAAAACGATGACCTAGAATAATACTGGGAATCGAAATAGCTGATGACTTAATGGTAGGTGGCAGTTAATATAACTTCAAAAAAATCAGCATTTAATGTTGCTCTATCGAAGAAACTGGACTCGAAGAATTTGATCTGTGACACTCGTTTTTTTTTTCATATTAAAATTGTACTGAAACGGAATCTGAAATTACCAAGTAACAATTTCTATAATTGAAACAGCCACTTAATCAGACACAATAATCGTTTGATAACGACGACAGCATCAAGGCTGTTGCCTGCACTCAGGAAGAGTGGATATATGAAAATGAATTCCAGATATTTCAGCGCGGCGGTATCGTAACCATTCAGTGCACTGAAATATTCATGATGATCGGACAAGGCTTGTGTACACCATGTGAATATTTTGAATCGTAAACTAGGGTTTGATCACTCGATATGCAAAGTTCCTCGGATAACTCTAGAAATATGTGTGTACGTGCCCGACTACTTTATACTTGCTTTTAATTATACCTACGTTTTTCTCACGTGTCGCGTCGCGTCGTTCGGCTTACTCAATCTCGCTCTCTCTCTCTCTCTCTCTCTCTCTCTCTCTCTCTCTCTCTCTCTCTCTCTCTCTCTCTCTCTCTCTCTCTCTCTTTCTCTCTCACTCACACCCTATTTTTACGTCGACGTTCGCGTCACGATACGTTCCGAGCGATAAAAATTCTTCGAGTACCATAAATATTGCGCTGTCAACTGTACCGTCCCTGGTTAACTCTGATTTTGTCCGTTATCCGAAAAAATGCTTCCCTGAAAATCATCCTAGCCAACGACCGTGTCGCATTCCTCCATTCTTCATCTCGACCTTATTCGCTCACTGTCCCACTCTTTTTCTCCGATCCCTGTCCCACCAAAGGGCTGATCGTTCGAGCCTCCTCCGCCGTTCCATAAATTCGCGATCTAAACCGCGAACGATCGTCATCGGCATGTAACGGCCCGAGCGAGAACGAGAGGAAGTCGACGATCGGAAAAATCCACATACCGTCGGCCCTCCTCCCGCTCGGCCAAGATTATCTCAATTATGAACGCGTAAAAGAAGCAAACTCATGCCGACGTGCTCGGTCATCATCGTCGTGAGAGCGCAATCGCAATGCCTCCCTATATCCGCGCGCCTATATAAACCGCTCTCCTCCACCTTTTCCTTTTCCTCGTCCTACCTTCCACCCCACCCCTCCCCCGCCGTTTTTTCTTCCCCCCTTCCAACCTAGCGGGTACATATACGCCTCCACCTGCCACTCGCCGATGAACCGCCTGTAAAACC